>BPLS01000474.1:1211488-1269709 GCA_019656275.1 Rhododendron kiyosumense | reverse complement strand
TATTCTTTTTCTTTTAATTATTTTGGTTTTATTCTTTGTCCATTGGACAACAAATGTTAGGGGAACTGTAACGACCCTGATTTTTGGTCGTTAAAAATTTCGTTAAATATTTGAATTTTATTGTAATTGCTATTAATTTCCAAGGTTTGTCATAATTACGTTTTTGCCCTTCAAATTTGATTTCTTGCGCTTTAGCCTACCTCGCAAGCCTAACTAGTTTTTGACCATCCAATTGGAGTAACCGAGCTAGCAAGCCACCGAATTGCTTTTCCCTAACCGCAAAATGACCGTTTTGCCCCTCGTGAACCCTTTGAACTTTTTGAATCCTAGACTAAGAATTGATTATTCTTTTTCTTTTAATTATTTTGGTTTTATTCTTTGTCCATTGGACAATAGATGTTAGGGAAACTATTATCCATTGGATAATAGAAACCCCAATTCTTTATTTTAAAAGTATACTTGATTAAAGTACTATGAATAGTAAAAAGTAACTTTTTGATTACTTTAAAGTACCTTTTTGGATTATTTTATTATATAATCTCCCTAGCAACTATTATCCATTGGATAATAAAGGTTAGGGTGGTTATTATCCATTGGGTAAAAGGTTCATCTTTCAACCTAGCACATGGATTATTAATTTAGTATTCCCATGTGTAAAATGCCCATTATTTTAATTGGAAAGTATTTAGTAGCCTTTAAACCCTAAGATTTCTAAAGTACCCTTATTTATGATTTGTTAGGGTTTTGATACATAAGTACATATGTATATATTACTTTAGTACTTGGTTGTTATTTTATTGGCTATGAACACATGTGCCTATTGATTTGTTTTAATGGGAAATCTTGCCTTTTAAAATCCCTTGATCTCATGGTACAAAAGTATCTTTTGTTTAATTGTTTTCTTGTACATTGTATGCATGCATATATATATATATATATATATATGTACTTGAGAGAGAGAGAGAGAGAGAGAGAGAGGAGAGAGAGGGCCGAGAGAGAGAGAGAGAGAAAGGGAGAAAGAGAGAGGAAGGAGGAAAGAAGGGATATGGTTGTACCTTGGTTGATCTCCCATTAATCTTCCAAATCCTTGGTGTATCTATTCTTGATTGCTAGGAAATCACCTGCATTGTACTCTTGTATACACCTTGCACATGTTTGAACCCTTAGATCTTGTACCAATATCTTTCTTGCCCACCAAGGATCAATCCTAGCCATCCAATTGATCCAAGATCAAATCTTGGTACAACATAGCCATGCAACCCTAGGATTTTCCCTTGATTTGTGCTTAAAAGTTGGATTTGATTAGATGTACTTCTTGAACACCTTGCAACTTCTCAACCCTTTGATCATGTACCATTACAATCTCAACCATCCATTTGATTCAAGAATCCAATCTAAGGACACCATAGGCATGCAACCCTAGGATTCTTGCATTGATCTTCCATGATCTCTTGCCAAGTGTCAAGGTGAGACTTAGAGAGAGAGAGAGGAGAAGGCCAAGCTCTTGCCTATAAATAGAAGGCCATTCCAAGCCTTTCAAAGCACACCTCAAACAAATAGCTCCTCCTTCTCTCTAGAAACCATTTTCTGTTTTCTGAACAGCCCACTGTCCCGTCGGAAATCCCCAGTTTTCTCCTGTCTAGAGTGGTTTTTAGGACCAACTTCCTTCTGGAAAGTTGTAGAGCACTTCGAAACCTTGAAGTTAGGCTCAAGAATCACCCCAATCGGTTAAGAAATGACTCAGATATTGTCATCCGAAGTTCAGTAAAATTTCTGGATTTCCATTTTCTGGACAGCTTACTGTCACTTTGTTTATCCCAATTTTTCTCCCACCTAGGTTCATTTCTAGGATTAACTTCCTTCTCGAGAGTTGTAGAGGGTTTAGAGAGCTTCGTTCTAGACCCAAGAACGATTCTATTCGGCCAAAGATTGACCAAGTTACTGCCGTCTGAAGTTCGGTCCAGATTCGGGAGAAATTCCACCTAGCTTATTCGGCCCCGACTAGTTTCGGATCAAGGTAGTTATCCTTACCTACTTTTCCAAGTATAAAGTAGTTTTTCACTCTAATTCTATGTATTGTATAAATCGCATGTTGCTTGGAAGTTACTTTGATCGTAGATAAGGTTATCTTTGAAATTGAGAATGCATGTTTTACTCTCAAGAAGTTTCAAGCATGATAGTAGTAGTAGTTGGATGATCTTGTTGTACTATTCAAGACTTGATTGAATGAATGATTGTATGTAAAGTCTTACACCACGGAGTCTTGCATGAGAACGTGACACAAAAAAACCAAGAAAGTTAGAAACATGGCACCTAGGGTGTGATTAACAAGAGAGATGTGTTTTGAAACCGCGATGTGGCCGGACTTGGTAACCCATCGTGTGGATTGTGAAAACCGCAACGTGGCCGGACTTGGTAGCCCATTGTGTGAATGAAAACTCGTAATGTGGCCGGACTTGGTAGCCCATTGCGTGGGTCGTGAAAACCACAATGTGGCCGGACTTGGTAGCCCTTTGTGAAGATTGCCAATAGGGCCGGACGTGGTAGCCTTATTGGTAATATGGCTTGGTTTTCCGTGGAGAGGAGCCAATGCAAGTTTTGTGTGCCAATAGGAACCCGGTGCGGCGGAACCATTGTGAGGATACTCGGGAACCCGGAACGGCGGAACCGAGGTTGGGTGTGTATGGCTTGGTTATCCGCGGTACGGAGCCAATGTCAAATGATTTTTGAAAGGCTTGGTTATCCGCGGTACGGAGCCAATGCAAATGATTTGAAAGATGGTTTTGTAAATGGAAATGATTGACACGGTCTACGACGAGTCGCGTAGGAGAAACAAAGAGAAACTTGGACACCAACGTTGATATCGAATATGTTATGTTTGTCTTGTTTGTAAGTTATGGGTTAGCGGGTATGGGATTACTCTACTGAGCGTTGTAACTCACGGTGTTGCCTTGTGGTGACCCTGACATATTATATTGGTGGCGACGCCGGTATAATGTGTCAGACCTTGTAGATGATCAAGATGGACAGTTCACTTGGAGGCGTCCGGAGCTGAGGAGCTGGCTAGGATGAAGAAGCGAGAGAAGCTGCAGATAGGAAACCCTAGTTATTCCTCTCTGTTGTAATATTGAACTCCTGTGGGGTTTTTGTTGTAATAAGAGCAGTGACTCTCTTTATTTTCTGAAATAAAATGTCATTTTAACGTACCCTAATTTTGGGGGCGTTACAGGAATTATTATCCATTGGATAATAGGAACCCAATTCTTTATTTTAAAAGGATTCAATGGAAGATTTGAACAAGTACTAGTAGTTATATAAAAAAGTAACTTTTTGATTTCTTTAAAGTACCTTTTTGGATTATTTTATTATTTAATCTCCCTAGCAACTATTATCCATTGGATAATAAAAGTTAGGGTGGTTATTATCCATTGGGTAATAGGTTGTTCTTCCACCCAAGTACATGGGTTATTAACTTAGTCTTTTCTTTTAACCCCATGTGATGAAGTATATATAATTTTATTATATAAGTACCTTGTCCTTTATTATCCCTTGGTTATTAACCATTAGGGGATTTATTATCCATTGGTCAATAGCTTAGTCTTGCCAACTAAGTACTAGGCCTAAATCTTCCTAGAGTACTTTATTTATTTGTTTAAGGGGCATGTGCCTATTTGTTTGTTTAGTAATAAACTTAGTCTTTAAGATTCATTGGTTCAAGTACCATAGTACCTATTTGTTTAATTGTTTCTTGTACATTGTATATATATATATATATATATATATATCATGTAGTATACTTATATATATATACATATGTACTTTGCAAGAGAGAGAGAGAGAGGGAGAGGAGAAAGAGGCCGGAGAGAGAGAGAGAGAGAGAGAGAAGAAGAAGGAAGGAAGAAAGAAGAAGGGATTTGGTTGTACTTCCATGATCTTCCATTATTCTTCATATCCTTGGTTGTTATTCTTCCAACCAAAAATCTTAACTCCATTGTACTCTTTTGTACACCTTGCAATTGTTAAACCCTTAGATCTTGTATAATTCTCGTCTCCACCATTCAATTGATTCAAGAATCAAATCTAGTACAAACCCTAGCCATGCAACCCTAGGATTCTCCCTTGATCTTTCATGATCTCATGACAAGTGTCAAATTGAGGAAAGGAGTGAGAGAGGGGGGCCGGCCAATGAGAAGAGGAGAGGGAGCCAAGCCTTGCCTATAAATAGAAGCCATTCCAAGCTTCAAAACTCACACCTCAAGCATTTGCTCTTCCTTCTCTCTAGAAACCATTTTCTGGGCAGCCTACTGTCCCTTCGGAAATCCTCCGTTTTCTCCTGCTTAGAGTAGTTTTTAGGATCAACTTCCTTCTGGAAAGTTGTAGAGAACTTCGAAACCTTCAAGTTAGACCCAAGAACCACCCCAATCGGTTAAGAAATGATCAAGATATTGGCATCCGAAATTCAGTAAAATCTCGGATTCCAAATTCCAGACAGCTTACTGTCTTTTGCTTTACCCCCATTTTTCTCCAACCTAAGGTCGTTTCTAGGGTTAACTTCCTTCACTGAAGTTATAGAGCACTTCAAGAACTTCGATTTCGACCTAAGAACGATCGTATTCGGCCAAAGATTGACTGAGTTACTGCCGTCCGAAGTTCGGTCCAGATTCGGAAGTTTCACCGCCCGTAGGATTTTCCAACTTGCTTATTCGGCCCCGACTAGTTTCGGATCAAGGTAGATTAATCTCTACACATTCTCCCTAATATAACTTTTGTTATTTTAGTTTATGATAAGGTTATCTATTGCTATCGATGACAATATTCAAAAGGTGTTCTTTTGAATTAATGAAAAGGATGGGGAGTATGTTGAACTCACCAACTTATGTTTTGAGCATGCTAAATAATGTAAAATTAGATGATCTTGCTAGTTTGGTTTCAAGGTTATGAAACATGATTTGTGATTACGTATGTGGAAAGTCCTACCACGGAGTCTTTGCATGAAACGAGACACGAGAATCGAAAAGGTAGAAACATGACACCTAGGGTGTGTTTGAAAAGGATGAAATGTTTTGAAAACCGCAATGTGGCTGGACTTGTCCATTGTGTGTGGTGTGTGTGTGTTCCAATGGGAATCCGGAATAACGGAACCATTGTGAGGTTGTGTGCGTTCCCATGGGATCCCGGACCGGCGGAACCATGGTGAGGTATAGCTTGGTTATCCGTGGAGAGGAGCCAATGCAATGTGTGCCAATGGGAACCCGGTGCGGCGGAACCATTGTGAGGATACTCGGGAACCCGGAACGGCGGAACCGAGGTTGGGTGTGTGGCTTGGTTGTCCGCGGTACGGAGCTAATGTCAAATGATTTTTGAAAAGTTGGGTGTGTGTGTGGCTTGGTTATCCGCGGTACGGAGCCAATGCAAATGATTTTGAAAGATGTTTCTGTAAATGGAAATGATTGTAACGCCCCTAATTTTAGGTACGTTAATAAAGGAAATTTATTACAGAATATTGAGTCACTGCTCATTATTACAAAACGGCTCACATAGGAGCATTTGAAGTTCAAAAGACAATCAAAAGGAAGCTAAGAGATCCTATTCTACGGCTCCTCTTGCTCCTCCATCCTAGCGAGTTCCTCGGCTCCGTACGCCTCCAAAGTGAATAGGTCGCCCTGTTCATCTATCAAATCTGACATATTATACCGGCGTCGCCACCCATATAATATGCCAGGGTCACCACAAAGGCAACACCATGAGCTACTAAGGCCCAATAGTAAATCCTACTTTACTAACATCGATTTCCACATGATAAGTACATAAGCAGGGAATAAAAGCAATAAGCTAACATGTTTACATTCACTTGTAACTATCATTGGCGTTTGACTCATCGTTAACTTTTTCATTGTTACACTTTATCAAAAAACACCTTTTTAACTCACCCAACCTCGATTCCGCCGTTCCGGGCTCTCGAGTATCCTCACAATGGTTCCGCCGCACCGGGTTCCCATTGGCACACATTTCATTGGCTCCGTAACGCGGATAACCAAGACAAACACACCCAACCTCGATTCCGCCGTTCCTGACTCTCGAGTATCCTCACAATGGTTCCGCCGCACCGGGTTCCCATTGGCACACACACACACATACGTAATACCCTTGAAATAGTCATTACGTAGTTTCGAAGATATTTTCCAACCGGGAAAAACACAACAACCTTGTTAAACACACCCTAGGTGCCATGTTTCTACTTTCTTGGTTTTCGTGTCACGTTTGCATGCGAGACTCCGCGTGTGAGACTTTTCACAAACAACATACATCATTCCAACTTCATAACAACATCTAAGCTACGTAACATGCTTGAATACCATAAACATGCATTTTTACTTTTCAAACCACGTTCAAAGTCACTTTTAAGCTTTTAACAAGTAAGTAGAGAATTTCAAAGTAAGATCACAACTTGTTTACAAAATCAAAGTAAGCTTTTGAAAACTAGATAAGAATACTACTAATTAGATAGGAATGACTACCGTTCTCCTTGGCGGTGGCTTGAACGTCGGGTGAAATTCGGCAGCGTAACGGCCCTCCGATTGCTTTGAAAGGAAAAGTTTTGGAAACCTTTTCCTAGAAACAACTAACTAACTACTACTACACTACTTTTAGAGCCGTCGGGTGGTTTTGGAAGTGGCTCGGGGGTTTCGCTCAAGAACTCACCAAAACAAAGGAAACTTGAACTAAAACAAGGAAACTTGAAATTTCTAGAGAGAAGGAGGAGCAATTGCTTTGAGGTGTGAATTTCAAGTGAAGAATGAGCTTCTATTTATAGGCAAGGGGTGCCCCTCTCTCTCTTATGGCCGGCCCTCTCTCTCTCCTCCATTCCCCAATTTTTAATCCAAAACAAGTCCAACTTTGAAGCATGAATCAAGGAAAAATCCTAGGCTTGCATGGCTAGGTTAGTACTAGATTGGATTCTTGGATCAAATGGAAGGATGAGATGAGATTGGTACATGATCCAAGGGTTGAGGAAATTCCAACTTTAATGGAAAATCAAAGGAAAAATCAATGGAAAATCAATGGAAATCCTAGGTTGTAAGGCTATGGTGTACCTTGGTGAGATCTTTGGAACAATTGGAGGGTTGAGATGAGAATTGTACACAATCCAATGGTTGAGAAGTTTGCTAGGTAAATATGGGAGTACAAAGGTGTAAGGATTTGATTTAGGAAGAGGTAAATCTCTTGGATTTGAAGTACACATCACAATTCAAAGCAAGACAACATCAAATCTCCTTCCCTCTCTCCTTCCTCTCTCTCCTCTCTCCCTCCTCTCTCTCTCTCTCAGCCTCTCTCTCTCTCTCGGGTTCTCTCTCTCTCTCTCTCTCTCTCTCTCTCTCTCTCTCTCTCTTTAGCAAGGCAATATATATATATATATACATCTATATGTGTCATACAAGTGTAAGAAAATCAAATAAACAATTGGTTTCAAGGTACTTTTGAAATCCAAGGTGAATAAAGTCTAGGATTCACTCACCAACTAATAATAAATTCTAGGGTACCTTAGGTATTAGAATAATCATCCTAGGTACAATACATATATACACATATATATATATGCATAAAGGTAGGAAAAATCTCATTAAAGAATAATTAAAGGGTACTTTGGTCACTATTTACTTTTGATTAAAGTAATAGTACTTTTCCCCAAATTAAGGAAAGTAATTAATTAAATGATCTAATGGTACTAGGAAAATTCACCTCTTTATCCAATGGACAAATCTTCCCCTAACATCTATTACCCAATGGATAATAGTTATTAGGCCAAAGAAAATATTTAAGTAATCAAAAGGTACAATAAAGTAAGTTTACTTTTTAATATAAACAATTGGGATTCTATTACCCAATGGATAATAATCCCCCTAACCATTATTGTCCAATGGTCTAAGAAATAATCCAAATTGATTAAAAGAAAAAGAATATCAAAATATAAAGTCTAGGGTCCAAAAGGTTCAAAAGTTCCAACGAGGGGCAAAACGGTCATTTTGCCAAGACTAGGGAACTTTTCGGTTTAGTTACCCTAACCGGATAGTTAGATGCTAACTAGGCTTGCTAAGTAGGACTAAAGTGCAAGAATTGAAACTAGAGGGACCAAAGTGCAATTATGGCAAAATTCAAGAATTAACGTAATTCAAGCGATTAAAATAAATAACTCGAATAATAAAAATAACTTTTTATTCCACAAAATTCAGAGTTATTACAATGATTGACACGGTCTACGACGAGTCGCGTAGGAGAAACAAAGAGAAACTTGGACACCAACGTTAGATCGAGAATGTGGATGTGTTATCGTTATTAGTTTGATTCCTATGATCGTTTGTTTGTAAGTTATGGGTTAGCGGGTATGGGATTACTCTATTGAGCTTTCGTAGCTCATGGTGTTGCCTTTTTGGTGACCCTGGCATATTATATGGGTGGCGACGCCGGTATAATATATCAGACTTGATAGACGAACAGGGCGAACTCTTCACCTTGGAGGCGTTCGGAGCCGAGGAGCTGGCTAGGATGGAGAAGCAAGAGGAGCTGTAGAGTAAGAACCTTAGTTTCCTTTTTGTCATCCTATTTTGTATTTCAAATGCTCTTACAAGAGTTATGATGTAATAACGAGCTAGACTCGCTTCATTTTTATAATAAAACGTTTATTTAACGTACCCTAATTTTGGGGGCGTTACAAATTTCGTCCTCGAAATTTCACATCACATATGTATACAACAATTATAGCTATCAATATTATGCAACAAGTCCTACATCGTGATACTTAAATATGAAACACTCACATTGGTTCATTCCGGAAACAGGTGTGGATACTTCTCTCTAACTTCGTCCTCTCTTTCCCATGTCGATTCTTCTCTACCCTGATTACTCCATAAGACTCGCACTAACGGTATCGTCTTACCCCTTAGTACTTGATCGCGCGTATCTAGAATACGTATCGGTGCTTCTCCATAAGACGCATCGGCCTCTAATTCGAGTTCGGACCACTCTAACACATGAGACGGATGCGGTTCATATTTCCTCAACATGGACATGTGGAACACTTCATGGACACCCGAGAGCTTCGATGGCAAGGCAAATGATACGCAACCTCCCCAATCTTCTCAATGATGTCAAACGGCCCGATATAATGCGACGATAGCTTTCCCCTTTTCCCGAAACGCGATAACCCCCTACGAGGCGATACTTTAAGGAATACGTGATCCCCTTCTTCGAACGACAACGGGCGACGACGATGATCAGCATAACTCTTTTGTCTACTTTGGGTAGTCAATAATCTTTGGCGAATCACCTTGACTTGTTCGGTTGTTCTCTCTTGTGCTTTTTTGAGGCGTTGACGAATAGCTTTCATACTCTCGGAAGTCTCTTTGATCATATCCGGCCCTATTAATGTAGCCTCTCCTAATTCGGTCCAACTCACAGGCGATCGGCACGGTCTCCCATACAAGGCCTCATACGGTGCCATCTCAATACTTGATTGATAGCTGTTATTATACGCGAATTCTACTAACAGCAAATGGTCCTCCCAACTACCCCGAAAATCCATCACACAGGCCCATCGCATGTCTTCTAAAATCTGAATTGTTCTCTCGGATTGCCCATCGGTTTGGGGATGATACGAGGTACTAAACAAAAGGTCGGTGCCCAATGCGGCTTTCAAACTTTGCCAAAAATGTGCGGTGAATCTCGGATCTCGATCGGACACAATAGATAAGGGAATCCCATGAAGTCAGATAATCTCCCGGATATACAAATGGCTAAGCGTATCCACAGAATCGGTAACCTGGATAGGCAAGAAATGAGCGGTTTTAGTCAAGCGATCTACGATTACCCAAATAGCGTCATGCCCTCTTTGCGATCTTGGTAAACCTGTCACGAAATCCATGGTCACATTTTCCCACTTCCACTCGGCCACAGGAAATGGTTGCAACTCCTCCGCGGGTCGTTGATGTTTGACTTTAACTTGCTGGCACGTAAGACACTTGGATATGAAAATCACAATGTCCCTCTTCATTCCAAACCACCAGAATTGCCTGCGTAAGTCGTGATACATTTTCTTCCCTCCTGGATGCACAACTAATGGAGAATGGTGAAATTCTTGCACGATTTCCTCTCGACACGACAAAATAGGTACGAATAATTTTCCTTGATAGCACAAGCTTTGATCAGCGTGTATCATCCACCCATCTTGAGCGTTCCCACTAAGGAATCTAGTACGAAATTTCTCCGCTTCCTCATCATGTTGTTGAGCCTCAATTATTCGAGTCGATAATACCGAGTGCACTGTCAAATTGCATAGTGTGACCCCTTCCTGTACTTCCTCAAGGTATGAAGCACAAAAGCCCAAATCATTCACCATTTTCCATTCATGGATAGCTAGACTCGCTAAGTGTATCGGTTTTCTACTCAACACATCTACCACGACATTCGCTTTCCCTGGGTGGTACTGCAGTTCGAAATCGTAATCCTCCAAGTGCTCCATCCAACGACGTTGACGAAGGTTAAGTTCCTTTTGAGAGAACAAGTATTTCAAACTCTTGTGGTCGGAAAAGACTTCAAACTTTTCACCGTACAAATAGTGGCGCCAACTTTTCAAAGCAAATACGACGATCACAAGTTCTAGATCATGTGGCAGATAATTCCGCCCTTGAGTTTTTAACTGCCGAGACCCATATGCTACTACTCGCCCCGTCTGCATCAACACGCATCCCAACCCTTCCTTAGACGCATCACAATATATGGAGTAGCCAACTCCACATTCGGGCACAATCAAAACTGGCATGGTAGTCAATCGCTTCTTTAACTCCTGAAAAGCCATCTCACAAAAGTCACTCCAAACAAAATGGGTTCCCTTACGTGTCAACCTAGTCATCGGTGCTGCTAAACGAGAGAAATCAAGAATGAAACGGCGGTAATACCCGGCTAAACCCAAGAAACTATGGATTTCAAACACATTCTTCGGTCGTTGCCAATTCATAATCGACTCTATCTTCCCCGGATCAACAGACATTCCACCTTTTGAAACCACGTGACCCAAGAATTTAACTTCCGATAACCAAAACTCACACTTACTAAGTTTAGCGTACAAATGGTGTTGTCTCAAGAGTTCAAGAACGATGGTGAGATGAGATTGATGTTCCTCCTCCATGGGCGAGTAAATAAGGATGTCATTGACGAATACAACCACAAAACGATCAAAGTACGCATGAAAGATACGATTCATTAGGTCCATGAAAGTAGCTGGAGCGTTTGTCAAACCGAATGGCATGACAACAAATTCGTAATGACCATAGCAAGTACGAAAAGCGGTCTTAAGAATATCCTCCCTCCGAACCCTCAACTAGTGATAACCGGACCTTAAATCGATCTTGGATAAGTAGGTCGCACCCCGAAGCTGATCAAACAAATCATCGATTCTTGGCATGGGATACTTGTTCTTAATGGTGACTCGATTTAGCTTACGGTAATCGATACACAAACGGAGTGAACCATCCTTCTTTTGCACGAAAAGAGCCGGTGCTCCCCACGGTGATGTACTCGGACGAATGAAAACCAAGTTCTCCAATTCCTGCAATTGAGTCTTTAACTCTCTCAACTTAGCGGGCACGAAACGATACGGAGGAATAGAGATAGGAGCGGTACCAGGTAGTAAATCAATAACAAATTCAATCTCTCTTTCAGGAGGTAAACCAGGTAACTCTTCCGGGAACACATCCGAAAAATAGCAAACCACTAAGGGCAACTCCCCACGCACGGAGGTATCCTCATCTAATGTCAAGCTCACCAACAATGAATAAACCGACTCTAGCTCACGAGGCCCACACAAATATGGTTCCAACGGTTCCCGACGCTCCCCAAAGAATTCGAAACAAGGACCATCGGGAGGGCAAATACGAACTCGATGCTTGAAACAATCGATGGTAGCATGAAACGTGGATAACCAATCCATACCCAAAATAAGATCAAACCCCAACATTCCCAAAACAATGAAGTCGAACACAAAGCGACGATCACGAATAACCAACTCACAATCTCGACAAATACGATCAAGTGGCACTCTACCCCCTAGAGGTGTCTCAATAAGCAAAGGAGGACTAAGATTCTGCATTTCCAATTCCAAGGCACACACAAATGATGCAACAATGAATGAATGCGATGCTCCAGAATCAAAGAGTAGTTTAACAAAGGAGTTGAACAAAAGAAAAGTACCCCTCACAACAGAAGTCTCCGGAGCCTGAGAAACAGAAGGTGAAGCATTCGAGTTGATCTTGAAAACACGCCCTTGGGTGCTCTGACCCTGCACAAAACCTCCCCTCTGAGCGGAACCCTGAGCGGGTGCGGAAGAACTCGCTGCCTTATCAACCCCGGAATTCTGAACCCACGTAGTCTGGCGAAAGTGAGGTTGTTGTTGCCTCTGAGTACCCCTAAATTGTCAGCCCACATTATGCCCTGCTCCCGGCTGCTACACGGAACCCGACTCACTACACACTCCCGACCCAACCCCTGAGGACAGTTCCTTGCAAAATGATCCGTTTTACCACAAACATAACAAGCCTCCTCGAGGTGTGGACACCGAGCACAAATGTGTCCAGGTTGATTACACTTGTAGCACACAGGCAGAGGTCTAGACAAAGCACCTCAAGTCCCCGAAGAAGAAGGCACCCTAACGTTGGATTGATTGGATGGTTGCTGAGATGGTTCCCTCTGCCTCTTCCGTCCTTGACTCCCAAAACTACCTGAAGAAGAACTTGCATTCACAGTTGGTTGTTGTGGTTCCCAAATCCCTCTATTCCTTTGTGCTTCCTTCGGAATCTCAATACTCCTTGCACACTCGACTACCTTAGCGAACTTCATCCTACGCTGGACTGCCACCATTCTCCTCACAGTGCTATGTAGCCCTTTCTCAAACCGTCGACACTTTTTTTCCTTCGTTACTACCAACTCCGGAGCGAACGAGATAAAGATTGGAACTTTTGTGCATACTCCTAGACGGTCATATTTCCTTGCTCTAACTTCTCAAATTGTTCTCTCAAATTCTCACTTGAAGTTTCCAGAAAGTATTGCTCCTCAAAGAGCGCTTCAAATTCAACCCATGTCAAATCTTCAATATCGGATTTGTTTACTTGTGCCGCAGTCCTTGCTGCCCTACTCGCATCCTTTCTACTTTCCAAGATGGATTCCCACCATTCGCCAGCCTCCCCAACTAATTGGACAGCTATAATACCTACTCTGATGTTGTCTTCAATGATATTAAGAGCTCTAAAGAGTTTACGAATTTGAGCTAAGTAGTGGTCAGCTACCAAAGGGTCGCTATTGATCCCATCAAACATCGGAGGATTTCTACGGCTGAACTCTCGCATCGTCACCATGGCCCGTTCCTCGGCATTCTCTCTAGGAGCTTGATTTAAAAGGTTTGCAGCCGTAAGTGTTGCGACAAGGTCCCTGGCAAATTGATTCTGAGCGAGAGGTACTCCTACACCTTGACCGACCCCAGCCCCTGGATTCCCACCTGGGTTCTCCCCAAGCTGACTAACCTCTTCCTCTGGTGGCACCCCATGGCCACGACCACCCCGGTTTCTGGCCGCACCCCATCTAGCACGCGATTTCAGAGGTATCTTATTACATGACATAAGAAAGGAAAAGTTATTAATCACAACATCACTACTGTGAGGTCTAAGTCTCCAAATTCTCAACATGGCTTTATAATAACTCCACACCACTCTACGATATCGAAAATGCAATGCCACGTAGTCATATGAATGTTAGTCACACAAGCATGCACAAGTCATGTTAGAAGGTGCGACGTTTTGAACCCATGAGACGGAACGTCTGCCCACGGTTTCTAGGTGTTCTAAACCTATGCTTTGATACCAAGTTGTCACGCCCTCGATTTTCAACATAATAATAATGGATTTTCATAAATAAAGCATCGCAATATTTCATACGATATCTCAAAATGATATGATGTTCCCATCTCTATACTTACACTTCAACGTCCAAAGTTCCCAAAATATTACATCTTTGGCTCTGAGGCCCCAAATTAATGTAAGTACTGAGTACTGGAAGGGAGTTAGTGTTTACAATTTTTCCAAAAAAAAGATTTACAAATAAAGTTACAAATACATCTTCCAAAAAGGAATTTACAAAGATGGACAAGTAACTTCTCCACGTTAGCATTCAGAATGTGTCCACACCTAGGCATTAGATCATGCTAGCTACTGCCGTGAATTAGCACCTAAAAATGGAGGGTCTGAGCTAAAATAGCTCAGCAGGAAATTCTATTCTAACATTATATGCAAAAGAAATGCGAGGATGATCAAAGGATAGGAACAAAAACAAGGGCAACATAGTAATCGGTACTCTTGACTTATTAACCATGAAACAACAACTTAACGATCACCGACAAACCCACAATAGGACCGTTCCCACCTCTTACGTGTCCGAAACCATCTCATCGTATGTGTCTTGAGCCAAAGCTCCTGCCAGGCTAATTATAGGACCCTGATATCCCCTGCCAAGCACCCACCTAAATGGTTGGGCCTTGAATATTCAATATGAGCATTAGCTCCTGCTAGGCAAATTATGGGACCCTGATATCCCCTACCAGGCACCCACCCATCAATGGGCCCCGAATGTTCTCGTTGTATCAATAAGTGTCCAAGAATCCCATACTCACATAAGGTGTCATTTTGATTCAATTTAAGTCGTTATAGAAATCAACGTCCATTTATACCAAACAAGGGGCAAGGAATGCAAAGATACTCTATGAACTCAACGGGTACGATTAACAACATTATGGAGTGATATGGAAGTGATTAGAACAAGTTAGAAGTGTCCGGGGGTCAAAATGAAGAAGTATGGAACAAAAGCTGAAAATCTGTCTATTATGATCTGGTATCGATACGACAAAACGCCGTATCGATACGGAATGCAAATCAAAAATTTTGAAGCTTCTGTTTTGAAATGGTATCGATACAGAAAACTTTGTATCGATACGGAGACGTTATGAGCAACTTTTCTGCAGATTTTCGAGGATCAAACAACAACAACAACAACAACCATAGGCACAGATTCACGACTAGAAAACATATCTTTTACATATATTGAGAGGTAGAATCCCTACCTCGAAGTCGAAGCACGAAACCCAAGAACCTTCAAGCCCTAGCTTTTTGAAAACCTTGATTCGACCGGAATACACCACACCGAGCTCTAATGAATGACGAGCAAGCCCAAAATCACGCGTAGAACAAGAAATGGAGGTTAGTTTGTGAAGGTTTTGAGGTGTTTTGGGTGAGATTTTGGAGAGAGAGCAAGAGAGAGAAAGAGAGACCGAGAGAGAGAAAGAGAGCCGGGTGAGGGAGAGGAGAGGGAAAATGATTCCATGCTCTCTCACCCTGCTATATATACTCACGTACATGTAAACTACACTTTGTACCCTTCCACAATCAATTCTTTCACTTTAGCCCCAAATCACATAAACACCACATTTCTCATTTTCCTCATTTATAAACATTAAAATTAATTAAATTAAATTCGGGTCTCTACACGCCGAACTTAAACGATGCTATGTCCTCATAGGATGAAGAACAACAGTATTAGAGAGGGGTGAATAAACGATTGTACCTCCGGGAGAATGTCAACCCTAGTATACCTCGACCAAGTTGGAGGCTTTCTTGTCATTGCTTCCCTTCATCATTGAAATTGCTTCCAAGGCTCACTCTTTCGAATCCTCCGTCGGAACCATAGCTAGTTACACAAGGTCATCGCAGGGGCTTTCTTGGTCTTACAACCGCGACACGTAGCCGCACCCATGCTTTGGGCTCATGGATGCCTCACTCACCCTAGCTTTTAGACCTAAACAACCAAGGCTGGCATGGTAGCATGCTTACCCTGCAAAAGACTTAAGAACCAACTACCTACTACGAAACAAATGACATTAGTACCGCCCGACTTGTGTTATTCGGGCCCAACAACTGACAAGTAAAATTAAATCCACCAAATCGTCACGTGATTACACGGGTACTACTTTTCTCTCCCCGAATTCAACTCATAGTGTCATAGAACAAGTCATGCAACAACTTTGAGCTAAAAATGGGTGGCTATACTAGACCATCAAAAGAGAAAAAGAAAAAAGAAAAGAGAAGGAGAAAAAGAAAGAGTTTATGTACGTTCAGCCAAACACGGGCTCCGAACATTTATTATGCCAATGAGAGCTAGTATAATGAACATAGCACTCCACTCCACACTTTGCGTCAAAAATTGAATCCGACCATGCCACAAAAATAGATACTTTGAGTAGCGCATTTGCCGAATTCGTTTCAGATATTTAAGTTCCACTAAATGTATAGCCCAAACTAGATCAATTTTCAAAGAGTTGACAAAATCCACAATATAAGGATGATAAACTAAATCAAAATCGTCAACACCAAGAAAGTAGGTTAGTTCTAGGATTGGAAACTTCTCAAGATTAGGCCCACATGCATCTTGTTTTTCTAACAAAGAGCGTAAGGAATCTACCTCGCCATCCATTTCCTTAGCAGTGAGAAGATCAAGGCATGGAGAATTCGAAGGGACAATTGTAGCTTCCATGGGCTCCAACTCTTCAAAGATGGGTTCATAAGCATCCTATTTAGCCAACAACGAATACAAGTAATCCACTTTGGCATCCATTTCCTTAGCGGTGAGAGGTTTTGGCAACGAATCTTCATAGTAGATGCCCGATGTGTCAAGCATGTTCATCTCGTGAGCAAGGAGTAATTCCTCCAGGGAAGGATCAAGATATGAGAGATCGGAAGGGACAACCTTAGCGGTGAGGCATTTCTCCTCTGGATCATCACAAAGAGGGGGATCCATAAGAGGAGAACTCTGGATCTCAGTTTCATCAAAAGGCTCATCACTCCATGCAAACTCTGAGGAGCTGTCACAATCTAAATTAACATTTTCAACAAAGCTATGTGGCTCAATTCCCTCTTCCATGACATTTGAGTTGGACTCTTGACAATGTTGAGCATAAACCCGAGATTGTAAAATTTGAGCCAATCGATCAAAGAAATCTAAGGCTTGAGCGGGTTCTTTTTCAAAAAGTTTTCCATCGCACATCATGTCTAAGAATCGTTGACTCTTTTGAGAAAGTCTATCATAAAAATAGTTAGCAATTTGAAAATTTTCATAGCCATGATTTGGGACTGCATTGAGCAAATCGTTATATCTTCCCCAACATGCATAAAATGACTCATTCACTCTTTCGGCAAAAGTTTGAATTTGGTTCTTAAGATCAAACCAATTGGTAATGGTCATACGACTTTTAAAAACATTGGCGTCATGAGTGGCTATGCAAGGGGGTGTGAAAATTTGATTGGGACAAAGGTTCTCCCCCAAAGTCTTGGGGACTATTTCCCAATTTGCTGCCATTCTATTAGATAGAGAAGACATAAAGTAAACAGGTTAGAGGGGTTATGCCGCCACCTCTCTCAAAATAGTTTTGTGAGGTTATGCCACCACCACGTTATATAGATAAAATGCAGTAAAAAGGCAATTGACGCTCAATCTAGCTTCGTTACACCTCAAATAGAATGGCTGGCTCAGTTAAAGGTATCTGCTAAGTTGAGTTCAAATTACACAAAGGAAAAATAAACGGAGTAATTACCGTGGTTTGTCAATCCTCCAAATAAGCTATAATAAGAATCCCCGCAACGGCACCAAAAATGTTTAGCTCCACAACCTCGCCTTCAAATAAGGTTGAAAACCCCAAGCGTAGGGCTAGATCGTCGACAGCATAATAACCGGTAAGACTGGGATCGTACCCACAGGGAATCGGTAATAGCTTATTTGGATTGTTGGTTTTATAAGGTGAATTCTGGCATTTAAGATGGCCAACTTGGTTTTGCTTTAAATGGTGGAAATGATAATGAAAATACTAGAAAAGAGCTTTATAAACTTAAAGAGGCAAGTTTAGGGATCGTCTATCCCTTGACAAAGGCCGCTATCGGTTCTCAATTATAACTCGAGCGAGAGTCACGACTACGTGCTCACACCCGGAAGATTTAGCTTTAACGACTACGTTTATCAAGATGTGATTAAACGGAGCTAAATTAACCTATTTTTGCTAATGTATCTAGCACGTAGGAGGCCACGAGCCCTCAGTATGTTGCTTGCCAAGACCGCTTGACTAAACGACATACTAAGGAGTTAATGTTGGGAAACTGAATCCCCAAGACCCAGTAATGACGCGTACAGATTAGACAACAAAAATAAAAACCCTACAAGGCGGAATTAGGGTTTTACCACAACTCCCTGCGACACGAACGCTGGTTGAACTTGTTATAGCACGTCTTGCTATAAACCACGAATACTGCTCGACCGTACCTTACGATCTTCTACCGTATTCCCCACACGTTTAGAACACGAACCGAGTGTGGACTCTTTCGTGATCTGTTTGCTCTCTCTAAGTCTGCCTCTATTTTCTGAATAATAGAAAAACATCAATCTGACCTAGAGAGCATAACGTATATATATAGGGCTACGATAGGGACCTAAGGAGTAATAAGTCCGGGCTCCCAGTGTAAATAAGAAAACCTAATCCCACCAGGATTCTACTTCTTATTTCACTAATTATAATTCACCCCACTACAGAATTATAATTGCACTCCCGTCCTTATCTCAATTATATTACGAGCTCCATGATATTAAATACTTATTAATCTCCCCACGTTAAGATTACAGATACCCGTTGATTAAAACAAATTACTAACAATCTCCCACTTAATCAACATCTTAACTTGAGACTATCCGCTTAACTTATTCGATATGTCGGATACAAATATCCACCTGCAGGGTTTAACATAATCGAAACTTATAAGCTTACTCAAGGGGTATCATCAATCCCTATTGGGACGTGGATTCCATCAATAATTAATAGTTGTCATATACATAATGTTGCGACCCAACCCACCGAGACTATTGACCGTATAAAGATCTCACTCTTTAATGAATCAAAGTCAACAACATTAAATATACACCTCTAATAATTATTTTTGGATTAAGAGCATAAGCATTCATAATAACCATGAGATTCCAATTGTCTTATAAAGTTAGTATAAAGACAATTACCTCAATGCGGTCCCAGTTCAATACACACAAAGTGTACTAGCACAATGAGTTAGAACTAGACCGTTCCCTGTAGTCAAGACAGACCTACTAAACATTGTACTACAGTCCTACCGATGGTGTGTCCAGTTCCATCTAAGACTGCGAACCATATCTTATATTTCACAAGAACTGATGATCTGATCTTCTGTGTGTAAGCCGAACTCTACACACCAGATCATCTACTTTGTAAAATAAAAGACACATGCACAACATAGAATAGTATTATGCAAACATTGCCCATAAAAGATTCTCATCAAAATTGGATAAAACTGATTAATAAATAGCAATCAAATATTAATCCATTACACAAAAGTATAACTTTTAGTATAATTTTCTGACAAACTCCCACTAAGACTCAAAACCATGCTGCCACGCATCTCACTTCCATTCCCTTTACGTGACTATCAAAAGTCTTAGCCGGTAAGCTCTTCGTAAAAGGGTTTGCCAGGTTGTTTGCCGATGCAATCTTGGTCACAGCAACATCACCTCTCTGAACGATCTCTCGAAACAGGTGATACTTACGCTCGACGTGTTTTCCTTCTTATGAGTCAATGGCTCCTTAGAATTAGCAATTCCACCACTATTGTCACAATAGATGTAAAAGCTAATTGCACTAAAGGAATCACTTCTAGATCCATCAAGAAGTTTCTAAGCCAAAACGGCCTCTTTGGCTGCTTAAGAAGCTACCACATACTCGGCCTCCATGGTGGAATCAATCAATGCACGATTGCTTGATACTCCTCCAACTTATGGCTCCACCTCCTAAGGTAAACACATATCCCGAGGTAGACTTTCTGAAATCCTTATTTGACATAAAGTTTAAGTCAGTGTACCCATGAGGTACCAGACTATCTGACTGGAACACCAACATATGATCTCTAGTTCTTTTCAGATACTTGAGTATATGTTTAACTGCAGTCCAATGCTCTTACACTGGATTACACTGAAATCTACTAACCATGCTAACAGCAAAGCAAATATCAGGTTTAGTATACAGCATAGCATACATGAGGCTTCCTACTGCCAAGGCATAAGGAACTGCCTTCATCTTTTCCATCTCCTCAGGTGTCTTACGACACTGATCCTTGGATAGGTTGATTCCATGTCTAAAAAGGAAGGAACCCTTTCTTGGAATCCTGCATGCTAAAACGAGCAAGGATCTCATCGATATAAGTAGGCTTATGATAAGCCCAACATCCTATACTTGCGATCTCACATAAGTTTAATCCCAAGGATGTGACCGGCTTCTCTTAAGTCTTTCATATCGAATAGGCTAGATAGTCACACCTTTATCGAAGATAACATTACTACATCGTTTCCGATTAACAGAATATCATCTACGTATAGTACCAAAAATACCACCACTTTTCCGTTGCGTTTCTTGTACACACATGACTTATCCGGACATTAATCAAAACCAAGAAAACCTGATTGCTTGATCAAAACGGATATTCCAAGATCTAGATGCTTGCTTGAATCCATGAATAGACTCCTTAAGCTTGCACAACATGTGCTCTTGACCATTTACTATGAACCCATCTGATTCCATTATGTGGATGCAGATTTCACAGCCCTTTGTCAAAATTTAGCATATTTATCTTTTAGTTCCTCATTGTAGTTGCAAGGTTCAGCATGTTGTTCTTCAGGGATCATATCATAAGATTCTCCCAATAACATATACCGATTTGGTGGGACAACAACCCTCCCACTACGATGAGGTACCAGTGTGTCAACAACTCTTTCTTGCAGTGTAACCTCTGGTTCTATTGGTGTTCAAGAAGTCTTTATCGGTCCATCTCCTCTCAATTTCTTTAGAACAATCTTACTTCTGGGCTTATGGTCTATTTCATAGTCCTTCACTAAGTATCGAGCATTGGTGCTAACAATGACCTTCTAATTCTTAGGACTATAAAATAATCCACATTTCGTTCCTCTAAGGTACCCCACAAACAGACAAACTTATGTCCTTGATTCCAATTTATCTGCGTTCCCATTTAGCAAATGTGCTGGACTACCCCAAACCCGAACATGTTGCAGACTAGGTTTGCACCCAGTTCACAGTTCTATAGGTGTAGATGGTACTGACTTAGATGGTACCAAGTTAAGAATGTACATTACTGTTTTCAGTGCATGTCCCCAAAACGAAATTGGTAAATCTGAATAACTTATCATTGATCTCACCATATCTATAAGAATCGTATTCCTTCTTTCTGCTAAACCATTTTGACGTGGATACTTGGTGTTGAAAACTGGGATGTAATCCCTTCAGCTAACAAGTACTCCCTAACTCTCCCAAGAGGTATTTGCCACCACGATCAAATCGCAGTGTCTTACGACATTTACCTCGATGCTTCACCGTTTTCGCCCTATACTCCTTGAATTTCTCAAAGTATTCGGACTTATGGTGCATCAAATAAATGTAAACATTGAGTAATTATCAATCAAAGTGATGAAATACTCAAAACCACCTCTTGCTTGGACATTCAAGGGTCCACACAAATCAGAATGAACCAATTTCAATGGCTCTTTGGCTCTATAACCTTTTACTGATAAAAAAGTCTTTTGGTCATCTTACCGTCTAAATAGGATTCATAGACTAGAAATTCCTCAACTTCCAATGAACCTAAAGGTCCATCCTGACTAGTCTAAAAAACCTATTCAGACTAAAGTGACCAAGGCATAAGTGCCAAAGATACATTTGGTTCAATTTAGAAGGCTCATTTCTCTTACATGGCATATCATTGGTGTTATTCAATTCATGCAGTTGCACTGTAGAAAATATAGGATTAATAAAGTAGAGATTATCCACCAATGAACCAGAATAGATAAAACGTTTATTTAATTTAATAACCACAAAGTTACTAAAATAAACTAAATATCCATCTTTAATCAACTTAGAAACTGAAACAAAATCTCTTCTAAGTATGAGAACATAAAGACAATCTCTCAAAATTAAACTCCTATTATTACTAAAATTTAAAATAACATTTTCTACTACAACTGCTGCCACTCTCGTAGCATTACCCATGTGTAGATAAATCTCTCCATCACTGAGTCTTCTAGTTTCCTGGAACCCATGCAATAAATTGCAAATATGATTAGTGGTTCACGTATCTACACACCAGGTACTGGCAGATGACACCACTAAACATGATTCAACGACTAGCGAAAAGATGTATCTTGATTATTCACTTTAATGAGATGGAATAGACATTCATTCTTCCAGTGTTCTTGATGCTTGTAGTGAAAACACTTACCCGCAGGCTTTTTCACTCTACCTTGAGGCGTATAAACTGCCTCCATAACCTTTTTTCTGAGACTTGTTCTGCTTCTTCTGGCCTTTCAGCTTAGAAGTAGAAACCTTCTCTGCCACTAATACTGATGGTGGTTTCTTCACAACCAAAAGACCCTCAGCTGCTTGGAGTTCCTTAAGAAGTTTCGCCAAAGATAAATACATTTTGTTCATATAATAATTCAGGCGAAATTACTTAAAACTCTCAGACTGCAGTGAGTTAAGAACGAAATCGATCTGGGTTTTCCCATCAATTTCAGCTCCAAGGATCTCTAGTTCATTACGAAGAGCTATCATCTTCAAGACATGATCCTTAATCGGGGTCTTTTCAACATGGGTGATACTCACCAATTTTTTATAAAATTTTACTTTCTGTTCTGTGGCATTCTCATTAGGTCTAGGAGGGCACACCTCAGACAGCATAAAAATTATGCCCTTCAGCAGTTAACACAATAACCAAGTTCCTTTTTCAGTCAATATAATTCGATCCAGTAAATTTATTTTCTTTGAGAATAATGACAAGTGGATTGAAAAAATCCATTTTTGAATCTGAGAATCACATAACAACAATTATGAAGGGCAATTAAAAACTTTGAATTTCATTTTAATATTGGTTCCCTCTACCAAATGTTAAAAGAAAAACATTGGCAACCCTACACACCGTAAAAAGCATGCTTCGATGGGAAGTCTCTACTCTTTATCATTTGTGTAGATAGGCACTACCTTTTAATTTTACTATCTAGACACTATACCGTGCCAAGCAAAATTAAATAGCCAATATAGCTTCGGTCCTATAAATAATAATAGTGACTCAGATGGTGAGGATACTATTATTTACAGCTAAGTGTATACCATTACCTAGCCCCATGACCCATTGTTCGGTTATGAATTACCTCAGATGGTGAAGTAATTCACACAACAATTATCATAGACCTATCATTTAAGGAAGTTTGTACCGATGAGGCCATAATTAATTTTACCCGATGGGGGGGAAGGTTCTAAAACCATCACACAAAATTAATTATATCATCTACATACTAGTAATGGAGACCGTGGGATTTATAAAAAATAAACTCCCTCTCCCACTTAGTTATTTAAAAAAAATTGTGAGGGTTATCAAAATTTTCGAGTTTGCAAAACTGTGATCTAGGTCAAAGCCAATTATCACCACGTTGTCCCAATATGGTAAACTGACACATATGCAAACAATATAGAAACATAAATAGTAAGGAAACACAAGATAAAGAATCCAGCTATTATGGTCAAAGATGCAATCCTTGAGCAATAAGGAATCCTTCCAAACTTGAAATCCTTAAGTAATAAGGAATCTTTCCAAACTTGAAATCCTTAAGCAATCTTTCCAAACTTGAAATCCTTCAACTATACTTGTGTAGAAGGTTTAGATACTTTGAATCAATTAAGGAAACCAAAATCCAACCGTGCTTAAGCAAGAAAATTCGGATTTGACATATTCCCGCGTAAACTGCACAGCCTTCAGTATTTTGGCCATATCTTCCTCATCCGATCTCCAAATGAAGTGATTCAACTTGGGTTGGATTCCAAATTCAATTATCTACAACTTTCGTGAAGAACAGATTTTCTAATTTCAACGTTTACTGGGTCAAAACAGCCCTGCAATCGGACCCTACGAATCTGGAAAAAATCTGTTGCAAGCCAAACAACTTGTATCTTTTGTATCTTCCATCTTCGATCTCCAAATAACCGTCGAATGCTATTACAATCGAAAAAACATACAAACATTGATCTTATGCCTCCATTGGAGTTCACATGCTACGTTAATTATTACAACCACGAAAAATAATCATGGCACCCAATAAATAACACATGCTACGTTAATTATTACAACCACGAAAAATAATCATGGTACCCAATAAATAACAATAACCACGAAAAAAAAAATTATCGTGGGATCCAATCACATAAAATCAACAAAAATCATGTGACCATAATAGCTGGATAAGAACGCTGCAAAACAGAGTTAGCACAGTTCTACGTTCTACCATCTATAACTAACGGACAACATGGCCTGTTTAATCCATACGCGTGATTACAGCCGGCTCTGATACCACTGTTGGGAAACTGAATCCCCAAGACCCAGTAATGACGCGTACAGATTAGACAACAAAAATAAAAACCCTACAAGGCGGAATTAGGGTTTTACCACAACTCCCTGCGATACGAACGCTGGTTGAACTTGTTATAGCACGTCTTGCTATAAACCACAAATACTGCTCGACCGTACCTTACGATCTTCTACCGTATTCCCCACACGTTTAGAACACGAACCGAGTGTGGACTCTTTCGTGATCTGTTTGCTCTCTCTAAGTTTGCCTCTATTTTCTGAATAATAGAAAAACATCAATCTGACCTAGAGAGCATAACGTATATATATAGGGCTACGATAGGGACCTAAGGAGTAATAAGTCCGGGCTCCCAGTGTAAATAAGAAAACCTAATCCCACCAGGATTCTACTTCTTATTTCACTAATTATAATTCACCCCACTACAGAATTATAATTGCACTCCCGTCCTTATCTCAATTATATTACGAGCTCCATGATATTAAATACTTATTAATCTCCCCACGTTAAGATTACAGATACCCGTTGATTAAAACAAATTACTAACAGTTAACACCACTCGCTTAGACCGAAATGGCTAGGTTAGTTCGACTATGAAAAACCATGATATTAAGCCTGAAGGTTTGAGAACCAAATAACCGCCTATGTCCTTGGAAAAGAATGTCCCGAGACTTAACCGAACAACTACTCACACACAACAAAAAGACTAGAAATTAGGCTAGGAAAGATAAACATGTTTAACCGACGAAAATGGAAATAAACTTGAAATTAGTGAAGATCTAAACCGTAGCTACAACATTAATAAACGAGAAATTAACATAAGACAAATACTTACTTGAGTTCTTAAGAAATTAAGCTTGAACAGCAATGGGGGAAAGACTAGAAAGAAAACTAACCTAGAGCATAAAGTAGATTATTAAGTAAAGGGAGAGAGAAGAGTATTTATACAACTCAACTTTTCTCCCAACAAATATCCAATAAACATACTATAAGTAGCAATGATTCCATAAGTGGAAAGTCCAAAAAGCAACAAATATCTGGTCGAAGGCTCGTGGTATCGATACCACACTGCTAAGCTGAAATGGCCATTTCCCCGTAACGCTCTGGTATCGATATGGCCTTAATCCATATTGATACAATATAACCTATCTTCCCACGAAGCTAATGTGTATCGATATAGATTAAGGCTGTAGCAATACAGAGAGCTTATCTCCAGTCTTCAGGCGTGCCTTCAAAACTTGGCACCCGACGGCTCTGTAAGGACCAATTTCCAGAGTCTTTCTATATTGGCAATTCCGTTGGACAAAACACATAATTTTTATCGAGTTGTATTTTTATTAATTATTTTTTTATAGGCTAGTGAGTCTGTATAGGATTAGAGTGGAAGGAATCATATTTATTTGTAATCGAGAGTGGGCAAATTGGATAAAAAATGGATCGACTAAAGCGAGATGAATTTTGGCGAAGACGGATTGATAGAGGGATTGATCTAGTTATCAATCGGAAAAAGTAAAGTGGTAATTGGTGCTCCAATTAAAAGGTTGGAAAAAGTAACGTGCTAATTGGTGCTCCTATTAAAAGGTCTAATTATGGACTTATGCTTGACCTCCTAGGTTTTGACCACATTCTATAAAGGAAAAGGGGGCAAACCACATGCACTACCTACTATCATTGAAAAGAAAAATAAAGGGGCGGCAGTAGCTTCTCTCGAGCAGCGGAAATATACAGGAGAATTGAAGCAGTAGGTTTTTTAGAGAGTCATTCCTAAGGTTGATTTACATTAGGTTTTGGAGGACGTTGGCAATCAAGATCACTCGGTGCGGTGTATGTGCAACTCGGCAGGTAGTACTTAGAACGTTGTGAGGATTTACTACGTTTGGATAGGTATATCTATAACTGCACAATGATTATAGTGATTTGATTCATTCCCGTGGTTTTTATCCATTCTGGGTTTTTTCACGAATATCTCTGCGTATGTGATTGATTGCTAGTGTAGTTTTTTATTGATAGTATTACTTAGTGATTCGCATTCATATTTTTTGGGTTTTTTAAGGATTAATAGGAAACCCTGATTTTTTCAATTGGTATCAGAGCGGGCTGCTCCTTCTGTTAGAATTTATTTTATTCTAGAGCAGATCCATCATGAGTATGAACATGAATCACATGTCTAAAAATTTTCCTATACTTGATGCTGATAATTTTGATTACTGGAAATCTAGAATGAGGGCTATAATGATATCAGCCGGTGAAGAAATTTAGGACTTGTGTATTGTGGGGTACACTCGACCTGTGAAAACTATAGAGAATAAGCCGGTTCAAAAAACTCAGTCTGAGTTATCGGACAAAGAAAAAGCTTTACTTCAGGCTAACAATCGTGCACTTGATTTTTTATTTGCTGCTGTTGATATAAATGAGCACAGGAAAATAGCTAACTACGAAATTGCGAAAGAGGCCTGGGATATTTGAGTTACTTGCCACGAAGGGACAGACATTGTAAAGCAGTTTAAGCTGCAAAGGCTTACCACGGAGTTTGAGACCATCAGAATGCAAGAGGAAGAGACCTTCAATCAATTCTACTCCAAGCTCATCGCCATCGTCAATAGTTGTGAGAACTTGGGTGAGCCGATTGCTTCTTTTCGTATTATTAAGAAAATTTTGCGCTCCTTACCTCTTAGATTTAAAATTCAAGTTACTATGTTAAAGGGTAAGAAAAAGTTAAAAGAAAAATCTGTTCAGGAAATAGTTGGGATTCTCCAAACTTATGAGGCTAACCTATTGCAATCTGAACCTGTTAAACCCAAAGTAAAACCTTCGGAGACTCTGATTGCTTTTAAAAGTACTCAGAAATAAGGTTCAGATATTGATAGTGATGTTGATCTTGAGGAGATGAAAGTATTTTTCAAACAATTTAAAAATAGTACGAAAAAGAAAAATGATAAAGGAAAAGGAGAATTTTCTGGAAAAAATAAAAAGGAAGGAAAAGGACCACAATGCTTTGAGTGCTATGGTTTTGGTCATTACGCCCAAGAATGTGTTAATAAAATGAAAATGAAGGCTCTCTGCACTAAAATATGGGATGATAGCGATTCCGATAAATCAAATGAAGAATAGGGGGCCGACGAAAATGATAAAAGAAATTTTTTGGCTTTTGGAGTATCTTTGAATTCACATGATCATTTCGAATCGAGTGGTTCTGAAACAGATGATATCGATGCAGATAGTTGTGATGACATAGATGAGGTCAGAGAGAAGTACAATAAACTCCATGTTTTTAGTAAAAAACTGATAGAGGCGAGTGAAAAACTTTCTGATAAGATTAAGAAGTTAGAGAATACTTTGAATGAACGCACTCAAGAGAGTGATGAGAGAAAGAAAGAAATTGAGCTCCTTCTTGAGAAAAATAAAGCTTTGACTTCTAGCTCCAAATCTAAGGATAAATTGGAGGATAACATACAGACAGGGACCAAATTGTTGGATCATATTCTGTCCATCCAACGAAGACCTAGCGATCGTTCAGGGCTTGGTTATCATGCAATGTCTTCAACTCCATCGATAGGGAGAAACGAAACTAAACGTCCAAGTAAGAAGACTAATGATAATGATATGTAGAACATGATTAGTTCTCCTACAACAAAGCAAACAGAGAAACAATTGACAGTAGAGGTAAACGGCCATCACAAGCGCAAGGAGGTAAAATCTAAAGTTATAAATACTGATAAGTCTCACGTTTTTACTCCTATTGTTAATAAATTTGTTCCTACTTGTCATTATTGTGGTATGACTGGCCATATTAGACCACATTGTAGGAAGATGCATGAGTCATACACTTCAAATACACATGTAGCTAGTCCTTATGGACATAATTATTTTGTTCCCATTTGCCATCATTGTGGAGTTAAAGGCCATATTCGTCCATTCTGTTTTCCCTTCATGGCTACCATAGGACTCCTCCCCACTCTCATAATATGAATAATCAAATGGAGTATTTTCAAAGGCCTAGACGTTGGACGCCTTCACATGCTAATTTTACAAAGGTAAATCCAAAACCCATGGTCAATAAAAACACTAATGTTGAAAAAGGAAAAACGAGACAAATTTGGGTATGTAAAATTGATTTGGTCTCAAACGTTGGTGATGACCTTGACTCTCTAGATGACCATAGTTCATCCGGAGGGGTTGACCTTGCCTTTTAACATTAGGTTGTTGTTCCATAATCTAGGTTTAATGATTCTTGCATATCTAATTACCTAGAGTTCTGGAATTTCAGAATTTTGTGTTTCTTTCGTTTCATATTTGTTTTTTTTTTGTTATTAAATAAAATATTTATAAAGAAATGATTTTTTTTGTTTTATGAGTTGGTGTGTGGATTTAGCATGACAGTCTTTGGTGCGTAGTTGAATATCATTGGATTTTATGAACATGTTCATCCATAGTTTTGTTGTTCTTCTTTCATGATATTCTCACTACAACTAAGTTTGAATGTTAATATATCATGAGTATTCAACATTATGTACACTCATCCATGGCTATTGGTCAGGTTCTCAAATAGGGATTTCTCTTCTCATATGCCTCATTTTATCTTGTGTCTTCCTTGAGCCTTAACCACCTTTTTTTTTTGGGTTTCCGTTAATAGAGCCCTCATTTATTCCAAAAAGAAAAGGAAAAAAAAAAAAAGGATAATGTATATCTTGGATTTTGCTTATCTAGGCATTCATTGATTTATCGGGCAATTGGGGTGAGGTATTCTCCCTTTGTGCGTTCGCGTCAAAAAATGGATAGACCTTGTGAAGGCACCCGTGTTGGACCATTTGCTTAGTAACCGAATATTGGGTATAAGGTATTCTTACTCTCAATATTCGCATCAAACAGCGGTGGGGTAAAAGTAAAAATACGGTTATGAATTTCTATTGATTACTTATTAATCAACAGCCTGTTGTTGAGGGGGAGCTTGTGATTAATTATCTTTGACGTGTATGTCGAATCTTGAGAGGTGTATCTTGTTGAGGGGGAGTAACTAGATAAACCTAAGCACTTGAGCATCTTGGCCCTGTTTTGAGTTGCTAAATTTTTTGGTCATGGATGCGCACACACACTTTCCTCTCATGTCGATGATCATGGTATGTTGCATTCCTTTTGCCTTGCATGGTGTTATATCATTAAGTGGTGCCTTAAAATTTGGATGTCCTTTTCATCTCATCTCATGATATAATACTTGCAATAAAGCTATCTCATGCTCGTATCTTCAGATTTCGCGTTCTTTTTTAGCGTTTAATTTAATTTTGCGTGTTTGTTAGATCTTCATTCTGCTTGAATTTAGCTGCCATGTTATTGATGCTATTATTTGCACTTCGATTAAATTTCTTATTTGGCTGATTCTATTGGTCACTAATTGCGTAAGTCTCTTCCATTTGCATTTATTGCTTTTTTGTTTATCCTATACATCCTTTGTCATTCCATGTCAAAAAGGGGGAGAATGATGAAAGGGGGAGTAGGTTGCTTATCATTCTAACGTGTTTGGATGTTGAGTTTTGTTTGTAGCTTCTTTGCAACTCGATCTTAATCGATTAGATTTTCATTGAATTGTGTTTTGACATGAAAGTGCCAAAGGTGGAGATTGTAAGGACCAATTTCCAAAGTCTTTGTGTATTGGTAATTCCGTTTGACAAAACACATAATTTTTATCGAGTTGTATTTTTATTAATTATTTTTTTATAGGCTAGTGAGTCTGTAAAGGATTAGAGTGAAAGGAATCATATTTATTTGTAATTGAGAATGGGCAATTTGGATAAAAAAGGGATCGACTACAGCAAGATGAATTTTTGCGAAGACGGATTGATCTGGTTAACAATCGGAAAAAGTAACGTGGTAATTGGTGCTCCAATTAAAAGGTCGAAAAAAGTAACATGCTAATTGGTGCTCCAATTAAAAGGTCTAATTATGGACTTATGCTTGACCTCCTAGGTTTTGACCACATACATATAAAGGAAAAGGGGGGCAAACCACATCCGTTACCTACTGTCATTGAAAAGAAAAATAAAGGGGCGGCAGTAGCTTCTCTCGAGCGGCGGATATATACAGGAGAATTGAAGCAGCAAGTTTTTTAGAGAGTCATTCCTAAGGGTGATTTACATTAGGTTTTGGAGGGCGTTGGCAATCAAGATCACTAGGTGCGGTGTACGTGCGACTCGGCAGGTAGTACTTAGAATGTTGTGAGAATTTACTACGTTTGGATAGATATATCTGTAACTGCACAATGATTATAGTGATTTGATTTCTTCCCGTAGTTTTACCCATTCTGGGGTTTTCCACGTATATCTCTGCGTATGTGATTGATTGCTAGTGTAGTTTTTTATTGATGGTATTACTTAGTGATTCGCATTCATACTTTTAGGGTTTTTTAAGGATTAATAGGAAACCCTGATTTTTTCAGGCTCCCAGCAACTTCTACAGCATCTCAGCATCTTATTTTTATTCCCAAAACTTAAGTAAAGACTACATCTTAAACATTTCTTTTATATTTTCTTTACTTTAATTTATTTAATGAAAATAAGAAGGTACCCTCCATTTGGAAACAATGGCATTACCAAAATTTCATGATTTCAATTATATCAAAATATCAATCCCTCACTTTTAGTATAAAATGGAAAACTGCACATTTTTCTCTGGAGGAAATGACTCAAAACATGACCTTGCTCATCAAATAAAATCTTGCAACTTTGTAGTTACTCTTAGAAAATTCAATGATCAATTACCACCATTTTTAATCTCGAAAATCGATACTTTTCCAAAAAGTCATTTTTCCATACTTAGACAGATTTTAAGGGGCCGACAGGATCTTTGGGTACTTGGAAGCACTTAGGCCATGCATGCGTTGAAATGCGCCTTATTTGCACGTTTTACTTGAAAACACTAAAAACACACCTTACGTGCATTATCGCTATAAAAGCTACATAAACAGAAGATAAAATAATATAAAGAGGGACTAGTTGCTCCAAATATATGCAATATTGGGTGCTTATCACCTAGTAGGTTGCTTTAATTTGCTCGGGTTCGCTTATCCTTGTGGTCTTCGACACAAGAAGCATCTCTCAAGGGTAATACTTCCTCAGTTTGTCGATATTGACTGGTGTTGCAAATTCCATTTCATCCAAGTCTGCAATGTATGCTGCTCCTCTAGATCGTATGCATTTGATAAGGTAGGGGCCTCCCCAATTTGCTCTAAACTTGCCCCTTGGGTCCGAAATGTGGCGACGGATTGCTTTGAGCACCATATCCCCCACCTTAATGTCTCGTGGCTTCACCTTCTTGTTGAATGCTCGTGCGATGCGGCTTTGATACCCTTGCACATGGTATAATGCTCTTAGTCTCCTTTCATCTAGTAGTGCCAACTCCTCATAGCGGTTTTGAACCCAGTCCTCTTTGATCATTCCAGTCTCGGCCAGAACCCTTAGCGAGGGTAGCTCTAGTTCGATAGGCAAGACAGCCTCCATTCCATAGACCAAGGAGTAAGGGTTAGCCCCAGTTGAAGCCCTTTCGGTCGTGCGATAACCCCATAGTGCCAGAGGTAGGATTTCTGGCCAGTCTTTGTAGATGTCGGTAGTCTTCCACAAAATCCTCTTGATGTTCTTGTTTGCCGCCTCAACTACTCCATTGGTTTGAGGTCAGTAGGTGGATGACCGATGGTTTTGTATCCTAAATTCAGCGAAAAGTTTCTTTATCTCTCCCTTGAAGTGCAACCCACTGTCACAAATGAACTCATGAGGTACACCATACCGATAGATGATATTGGTGCGAATAAACTTGGCCACATGAGTGGTTTTTAGGGTAGCATAAGAGGCTGCTTCTACTCATTTGGTGAAGTAGTCGATGGCTACTAGGAGGAACTGATGTTTGTATTTTCCCTTTGGATTTATACTCCTAATAACGTCTATCCCCAAAGTGGAGATTTGCCAAGGAGACGTCATGCTATATAATTCCATCAGGGGAATACGTATGCGATCAGCGTGAGTTTGACATTTGAAACATCGGCAGACGTAGTCAGCACAATCAGCCTCCATCGTAGTCCAATAGTATCCCTGACGTAGGATTTTCTTAGCCATTGTTGCCCCATTCATGTGCGGCCCACAGATTCCCTTGTGTATTTCCTTCATTATCTTATGACTATCATCTGTTGTGACACAAAGTTGATTTAGACCCAAATGTGCCCTTCGGTACAGTGCTCCTCCGCAGACTACAAATCAGGTGGCAAATTTCCACAAAGCCATCTTGTCCTTTAAGGTGGCTTCGGAGGGATACCCTCCCTCTTCTAGGAATCTCTTCACGTCTTCATACCACGGTTTTCCATCGTCCTCATCTTCTTCGGTGAAGGTGCATTTGCATGCTGGTTTGACCTTCTGCTCGATCATGAGAGACCGCATTGTGAATCCCAAGGGTATCTCAACCATAGAGGCCACTGTTGCCAGTGCGTCTGCAAATCTATTACTCACTCATGGATTGTGCGTGATGATGACTGAGTCAAATTGTGAAATTAGATCTTCTAGCACAGAGTGGTATAGCTTTAGCGTGTCTTCCTTGACCTTCCAGTCTGCTCTTGCTTGGGACACCACCGGGTTTGAATCTCCAATGATTTCCACCCTTTTTGCCCCTAGTTCCAGGGCTACCTTCATTCCAGCAATGCAGGCTTCGTACTCAGCTTGATTGTTGGTGACTTCAAACCTTAGTTTATATGACAGAGGGATATGAGAGTCGTTTGGGGAAACTAGCAATACCCCTATGCCATATCCACGTTGGTTTGATGCTCCATTGAAGTAAAGCTGCCAGGTATCATCTAGGCGACACAAGATGTCTTCGTCGGGGAACATAAAATCCTCTACCTCGGCTTCTGTCACGGGGTGGTTTGCTAAGAACTCTGCCACAACCCTTCCTTTCACTGATTTCCTTGTCATGTATTTGAGATCAAATTCTGCTAGTAGCAATAACCACCTAGCCAGCTTTCCAATAAGTGCTAGCTTCTCGAAAAGATATTTGATTGGGTCTAAACGAGAAACCAGCACTACCGGATGTGCTAATACCGGATGTGCTAATAGGTAGTACCTTAGCTTCTTTGTGGCCCATACTAGCCCCTAGCAGGTTTTCTCCAGGGGAGTATACCTTGTTTCATAGTCCATCATCTTCTTGCTGAGGTAGTATATGGCGCACTCTACTTTGGCTTCGTTTTCTTGTGCTAGCATACATCCCATGGATGTGTCCGTCACTAAGAGATACAAAATCAATGGCTTCCCAGGGGTGGGTGGTGATAATACAGGTGGGTTTTGAAGGTACTCTTTGATTGCCTCGAATGCTTGTTGATAGTCCTGGGTCCATTCAAAATCAGTGACTTTCTTCAAAAACTTGAAGAGAGGTTCACAGATGGCCATGAGCTTTGAAATGAACCTGCTGATGAACTGTACCTTCCCCAGAAATCTCTTTACTTTCTTCTCTGTCTTTGGCGGTGATATTTCCATGATAGCTTGTATCTTGGAAGGGTCCACCTCAATTCCTCTTTGAGTGATAAGGAACCCTAGCATTTTACCATCCGTTACCCCAAAAGTGCATTTTTGAGGATTAAGTCGTAACTTGTATTGCCTAATCCTCTCAAAGAACTTTTGAAGTGCTTCATAGTGTCCTTCCCTTTCCTTTGATTTGACTATCATATCGTTGACATATACCTCGACTTCTTTGTGCATCATGTCGTGCAGCAGTGTTGTTGCCATCCTTTAGTAAGTGGCTCCAGCGTTCTTCAACCTGAACGGCATCACTCGGCAGCAGTAGGTTCCCCACAGCGTAGTGAAGGTAGTCTTCTCTCTATCTTTAAGAGACATTAGAATCTGATTATACCCAGAAAACCCATCCATGAAAGATAGCAATGCATGCCCTGTGGGGTTGTCCACAAGTTCGTCTATGTGTGGCAATGGGAAGTCATCCTTTGGACTAGCCTTGTTGAGATATTGAAAATGTACATAGATCCTGATTCCCCCAGTTTTCTTTGGCATTGGAACGATGTTAGCTACCCATTATGGATACTCGGTGACTATGAGAAAATCGGCATTGATTTGTTTAGTGACTTCTTCTTTTATTTTTAGAATCCAATCGGGGCGCATACGTCTTAGCTTTTGTTTAATTGGGTTTGCATCAGGATGGAGGGAAATTTTGTGCTGAACAATTTCAGGGTCTATTCTAGGCATGTCCTTGTAAAACCAGGCAAAAACATCTTTATATTCTTTTAGCAAAAGGATTTTAACTTTCTTGAGAAGATAGCGTTGCAACAATTTTAACCAATTTGGGCTCGTTTTCAGAGCCTATGTTTGTTGTAAATATTTCCTCAGAAAAAGGTTTAGCGTGCCTCTCTTCTTTTCTCTCAATGCATTCTAGAATTTCTTTTGGAATTTCTTCCTCAAAAATTGGATCATCATAATCCACACAGTTAATCATAAGCAAAGTGAAATACTCTAAATCTTCCTTTTCATTGCTAAAATTGTCAGGAGGCATTTCAGAGTCAAATTCAAAATAAATATCATGCCTTGGTGTTTTGACCAGGTTTTCCTTGCTAGACTCGGTTGTTTGAAAAAATGAAACACTAAACTCAGACTGGGTCGACTTGAAGTCGGAATCGGAATTGGAACTAGGATCGGAGTCAGCATTTTTTATTTTGTATCTTAGAGTGTATTCCACAGTCTAATTTGGGTAAGCCCTTTTTTCAACATCCACAATCAGCTCAGAGCAGTCTTTTTCATCACCAAGGTTGATCATTGGCATCTCACTGTCATCTTGATTCACACTTTTATCATTGTCACCCTGCAAGTCTTGAAGGGCCATTTGATTCGCAATTATCGTTGCTTCTTCCAGTTTAGCTTCCACTTCTACTTCATCACTATTGTCGACTTTTCGCAAGCCAACGAATCCCCACCAGTTGCCGAACCTATCCGTGATGGGGTGGATTACCCTTATTTCATCATTGGTAACCCCCTCATCAAAGAGTAGGTTTAGTGATACTTCATCTAGTGGATCATCGTCAACAGACTCTTCTTCTTTTGCTCCTTCAATTTTGAGGTTGTCTACCTTATCTACTAGCCAGTAGTCGTCGGTGGGTGCATAAGGGTCATAGAAATATATTGGGACCCTGCGAAACCCTTCTTCTTCGATTATGTCTTCTATCACTTCATCATCGATTGTTGTTGCGAACATGATGTGATTGTCTTCAATGATAATTACCATAGACATTGGTTGATCCACTGGAGTGATGTATTTGGATGGGTCGAAGATCTTGGCAGTAGGATGGAGTGGCCTAGACAGCTTGGTGACAGCTTGAAAGTGCGAATCAAACATGAACAGTGATGCAACCATTTATCCTGAAAAATTTTGCTTCAATTAGATTGGTTTAGCTTACCCATTTTCATTTTTCATTCGATTTTAAGAGGCCCCTAAGGTTTAACATGTAAAAGAAAACTTTACAAGATACATATATACAATGGGTGTGAGGAAGAACTTTTATAAACAAATGCAAATAGGTTCCTGTCTTAGTTTGATAAGTTTTATGGCCTTCTAACACATGTAAGGTTTGGATAGTCTCAAGGGTGCTCCGTTGTCAAAGGGCAGCAGTCCTCTCATAAGCCCATCATAGGCGACAATTGGATGGTTTCCTTTTTGATATACCACTAGGTAAAAGTGACTGTAGAGTTTGCTGAAACCCCTAACATAGCCCATGACATGCCGTGGTATTAGGTGAACTCAATGAGGTTGCCCGCTTGATGCATATGATAAATGTATTAAATAAAGCATGTGTTAGTCTTATGTCAAACTTTCTAGTTATGGCTCTCAATTTCTCAGTTTCCCCAACAGAGTCGCCAAAAACTGTAGACACCTCCCTGAGTGGGGCATCGCCATACAGATTGATCGTTGCTCTTTGTTTGGTTGTTTGCTTCATAGACCAAGATCATGGACATTCTCATGGCTAGGAACATCGCCACACGATAGCAGTCATCATCAAAACAGAGTCGCCACTTAGTTTATAAAAACTAGAAAAAACAAGTAGAGATTCCGGGCACGGGAGCCAAAGGTACAATAAGAGGAAGGTGTTAGGCACCCCTCTTTGCCCAGTCGTGAGACTGGCCCATAGTTATTTGACATATGATTAACTCATGATTTATTTAATTCTAACACATAGTCTGTTTTTAGCCTTTAAACAGTTAATGGTGAGCCAAGACTGTAATTGCAACATGCATAAAATAAGAGCAGAGAACAAAGTAGCTGTCCTAGAGAATGGATCTCTCGGCCAGTGAATTGATGTCACAGCCGAGGGATCCTTCTGGTTTTATGTATTGGCTGAAGGATTGATTCCCTAGCCGATGTTCTTTCTCACACCAGACTATATGATTAGCAGATAATTAAAATACTACGGTTAGTATGCATATACTAAAAATAAAATGAACCAAAGGCCCCTAGGCCTCACCACCTTGATCCCTCAGTGGCCTGATTGCTTCAGATTTGATTGTGATTGACTGATTTGCTCTTCGAAACCCTAGGTTTAAGGTTTGAACTTCGGGGTTTGATCGTTGGATTAGTGGCTGCCTTCTGGAGGTTGGGGTTTTTGTAGAGGGGAAATGAGAGTGTATATTTGCAGAGTTTCGTGACTAGAGAAGGTGTATTGGTATATCAATTGTTGTATTTTCGGAGACCAAGGGCTCCTTTATGTAGGCATAGGGATGACACCTTAACCAATCAAATCGATCGATTGAATTGGAGTTATAAGGCAACACGAACTCCTCATGATAATCTCTTTGCGCAGCCCCAACGCATCGGGATTTGGCTGCTAGAGTTTTGTGAACGGATCAAATGATTGGCAGAATGTTCTAGAATCTGGAAAATAGATGATCTGGCGGCCGAAGGATGGATTAGGCAGCCGAAGAATAGATCTGGCTGCCAAGGAATCAATCTCTCAGGAAGATTTTCAAGCAACAAGTTTCACGGGTGAAGAAATGATGTTGAGGCCGTGAGATCGATGTTACAGCCGATAGATAGATTTCCTTAGGATTTTGTTTTTCTATCTGAAAGGCTATTTGGCTCTGAATTGGGTCCTCTAAGTGGCTAGAAGTTCTCACCATAATTCTACAAGTTCACGAGAAGTCAATCGGCAATCACTGTATCCATATCATCATCGCGATGGGTCCTAAAGTGGGACTTGAAATAATCGTTAGGCCAAATTGGGGTGTCTACAAATACACTTGAGAACAATCCCACAAAAGTTTGTCAAAATATTGAGCTTCGCGTTGCTAAAGAAAGGATTGGCGATTTAACAGGACCCTCATGTCCGGCCATCTTGACTAAGGCTTTTTTGATTGTTCTCTTGTGTAGGAAAGTATTGATTAATAAAGAGAGCCAAATTTGAAAAGGTAGTTGCGAATTTGCGATTCTATTTCATTAATCAAACTCTTTTGCATCTTCATTTGCATCAGTGTTGGCTAGTCGTGTAGAGACCCGGATAATTTTAATTCTTGAAATGTTTATTAAATGCTTAATTGAGAAAATATGGTTTATTTGGTGGTTAATTAGATTGGGATTGAAATGAAAGAATAGAAATTTGAAGGAGTGTTGATGTAATAAAAAGATTTATGAGTATAAATCAAGGATGTGTGTGTGTGTGTAGGGGATAATTGTATCCCCCCCCCCCTCCCTCTCTATCTCTCTCTCTCTCATCCATCCTCGCCCTCCCTCTCCTGTCGATCCTCCCTCTCTCTCTCTCCTCCTCTCACTCAAAACCTCACTCTATCTCCCAAGAAACCCAAGAATCAACCTCCCTTCGTCTTCCCAATCATGTTCAATTATTGAGCTCGAAAATCCTTGGGTCAAGGTTGGAGGAGAGATTTCTCTGATTTTGAAATTCAAGGAGGCTAGGGCTTGCTCAAATCTCATAGATCTTGGTTTTTGTCGCAAGGTAGGGACTTCTTTACCTCTTTTATGTGTTTATTATATGTTGTTATGGTGTGAGAATCGAGCTTTGATCGTCTCCCTTTGTTCATTTGAAAGCTATTAGAAAACTGTAGAAATTGCCCAAAATCACCTAGGGATCGATCCCTAGACTTGGGGGATAGATCCCCCTTTGTTTTCCTTGAATCTAGTGACTGTAGGGATCGATCCCCTTCTCCTCTGGACAACTTTGAAGTTGTTTTGTGCTCTTTCGATCGTCTCGACTCCCGATTACTTCTAAACCCTTTCGGACACTTTCTAACCTATTTTTTGCATATCCAATTGACTTCCAATGATTGTTCAAATGTTGGACAGTAGCATGCATGCATTGTGTGTTGGAAGTGAAAGACCTTTCGAAAGCTAACTTCATTGGTTACTTAATCATCTTTGTAATTGACTTTCTTTTGATAAAGATAGGTTTGTAACTATTCATTTAAGAATTTCTTTTGACTAAACAGTTTGTAACTTTATAACTGGTTTGTACTTGTATTTATTCTAATTTGGGTCGTAGTGCCAAGGTTGTAATTCTCAAAACTTAGGAAACTTGTTTTGTAAATTTAAACAGGTGGGGACTCTTTGGGGTATTATTATGATATGCATGGAACTTATGTCAAAATGTATTATTTAATTATGTTGAAAATCGAGGGTTTGACAAGCCGCGTTGAGGTGTTTTGGGTAACCGGCACGGTTTACCGAAGACAGGGGTCATCAAATGCCTAACAACCTTGGACGATGATAAGTCATTCTACCGTTCGACCATTGCTTTGCAATACGCGTTGCAGTGGGAGGTATATCTTGGCCTTAGTCTGAGGAACCCCCTCAAACCAAAACTGGCCTTTGCATATACAAAGCACTAGAACTCTCCAAACTAGGACATGTACCCGTAGGGTAAGATTATTTGCATCTAGCCCCCACATATAGTCTATATGTTACCGCTTTCCCTATCGCATGCACTGTACATACATACCGTTTTGCGTAGGAGAATGTTTAGAGTGGCTTCTAGGTTGTCTCTCTTTCGAGTTTGTCTTATGATTACTAGGACGTTGCTATGACCCGATGAAGAGTCGTGCATCTCGATGGTGCACGTTGTCAATTTTTAAAGTTCTTGGATCAACGAGACTTTGGGAAATCAAGACTTTTTAAGTTCTTGTCTAAACACCTGATTGAGGTTTCAAGCAAAAAACAAGGAACAATGGAAAGAATGCCGTGATACTTACGCCACCTAGGTTATTGTGCGAAGCACGTACACCGCACAGGCTATGACGCTGCGTCGCCTACGCCGCCCCGGTTTTGGTATCACATCATCTACACTAAGTTGTTTCGACTCCAAAAGTTGAAACTTCGAGAACGGAATAATCAAAGGCTTAGACTATTTTGACATCTCTTTTCGTAAGTTGATTCAAACAAGGATACACCCTCGAAAAGATTTCTGAAGATTTTGGTAGCATCCGAACATCATGAGATAGACTCGTCTTTAGTTGTAGAGTCTAGGAGGACACTGACGACGATGACGTGTACATTGCATTTCTTTTTGCAAGTAGACTACTGCAGGAACATCACTAAGCTTTTAATTACTTTACTGTCTAGTTTGGAGCCATTGCACCGACAAGAAAGTACCGAAAAGAAGAGCCAAACCTGCTTGGGAACGTCTTCAGAATCTGATTCAAAGACTTGTCAGGCGACTCCTAGTCAGTTGCAACGGAGGCTTCTCTAGGTTCATTGTTGCCTGCCCTACAGTTAGCTTCACCATCGATTTTGCAAGAAGCGACGCCGTCGACTTCCCCATCTTCAACATCTTCATTAAGCTCCTCTCGAAAACCTGTGATGGCAGACCAGCCGCTCAGTCTTGAAACCTTGCTCACAAACCTTCAAAACAACCTCACTACTATGCATCAAAGAGCTAACCAGACTGATGCTTCCATCACCTGCTTGAACGATCTACTCCCTCCGTCCCAATTTACTTGTCCAGTTCTATTCTAACTAGGTAAAAAAACTAGTTATATCTTTAAATTGGTAATGAATTTTATATCCAATATGGATATTGTTTGATAGATCTCAATTTGTTCTATAATACAATGTTTTCAAAATCACCTAAACATTATAAATTACAAGATATAATCAATTGAAAAGTGGCACGAACTCCCAAAAGTGACAATTAAATTGGACGGAGGTAGTAATTATTACTCGACTTCCGCCAGCACCTGAAGAGGAAGGTGTAAACTCAGAGGATAAGGATATCCATGTGGAGCCTATTTTGGTTTCGGATCCAAATTGTGAAAGGTGCCTAATTGTTCAGCGCTTACATAGAGAGGCTCGTGTGCCTGTCCCAAACTTGAATCTTATGGGTGTTGGACCTGTTCAAAATCCTGATATGGCTACTTTGATAGCCAATGTGGCCAAGCTTGAGGAGACTATCTCCAAATATGAAAAACTAGGGGCTAGCGGCTTGGACATGGACCGGCTTTGCCTCTATCCTAATGCAAGGCTCTCCGAGAGGTTCAAAATGCCCGACTTTGTCAAGTTCGATGGGAGTGGTGATCCGAAGACTCATCTATTGGGCTATCATGCTGCCATGAAGCTGCTAGGAGTGGAAAGTGAGGGCATGTCTAAACTTTTCCCTCAAACCCTTTCTAGGCCTGCCTTCCATTCGTTTCTGTCGCTCGACATCTCCAAAGGAAGAACTTGGGAAGACATAGGGACTATTTTTGTCTCGCAATATAGCTACAACTCGTAGCTCAAGATGACAACTCGAGAGTTAGAGTCTACTAAGATGGAGGCCAAGGAGTCCTTCGTGGATTTCGTTAAGAGGTGGAGAGCCAAAGCCGCTCTAATGACTAAGTGCTCGAGTGAGAGGGATCAACTCTGCATCATCTCACGCAATCTTCAGCTTGACTTCACCAAGTACCTTGTGTTGGTTCAAGCATCTGCCAACTTTGAGACTATCTTCGAGTCTAGTTTTGCCATTGAGGAGGCGCTACAAAGTGGAGTTCTGCCAAGAGGAGAATCCTCTTCTTCCACTACTCAAAAAGTTAAGCCGAGGGCTTACTCTAGAAACAGTAGCGCGTTGTTTGGCGACAGCAATTACGCCAACGTGGCTACAAGCGGGGACAACATTGTTACTTCCCCCAACCATACTACCGACGTCAATCAGGTTTAGAACACCCAAAGCTTTCGGACCCGAACCCAACCTTGGAATTTCTCTATCTTTGAGGTGCCTCTATCTGTAGTGATGGAAAAACTTGTCAAATTTGGGCATCTCAAACCTTTGACCCCAACTCCCCCACCTAAAGTCCTACCTGCCGATTACAACCCTAACCTCTTCTGCTTCCACCAAATGCTTGGCCATCCCACTGATGCATGCTATCATCTTTGACACAAGATACAAGATCTCATTGACAATGGCACGGTTCAAGTTCCACCAAAGCCCAATGTCATTTCCAACTCCTTGCCCCAACACAAGTTTGACCCTTTAGTTGGTCAGATATTTATCACCTCCACTTAAATCAATCCTAGCTCCACCATATTCAACCCTAGCTACTATATCATCCCAAAAACTCAACCCAAACTAATTGTATCTATCCTCTCTGAACCCAAGGTTGGCTTGATGGTCGTAGGTTGCAAAATAGAAGATGGGGCTGAAAGCTGGAAAGCCGTTGAGGACCGAGCCGATCAATCGAAAGAGCGGACTGACGGGTTGAGGTCCATTGATCAAGGGAGTATCGAGTAGGTTTGGTCGAAGATGCTGAGGAGGCTGAAGTGCTGTTGTTTGGACCGGACATCCTCTATGATTCTACCTCTCTGTGAGGAAGCTAAGGGTAATTTTTAAAAATTCGCATTTTCAAATCTACGTCTAACTTGCATTGACGACACTTCTAAGTCTGACACGGAGTCTTTTGAGTCTGTCTAAGTCTATCTATGAGTCAGAGTTTATGCCTCTTCGCCCTCCATGTCGTAGCTTCTATTTTCAATTCGAGTCTTTTGCTGTACTTGGCAACCTTGAGGGGCTTTCTTTTTGAATGAACTATCTCGCTTCTAAGTACTTCGCTAGCTTTTATATAAACTGTGTCGACCCTGACGACAAAGGAGTAGATTTCGATGGGAATGTTCCCAAGGAAATGTATTCCCTCGCCAAAAGGGAAGACGAAAGGCATGCTCAGCCTATTAAAAGAACAAGTAATTTCAATAAACTTAAAAGATGAAGTAGACCCTTGAATGGTTCAAATTGGTTCAACGCTATCCCCAGAGGAGCATTGCGGCCGATTAGACAGGCTCGAGGAATCCATCGACATCTTGGCATGGTCTCACAAAGACATGCCTGGCGTTGATCCTGAAATAAAGAAGCATCAAATCCTCTTGCTCCAAGCTAGCCTCGTGCCATGTTCAAAGTAGCAATAGCAGCGTTCCGCCAAGCACAAGTTAGAAAACATAAGACTGGCCCAGAGCGAGGCATGTCAACCGAAGCACTCTGGATCCTTCATCATCAAAGCCATTTTATTTGGGGCTGCAATCAAAGATCATCGACCTCGACGGCAACGAATTCAATACTTTGGTCAACATGGATCAACACAAGTGCTGGTTTTGCTTGAGAGAAGCTCATTGGACTGAAAACCCCAAGGGTGGGCAGTTCCAAGCAAAAGTTAGAGCAAGCCTGCTAAACGGGGAACCTGTGAAAGCGGTCCAGGCAAAAATGATTAGGCAATTGTTGAAAGGTCACTAGACCGAAGGCCCGAATGGGCAGTACTAGGCAAAAGTTAGAGCGTAAAATGGGAGATAAAACACACGAGTGAACCTTAGCCTGAACGTACAACGTTTTGACCTAATTCCCCAGAATGGGATACGTAGGAAGTCTCTTTTTAAGGCTCGGTCATATTCTTTCAATTGGATCCATGGTTAACGTTTTCGTACTCACCAAGGGTCGAGAAAGGTCGAGAACAAGACAAGCTTCGTTGGAGGAATAGAAGGGGGAAACCTTTCGTCGTTCAAGTTTAAAGCAAACTGCTTTTTCAATAACAAAAGCAGAGTAAAAGCCTTAAAAAATTTTAAGCATGAAAAACAGAACAAAATGCTTGCGCAGTCTAATAGCTCATAGCATGTTTTAAGCATAGTGATCGAAGTATACTTGATTTTGGACGCTTAGGGGCACATTTCAAGTTCAAAGGCACCTGCTGTTGAATTGCAGCTGCGCACTCTGGTCCTAAACACACGCGTGCATGTCCTTATCCTCTGTAGGGGGATGAAAATAGCTGATGCTTCAGATCACTCTGAACTGCAGTGGCTTACTCGTGCCTCTTCACCGAACTCTAGTTCGTCGTCGGAACCTTAATCTGCAAAACAGACAAAGGGTGAGCGCACCTTTGCTCCTTGTAGCAAAGGCACTCCGATGCTAAAGTCAGTGTCACATACTAGCAAATAAACCCTAATTAATAGTAAGAGAACAATATGAATGCAACGTATTGCGTACCTTTTACCTCTAGGTTAACCTTGTTTATATAGGCATACGTATGCTTACTGCTCAAGCATCCCTATGGCCCTAGGATTCCAATCTCGTATAGGAACCCAGGATCTATTTGATTCTCATTCCCTTATCAGTCTATTAGATTAGTCCTTTCAGGACTCTTTTCCATAACTGCCTGAACGTCCCATTCACGTTGGATGTCTTTTCCAGATCCTATATACTCGGGATCTTATTCTTTTACGGGATAGCATTGTTCTGGAACCTTCTAGAGCGTTCCTGCCGCCTTAGCAATTAAGGCTGCTTCCCTAATGGTTCTCTTCCCTATTCGGCCATCTCATTGCTGAACAGTCCATCTGGTCCAATGACCTTACACACAACTGGTCCTAATCATCATATTCGGACAAATGACTTCACATGTCTTTTGTCCTTATATGTCGAACAAACTGCCTAGCAGTATATCCTATCACATTTACTATGTGTTCTTTTATACTTTCTGTTCGGGAATACCTCCCTATAATTGCTCCCCAACTTTTCTCATTTGCCACTGTTCGGGGGCAATGGGTGAAGCTTAGAAACAAACATCAGATCGAACTCCTTCGGTGCCCCGTCCAGACATAGTATTAATGCTCATTGATGCTTTTGGTATCTCAATCATCATACCCTCTCGAGGTGATGACTCCACGTGGAGTGTTTCGTATGCCTCGCATTAAATTTGAACTGACGTTTTTAACCAAATGATGTCAGAATGGCGTCTGTTCAATCCCCTTTCCACGTTGCTTTTTATGTAACGGTGTGAGAGGAGACGTTTCGTCTCAATCTCTCACCTTTAAACCCCAAAAAGAGATCCATTATTGGGTTTTCAGCAAAAATTTGAATCTCAACTTTCTCTCTCTAAAATCAGGCAAGAGTTTTTCTTCTTTTTCGCCATTACAGCCATCGGAAGCCCTCAATCACACCTTGAATCACTGCTGCAATAATTATCGTAAGATTCTAATTTCTCTCCTGTATTTCATTCTGGGATTTCGTTCTCAGTTTTACCAGTTTCTTTAGGGTTTCATTCTTACCAATTTCCAGATTCCTTTGTTCTTAGTATACCCAAGGCGGATGAGGGTGATAGTGGCCCTAAGCCTGGTAAATTTAGGAAACTCTATGATACCCTTGTTGCCATGTCGGCCTTTAGGACCGAATACAGTATTCCTGACAATGTGGGTCTTGAACTCGCCCCTTTAAATGCAGACAGGGATGGTGGTTCATGGGATAGAATGTGTATCCCTATTGTAGCTATTGTTGAGGGCGGAGTTCATTTCCCCCTCAATCCACTACTTCGTCAAGTGCTAAATTGGTATCGTCTTATGCCTATGCAAGTTTCTACTAATTTTTTCAGATTAGTAATGGGGGTTGTAGCCTTAAATAGGATCCTAGGAACCCGACTTGGAATCTGGGACATCCAATGGTGGTATAGCATCGTGCTAAACCCTGAATATAACACCTATTATTTCAAAGTAAGGAAAGCAGAAAAGCGTCTCTTGCTTAACTTGCCAGATTCTGCTCGTGATCATGAAATGGACTTCCTTTATGTCACTGGAGCCTTCGAGCCAATTGGGGAAGATGGCCAAGTGGTGGGCTTCAATTGCCCCCACATATGGGGCTACCCATGTATGCTCCTACTTTGCTTTTTCTTTTTTGTAATTTCTTATTACTGCTTTTCTATACCTCTTGACTCCCACTTGTGCTTTCAATCTGTAGCAACTAATGCTAACAAGCGGCCCAGTCGAGAACCAAGCTACGTCTGAACAGCGGATATTAATAAGATATTAAGGTACACAGGTGAGCCGGGCACTCCATCAGCTGGTAGGGGTCGTGACGCCAACGTCCTACTGGGCTACGATCCTGCTTATAAAAGGTTTATTGACAGGAGGCTCGCCAATCCAAGTACCATCGCTGCTTCAACTTCGACTACTATCCAGCCAAGGAGGTCAAGGTCTATTACTAGAGTTACGGTTGCCGGATAGCCAGGCGAGATCCCTGTCTCAGAAGGTGTTCTGCTTCCTCGTTTGAGACTCAGAAGATCCATACGACAACAAACCGAATAGCCGGCTCCTGTTCGTGATACCAGCCAATCCTCATCGCCCAGGTATTCACCTTCGCCTCCTTCATCTGGTACGATGACTCGCCAACCTTTGAATTTGAGTTCTCTCCTCACTGTTTCTGCACGCGACCATGGAACTGGCTGGGCAGCATCAACTGGGCATGCTCCACCACCTCTTTGTCGTACCAGAAGGGGTGCTGCTCGATCCTCTTCATCCCCCCTAGGATCTGACACCGTTCTTGAGGCGGATGATGCTCACAGGGACATGATAAGCACCCGAAAATGGAATATAGGGTGCGCTAGGATCTAGGTTTAGTATTAATTTAGTTGCTAATTAGCTATTCTTAATGATATTTGCTCGTAGTATGTGTCGGTACTATTTTGTAGGTGAATCGCCTAAAATGAAGCTTTAAAGGCCTTAAGCGTGTCATGGCCTGAGAATGACTTGATGGCCAAGGTGAAGACAAGGGAATGGCCAAGGCAAGACAAGGGAATGGCCAAAGCAAGGCAAGGCGTGGCCAAGGCGGAAAGAAGACAAGGTTCAGTACTGATAAGGCTTCGGTATTGATAGGAAGGAATTGTTCCAATCGGTACCGAGCTGCTTAACACCAGCTCTAACTGCTTCGGTATTGATTGAATGAAATTGATCCAATCGGTACCGAGAGCTTAACTCAGTAATGTAAGGTTAGGGCAATCGGTACCGAGGGGCTTAGCGGGGCATCTTCAGAGTATCTTTTGGGATATTCCGTGCGCAAAACAGAGGCGGTACAAATACCCCGTTATGTCACCTTTGCACGATTTGGACAGAAATGTACCCATATTTTCTAGATCTAGGATAGATTTGCTTGCATCTTAATATTGTTCTTGAGTGTTCTTAAATTTTCAACTTTGAATATTTCAATTTCTGTTTTTAATTGTTAGTTTTTGATATTGTTGGCTTAATTAAAGTTGTTACTCTTTTTCCGATCTATCGCTTGATCCAATTTATTTCTAGTGTTGCAATTCAATTATACTTAGTCAATTTTTGCTTGCTCTTATCTTCGTAGATATGTGTGAGTAGTTTCAAGGGTTGGGTCATGGGATGATTAGCATCCCGTGACTTGGGCAAAAATTGCATTTTCTCACCAATAAGGCTTTAATTTCTAGATTTGAAAATTAATGTGGGGTTCGGATTCATTTTGTGAATTACCGAGGTGTTAACCTCTTTGATCATGTGTAGGTAGGAGCTTCGCCTACCTACCACACATGATGCTTAGAGCTCTGTCGCTCGAGGTGTTTACCAAATGAGTTCTAGAGCTAGTTTGATAATCGGATCTCTATTTCCCGGTTTAGGTACCTACAATTGTGTATTTTAAATCGCGTGAATTGGTGAAAAATGTGATTTAGCCCAAGTTATGAGTGCTAGGATTCCTAGGCCTAACCTATCTTTTTCCTAGTTAATTCGCTCTTAATTTAGCCTTTTATTTCCACCAATTTCAAAGTAAAACCAAGTTGACTAGCTAAAAGTCGAAATCCTTACTTGCATCTACAAATCCGAGCTAAGCCATAAACTAATTCCCTTGGGTGCGATCCCGGACTTCTCCGGATTATTTTGCTTCAATCGACATTCAAACCCTACGCTTGGGGTAATATTCTTTGACATAGGAAGAGAACGAAGCATTTTTGGCGCCGTTGCCGGGGATTTCTTATTATAGCTTTCTTGGAGGTTCAACAAACCACTGTAAGTATCCCGCTTTCGTCTTTTAGTAGTAGTTTAGTAGTTTATGGTGTTAGTAGCTCATATTTAGTTGGGTGGATACCTCTAACCTGGTTGTACTAAACTTGAGGTGTAACGAAGCCTAGCTAAGTATCGAGTTTATCTTGCTTAGTTTAATTTAGTTAGTTAGTTTAATTTGATTTCGTTGCTTAACCGAGGTGGTGGCATAACCCCTCGCATATCTTGATTATTGAAGTTGAGGTGGCAGCATAGCCCTTCCAGTCTGTTAGCTTGCTGGTAGTAGTTAGTATTTGTTTTTGTGTATGCCTGTTTACTCTAAGTAGCAAGGGGGACTATGGCCTATTTTGCAAGGTGCTATGGAGGGTATGCAAAACAATTTGATTGCTCAGTGTCAATTCATATATTTTATGGCTTGGCCTCAGAAAATCCATTTTCGCATATTGATGATCTTGAGAAAGTCTTTGCTAACGATAAAAGGGCTATTTTACAAGTATTCCCAACTTCTTTGCGTGATAGTGCTCAAAATTGGTTTTATTCTCTGAGTCCAGGATTGACATGGCAAGAGATTATAGAACAATTTTTCAAAATTTCACTCCCTCGTATGAGACTCATATGCTTTTACAAGAACTATCTCATTTCTATCAACTAGATGATGAGTCTTTTTCTCAATATTGGGAGCGATTTAAAGGTTCCGTATTTTCTTGGTCAAGTTTTAATTGTGAGCTTGGCAATCTTCTGGCTATCTTTTGCCATGGTTTAAATCCTAAGACATGTCAAGTTGATTTTATGTCCAATGATGAATTTCTGGATAAAAACGCTAAAGATGGTTGGGATTACCTTGATAAATTAGCCCAAAAGCTCCAATTTTGTGAGTTGACTGAAAATTTTGAGGATTCCAACTTGGATGCCATGGAAGAGGAAATTAAGCAGCATATCTTGGTTGAAACTGTTAGTTTAGATTATGACAGCTCCTCAGAGTTTACATGGAGTGATGAGCCTATTGATGAAACTGAGGACCAGAGTTCTCCTCTTTCGGATTCCCCTCTATGTGATGATCTGGGGGAGAAATGTCTAACCGCTGAAGTTGTCTCTTCCAATCCCCCAAGTCTTGATATTCTCACTGCTAAAGAGATGGATGCTGAGGTAAATTTCTTATACTCTTTGATAGAAAAACACGATCCATGTGAGCCTATTCTTGAGAAGTTACCAAGCATAGAACATATTGATTTTCTTGGTGTTGACAATTATCTTGTGGTTTATCATCCTTTTATTGTAGATTTTGTCAACAACTTGAAAATTGATTTTGTTTGGGCTATGCACTTGGTAGAACTTAAATTTTTAAAACGAATTCAGCAATTGCTTTACTCAAAGTATCTTATCTTATGGCATGGTCGAGTTCAATTTTTGGCAAAAAGTGTAGCTTGGAGTGCTCTGTTTAGTCTAATAGTTCTTAATGGCATGCTAAATGTTTGTAGCCCACGTGTGGCTAAACCCTCTCTTTCTTTTTCTCTCTAATTTTTCATTCTCATTCTCTCTCTCTCTCTCTCTCTCTCTCTCTCTTTTTGGCATATTTGTTTTCTTTCTTGCTTTGCATCTTCTGTTTAGTTATGCATGTTCTGTTTTGTTCTTTCTTTCTTTCTTTCTTCTTTCTCTTTTGTTTAGCTATGCATGCTTTGTGTTTTGTAGGTTTTGTCATTTTGTTTTGCATCGAATAAAATCTTGGAGATAAATCACATGAAAAGATAACACCAATGTGCTAGTGTAACAAGGGCTTTCAATAGCTTTTCTTGGTAATAGTTTATCGTTAATTATCCATGCACTCCGAGATTGACACTATCGGTGGCAGCTTAGGTCTATGGGTGAGATTGATATTGCCTGGAGTGCACGCTAGGTTGTATCATATCTTACTTTGTTTTGATCCAGGGGACGCTGAACTTAAGTGTTTGGCGAGGTCAAGCGATAGATTTTATTACGGGCGCTAACATAACACATATTCAACGGTCTAGTATAGCCACTCATTATTTCTCCCCCCCCCCCCCTCGGTGAGAAATGGGAAGAAAAGTATGACTCGTGTGATCGCGTGAAGATCGGGTGGTGCATTTTATTCTATTTTGCATGTTTTGATTTATTCCTTGCATATTCTTTGTGTTTGTCTTTATTTTTTGTCTTTTTATTATTGTTTGGTTTGAAGCCGAATAACACGGGCCGGTGGTTCTAATGTCAATTGTTTTGTAGAAGGTCGTTCTCTTAAGTCTTCTGCAGGGTTTATGTGCTATCACACCAGCCTTGGTGGATTGGGTCTAAAGCCGGAGTGAGTGAGGCATTCAGGAGCCCTAAGCATGGGTGCGGCTAAGTGCCGCGGTTGTTAGTCTGATAAAGCTTTGGATATGGCCATGTGTGACTAGCTATGGTTCCGAGTTGGTAGAACCGAAGGAGTGAACCCTGGAAGCATCAAATCTGGCTGGAGCAAAACATTGGCATAAAATCCTCCAACTTGGTCGAGGTATTTAGGGGTTGACATTCCCCTTGGACGGTACATTCGCACACTTTCTTCTCTTAGCTTTGTTCTTAATGCTATGAGGACATAGCATCGCTTTAAGTTGGGGGGAGGGGTTAGCTTATGTGTTATTTGTTTGCTTTTTGTGCTTTTTGTGTTGTTTGATTTTTGTGATTTGTGTTAAATTTGAAAATTCAAAAACAATAGAAATTGAAAAATCCAAAAAAATGAGAAATTTCAAAATTTCAAAAATAAATAAAAACCTTTTTACTTGCAATTTCTTTCCTTTTATCATGGTTTTTAGTTTTGTTCATGACTTGTTGCATGCTCAATAATTGGTAGTTGGCAAGAGTTCGTGGCAATCCTAAGAAATTTGGTGCTTCTCAAACTGCATGCTTAGTTGAAAATTGAATTGGTTAAGTTTTGAGCAAGTTTTGACCCATATCCCCACCTTTCCAATAAATTGCTTGTAGTTAGGTGAATAATCGCATGTCCATGCCTAGTTGTGTTTAAATGTCGATTTTGAATCATTTTGGAATTCAAAGCGCATTTAGGAAAGGATACAATGCATTCTTTGCATGATCATACCACATATATGTCACCTAGTCCTATTTTGCATCCTAGTCTGTTTCCCGTTCTTTGCTTTAACCTAGGTGGCCAGATGTTTGGAGGGTTGCGTGAAAATGGTTTTCAATAATTCAAGGAGACTTGGGGGTGGTGTGAATGTGATAGAAGTGGTTGGAATGCGAAAAGGCAAGAATTGATACATAATTCCCTATCTTTCCTCTCCCACTACAAAAATAAAAGCCCCAAATTTCCATATCTCTCTCCAAAAAGCCCCAAAAATTGGCTCTTCAATCTCTCTCGCTACTAATCTCACCTCAAATGACCCTATTCTTCAAAGAAAAGAAATCAAAGAAATGCTATGAAAGAGTGAATTTGAAAAAGTGTTGAATACTTTGATAAGAGAATTTGTTTGACTTATGGGTTAGCATGCATTCCGGATGAGAAAGAAAACGATGGAAAGGGGAAGCTCAAGGCTCAATATCATGAGAAGTCGGATGAGGAAGGCGACTAGGTGTGATAGAGTCAGCGATAGTAGTGTTAGTAGTACTTATCTAGTAGTTTTCTTTATTTCTTCTTCGTATCTTTGTTGGTGCTTGGCCGGCGTGTCGTCATGTCTTAGGTAGTTTAGGGTCGGTAGTGGTTAAAGGTAGGAGAACCATGCTAGTATATGGCCACTACACTATTTTGTAGTTCCTTCCCTTTGTAACCAAGGTCATTACAAGCTAAAAAAGACCTTAGTTGATCTTTTGTGCACTTGGATTCCTTTATGATGGACTGTCTGATGGTTGCATAATTAGTTAATGACATACTTTCCTTTCGTTATCCAAATTTCATCTGCTTGTGTTTAACTCTATTGAATAAAGTGCTGTAGTTTCTTGAGGCATAGTATTTCTTGTTCACTGTTGCCTGTTGGTCAAGCACTTTTTCTGTGGATATGGCTTGAGTCTGAATTCGCAAGGTTTTGTGTCCCGTATCCTCCCTTTGTTCGAGGACACAAACCTTTTTAGCTTGCTCTTTAACTTGCTTGATACTTAGCTTGTTTAATTGGAAGCTGAAATTGTGAGTTGTAGAAATGAAATAAAAAGTCGGATTGTTGAACTCTTGCTAAGTTGGTAATGTTGAGCATGTTCTAAGTTGTGAATACGGAAGGATTGCATAGTTCTAGTTTTCTATCTTTATTTTGTTCGCTAGGGACTAGCAAACCCTAAGTTGGGGGGCGTGATAAGCACCCGGAAATGGAATATAGGGTGCGCTAGTATCTAGGTTTAGTATTAACTTAGTTGCTAATTAGCTATTCTTAATGATATTTGCTCGTAGTATGTGTCGGTACTGTTTTGTAGGTGAATCGCCTAAAATGAAGCTTTAAAGGCCTTAAGCGTGTCATGGCCTGAGAATGACCCGATGGCCAAAGTGAAGACAAGGGAATGGCCAAGGCAAGACAAGGGAATGGCCAAAGTAAGGCAAGGCGTGGCCAAGGCGGAAAGAAGACAAGGTTCAGTACTGATAAGGCTTCGGTATTGATAGGAAGGAATTGTTCCAATCGGTACCGAGCTGCTTAACACCGGCTCTAACTGCTTCGGTATTGATCGAATGAAATTGATCCAATCGGTACTGAGAGCTTAACTCAGTAATGTAAGGTAAGGGCAATCGGTACCGAGGGGCTTAGCGGGGCATCTTCAGAGCATCTTTTGGGATATTCCGTGCGCAAAACAGAGGCGGGACAAATACCCCGTTATGTCACCTTTGCACGATTTGGACAGAAATGTACCCATATTTTCTAGATCTAGGATAGATTTGCTTGCATCTTAATATTGTTCTTGAGTGTTCTTCAATTTTCAGCTTTGAATATTTCAATTTCTGTCTTTAATTGTTAGTTTTTGATATTGTTACCTTAATTAAAGTTGTTACTCTTCTTCCGATCTATCGCTTGATCCAATTTATTTCTAGTGTTGCATTTCAATTATGCTTAGTCAATTTTTGCTTGCTCTTATCTTCGTAGATATGTGTGAGTAGTTTCAAGGGTTGGGTCATGGGATGATTAGCATCCCGTGGCTTGGGCAAAAATTGCGTTTTCTCACCAATAAGGCTTTAATTTCTAGATTTGAAAATTAATGTGGGGTTCGGATTCATTTGGTGAATTACCGAGGTGTTAACCTCTTTGATCATGTGTAGGTAGGAGCTTCGCCTACCTACCACACATGATGCTTAGAGCTCTGTCGCTCGAGGTGTTTACCAAATGAGTTCTAGAGCTAGTTTGATAATCGGATCTCTATTTCCCGGTTTAGGTACCTACAATTGTGTATTTTAAATCGCGTGAATTGGTGAAAAATGTGATTTAGCCCAAGTCATGAGTGCTAGGATTCCTAGGCCTAACCTATCTTTTTCCTAGTTAATTCGCTCTTAATTTAGCCTTTTATTTCCACCAATTTCAAAGTAAAACCAAGTTGATTGGCTAAAAGTCGAAATCCTTACTTGCAACTACAAATCCGACCCAAGCCATAAACTAATTCCCTTGGGTACGATCCCAAACTTCTCCGGATTATTTTGCTTCAATCGACATTCAAACCCTATGCTTGGGGTAATATTCTTCTACATAGGAAGAGAATGAAGCAGGACAAACGTCCCAGAAACGAAGATCATGGGGGTGCCGCCGTGCAGGCCGCAGCTTCGAGCCGCCATCCTTATTCGCCGAATGCTCAAGCGTTACCCCAAACCTAGGCACCTCAACTTGTGAGGGGAGACCAGCCAGTCCACGGTGGCGATAGTGCCAGCTCGTTGGAGACTGCTCTTGCCCTTGCCCAAATCCTCCTCCTTCCTGTGGACATGCAGAAAGAAGCTGCTTCCATGCCTGATCGGTTGGTATCCACTGGTCTTTCTTGCGGAATCAAGGTATTGTAACCGTTACCTTGTCTTAATTCTTGCATATACTGCTTGTGCCTAAGTTTAAAGTTGTAACGCCCCGAATTTTGGGTACGTTAAATAGACAATTTTATTGAAAACTTAAATGGAGTCTGGCTCATTATTACATCATAACTCTCATGAGAGTACTTTTATTTAAATAGGGAAGGAACTAGGGTTCCTATCTACTGCTCCGCTTCCTCCTCCAACCTGGCTAGCTCTTCAGCTCCAAAGGCTTCCAAGGTGTAGAGTTCACCCTGTTCGTCTACGAGGTCTGACACATTATACCAGCGTCGCCACCGATATAATATGTCAGGGTCACCAAGGTAACACCATGAGCTTAAAAAGCTCAATAGAATAATCTAAACCCACTAACCTTTAAACTTACACACGTCAGATCATAAGTTAACGATTTTCAAAGGTACAAAGCATAATTAACAAAACGGTCAACATTGACACTTTCACATTCGCTATTCAACTATCGTTGGTGTCCAAGATTTCGGAGTTTCTCCTACGCGACTCGTCGTAGACCGTGTCACCATTTTCCACTTTTCTTTTTCCAAATCAACATTTCCAAAATTTGTTTTTAACACACCCAACCTTGGTTCCGCCGCTCCGGGTTCCCAAGTATCCGCACAATAGTTCCGCCGCTCCGGGTTCTCATTGGCACACAATTGCATTGGCACCTCTCCGCGGTAACCAAGCCACACACCCTACCTTGGTTCCGCCGCTCTGGGTTCCCGGGTATCCGCACAATGGTTCTGCCGCTCCGGGTTCCCATTGGCACACACACACACCCACAACTCACATAATGCCACCAAAATTGGTCATTATGTAGTTTCAAAATATTTCCATCTTCGAACACTTTTTCCTTGTTAACCACACCCTAGGTGCCATGTTTCTAATTTTCTTGATTTCGGTGTCTCATTTTCATGCATCGACTCCACTATAGGACTTTCCCCATAAGAGATCATAATCATTCATTTGTAATCTTGAAACTAAACTAACAAGATCATCCAACTCTATATTATTTAGCATGCTCAAATCACAACTTAAAGCATAACGCCACATGTACGGACGCCCTTGGAGTGAAAATCACTTATGCTTTATCAACAACCACAAGTAATGCAAGCAATTCATGTATACATGCTCATAACCATCCTAAAGATCAAAATACGAATACTTACGTTCAAACGTTAAATTATCTTTCTTTGAAATTCAATCTTCTTCCTTTTTGGAAAGTTTAAAAGAACATATGTTTTTTCCGGAAAATTAAGTCGACATGTTCAACATACTCCCCTTCCTTTTCATCTTTTAAGAAAAGCACATTTCAAGTTCCTCAAGCATTTCATAACAATCAAGCATCAAAGATTTAAAGTCTAACGGTTAAGAAAACTTTTACGTATACTTAGAGATATTCTACGTATACGAACTTGCTAATTATTTCAAATACTTTAACTTGCCTTATCATAAACAAAAATAACTAAAGTTATACTAGGGAGAATGAGTAGAGATTAATCTACCTTGATCCGAAACTAGTCGGGGCCGAATAAACTAGTTGGAAAATTCTACGGGTGGTAAAACTCGTAATCTAGACCAAACTTTGGATGGCAGTAACTCAGTAAATCTTTCGCTGAATATGATCGTTCTTGGGTTGAAATCAAAGCTCTAGAAGCGCTCTACAACTTTCGTGAAGGAAGTTGATCCTAGAAATGACTTTAGGTAGGAGAAAAATGGTGATAAAGGAAGAGATAGTAAGCTGTCTGGAAATGGAAATCTGAGATTTTTACTGAACTTCGGATGCCAATATCTTTGTCATTTCTTCACCGATTGGAGTGGTTCTTGGGTCTAAATTGAAGGTCTCGAAGTGCTCTACACCTTTTCCGAAGGGATTAACCCTATTACCCAATGGATAATGAATCCCCTAGTATTTATTGACCAATGAATAAAAGGAATAAGGAAATTTTCATATTTGAAAAAAAATAATTAAATAACTAAAATGTCCTTTAAGCAAATATATAAATCTATATATAGCTATATATATGAGTACTTGGATATCCTAGCATAAAATATCTTAAATAGAAAATTTAGGGTTTCTATTGTCTCATGGATAAAAGTTCCCCTAACTTGTATCGTCCAATGGATAAAGAAGAAAACCAAATAATAAAAGAAGGTTCAAAGATGGTCAAAAAGGTCCATCTAGGGTTAGGGAATTGTAACTAGGTGAATTGGTAGTTTGGTTTCTCCAACTGGTTGATTAGAAGCTAAGTAGACTTTCCAAGTTGGGCCTAAAAACAAGAAACAAATTTTTAAGGGGCTAAAATCTAATTATGACGAACTATAGGAATTAAAAGGAATTTTAAAAGTAAATCCAAGTAATTAAAATAAAATTCAAATTTTTAATGAAATTTTTACTTACTAAAAATTAGGGTTGTTACAAAAGTATTCAACTCGTTCCAGTTTATCCAAAAGATAATGACTTTGGGACAAAAGCTGTAAGAGATAGAACCCGAGCGAAACAGGCTTTTGAGGGATAATACCAGGTTGCAACAAACCATCTCCAGGCTCGAGAGGGAAAGAGATAAAGCAAAGCTGGAGGCAGATGGAATGAAGGCCAAGCTTGATACCGCTGAAGACAGTCTCAGCCAAGCTCTGTCAGAAATCGACAGTACCAAGAAGGCAGCCTATGAAGAAGGGTATACATAGGGCTTTGATGCCGCCACCGCTGATTATGTTAGCCAAATGCCCAACATTCAAGACCAAATTTGGGTCGCTAGTTGGGAAGCTTGCTTGACAAAGATTGGTGCCGCGGAAGACTCAATCCTCTAGGTGGAAAATGACTTACCAAGCCGCAGTGCTGCAGCCTCTTAGGAGTCTGATGGTCCCCTTTCGACGATGTTGATCAGCAGATAGACAAATTTGTAGATGTTGATGAAGAGATTCAAATGGAATCCCAGGGTGCTGTAACCGAACACGCATCAATTCGAGATGAAACCAATGAGTCTGTTGTCCCGGAGGAGAATGCTGGTGGTTGTCCCAGTACTAAAGAGGATACGGGAGTTACAACTGATACTCTCCCTGTGATTCAGGACCTGGATTGACAGTTAAATCTTTACTGTGAATTTCTAATATTTTGCTGGTCCTGCGTGACCATGGTTTTGTGAGCCCTGCGAGGCACTAGTACTATGATGCTTTTGATGACACAGGTATTCGGCCCTTTGTGGCATGATTCATGGTTGTATGTTTTGCTCGGCCCTTCGTGGCCATAAACATTTGTTCATAACTTGAACCTTCTTATGGGTGTCTCATACTTCCACAAAAATATCCTTACCAGGTGTAGCTTAGGATAGTCATGCATGCTCGTATGCTTTTATTCGCTACAGATGCATATATTTGGCTAAGAATCTTGTACTTAGTCAAAATAATTTTCAAACATCTCATACTTTAGACAAATCTCATCATGTATACGCCCAAGTATTTCATACTTGGTAACTACTTTAAGTATCTCATGCTTAAGAAAAAGGCTAAGTGTTCGTGGTTTTAGACCAGTTACTCAATCTAGCATGTTCGTTTTATGCTTGCCTAGTTTATTCATACTTTAGCAAGAAGCAAGTGTTTTATATTTGCTTTGCTGTACAAGTTTCTTCATGCTGGAAACAGTAGGTTAAGTTTTCTTGTGCGTAGCGAAAGTTTCTCTTACTCAGCCTAAATTTCTCAAATCTAAGTTTCTCGTACTTAACTAACTTTAAGTATCTCGTAATTTTATGTTTCTAGCAAGCATTTCATACTTGCTACAAGTTTCTCGTACTTTTATGCTTCTAGCAAGCATTTCATACTTGCTACAAGTTTTTCGTACTTTTATGTTTCTAGCACGCGTTTCATACTTGCTACAAGTTTCTCATACTTAACTAACTTTAAGTATCTCGTACTTTTATGTTTTTAGCAAGAGTTTCATACTTGCTACAAGTTTCTCGTACTTAACTAATCATTACGTATGTTCGTACGTACCAGGGCATTTGTGCCTATTCTCTGCTCCCCAATACGAAGAAGGAAAAACAAGGTCGTTGTTTGTATTAATAGAATTCGAAAATATCCAAACGTATGCAAAACAAGATTTCTGAAAAATTACTATACTACAGAAAGGAGGTGTTATTCATAACCTTTGAACTCAAGGAGGTGTTACGCATACCCCTTGCAACTAATAAGAACAAGGGAATTTTATTCGTAATTCCCACACAATCACGTAGTATATCCTAAACAGAATAAAATCAAAAACTAAATTCTTTTAAACAAAGAATTTTTTTGATTATGAATGTTCCAAGCCTTGGCACTGGATTTCCGTCCAGGTCGGCCAATCTATAGGCCCCTATGCCCACAATCTCAGTCACTCAATACGGGCCTTCCTAATTGGCCCCTGTCAC
>BPLS01000474.1:1152470-1178789 GCA_019656275.1 Rhododendron kiyosumense | reverse complement strand
CTGTACCTCTTGACTCCCACTTGTGCTTTCAATCTGTAGCAACTGACACTAACAAGTGGCCCAGTCGAGAACCAAGCTATGGATATAAATAGGATATTAAGGTATACAGGAGAGCCGGGCACTCCATTAGTTGGTAGGGGTCGTGACGCCAACGTCCTAATGGGCTACGATCCTACTTATAAAGGGTTTATTGACAGGAGGATCGCCAATCCAAGTACCAGCGCTGCTTCAACTTCGACTGCTCCCCAGCCAAGGAGCTCAAGGTCTAGTACTAGAGTCATGGTTGCCGAACAGCCAGGCGAGATCCCTATCTCAAAAGGTGTTTTCCTGTACCTCTTGACTCCCACTTGTGCTTTCAATCTATAGCAACTGACACTAACAAGTGGCCCAGTCGAGAACCAAGCTATGGATATAAATAGGATATTAAGGTATACAGGAGAGCCGGGCACTCCATTAGTTGGTAGGGGTCGTGACGCCAACGTCCTAATGGGCTACGATCCTACTTATAAAGGGTTTATTGACAGGAGGCTCGCCAATCCAAGTACCAGCGCTGCTTCAACTTCGACTGCTCCCCAGCCAAGGAGCTCAAGGTCTAGTACTAGAGTCATGGTTGCCGAACAGCCAGGCGAGATCCCTATCTCAAAAGGTGTTTCGCTTGCTCGTTTGAGACTCAGAAGATCCATACAACAACAAACCGAACAGTCGTTCCTGATCGTGATACCAGCCAATCCTCGTCGCCCGAGTATTCACCGTCGCCTCCTTCATCAGGTATGATGACTCGCCAACCTCTGAATTTGAGTTCTCTCCTCAATGTTTCTACATGTGGCCGTGGAACTAGCCGGGCAGCATGCACGCTCCACCACCTCCTCATCGTACCAGAAGGGGTGCTGCTCGATCCTCTTCATCCCCCCTTGGATCTGACACCGCTCCTGAGGCAGATGATGCTCATAGGGATAAACGTCCCAGAAACGAAGATCATGGGGGTGCCGTCGTGCAGGCCACAGCTTCGAGCCGCCATCCTTCTTCGCCGAATGCTCAAGCGTTACCTCAAACCTGGGTGCCTCAACTCGTGAGAGGAGACTGGCTAGTCCACGGTGGCGATACTGCTAGCTCGTCGGAGACTGCTCTTGCCCTTGCCCAAATCCTCCTCCTTCCTGTGGACATGCAGAAGGAAGCTGCTTCCATGACTGATCGGTTGGTATCCACTGGTCTTTCTTACGGAATCAAGGTATTGTAACCGTTACCTTGTCTTAATTCTTGCATATACTGCTTGTGCCTTAGTCTAAAGTATTCAACTCGTTCTAGTTTATCCAAAAGATGATCACTTTGGGACAAAAGCTGCAAAAGATAGAACCCGAGCGAAATAGGTTTTTGAGGGATAATACCAGGTTGCTACAAACCATCTCCAGGCTCGAGAGGGAAAGAGATAAAGAGAAGCTGGAGGCAGATGGAATGAAGGCCAAGCTTGATACCGCTGAAGACAGTCTTAGCCAAGCACTGTCAGAAATCGACAGTACCAAGAAGGCAGCCCATGAAGAAGGGTATACAAAGGGCATTGATGCAGCCATCGCGGATTATGTTGGGCAAGTGCCCAACATTCAAGACCAAATTTGGGTCTCTAGTTGGAAACTTGCTTGACAAAGATTGGCGCCGTTGAAGACTCAATCGTCTGGGTGGAAAATGACTTACCAAGCCGCCGTGGTGCAGCCTCTCAGGAGTCTGATGAGCCCCCTTTCGACGATGTTGATCAGCAGATAGACGAATTTGCAGATTCTGATGAAGAGATTCAGATGGAATCCCAGGGTGCCGTAACCGAACACGCATCAATTCGGGATGCAACCAATGAGTCTATTGTCCTGGAGGAGAATGCTGGTGATGGTCCTAGTACTGAAGAGGATACGGGAGTTACAACTGATACTCTCCCTGTGATTCAGGACCTAGATTGACAGGTAAATCTTTTCTATGAATTTCTAATATTTTGCTGGTCCTACGTGACCATGGTTTTGTGAGCCCTGCGAGGCACCAGTACTATGATGCTTTTGATAACACAGGTATTCGGCTGTTTGTGGTAAGATTCATGGCTGTATGTTTTGCTCGGCCCTTCGTGGCCATAAACATTTGTTCATAACTTGAACCTTCTTATGGGTGTCTCATACTTCCACAAAAATATCCTTACCAGGTGTAGCTTAGGATAGTTGTGCATGCTCGTATGCTTTTATTCGCTACAGATGCATATATTTGGCTAAGAATCTTGTACTTAGTCAAAATAATATTCAAACATCTCATATTTTAGACAAATCTCATCATGTATATGCCCAAGTATTTCATACTTGGTAACTACTTTAAGTATCTCATGCTTAAGAAATAGGCTAAGTGTTCTTGGTTTTAGACCAGTTACTCAATCTAGCATGTTCGTTGTGTGCTCGCCAAGTTTATTTATACTTTAGCAAGAAGCAAGTGTTTCATATTTGCTTTGCTGTACAAGTTTCTTCATGCTGGAAACTGTAGGTTAACTTTTCTTGTGTGTAGCGAAAGTTTCTCATACTCAGCCTAAATTTCTCAAATCTAAGTTTCTCGTACTTAACTAACTTTAAGTATCTCGTACTTTTATGTTTCTAGCAAGCGTTTCATACTTGCTACGTACTTTTATGTTTCTAGTAAGCGTTTCATACTTGCTACAAGTTTCTCGTACTTAACTAACTTTAAGTATCTCGTACTTTTATGTTTTTAGCAAGCGTTTCATACTTGCTACAAGTTTCTCATACTTAACTAATCATTACGTATGTTCGTACATACCAGGGCATTCTTGCCTATTCTCTGCACCCCAAAACGAAGAAGGGAAAACAAGGTCGATGTTCGTATTAATAGAATTCGAAAATATCCAGACGTATGCAAAACAAGATTTCTGAAAAATTATGATACTGCAGAAAGGAGATGTTATTCATAATCTTTGAACTCAAGGGGGTGTTACTCATACCCCTTGCAACTAATAAGAATAAGGGAATTTTATTCGTAATTTCCACACAATCACGTAGTATATCCTAAAAAGAATAAAATCAAAAACTAAATTCTGTTAAACAAAGAATTTTCTTAGATTATAAATGTTCCAAGGCCTTGGCACTGGATTTCCATCCAGATCGGCCAATCTATAGGCCCCTATGCCCACAATCTCGGTCAATCAATACAGGCCTTCCCAATTGGCCCCCAACTTGCCCTCATTGGCCACCTTGGTATTGCCGAGCACTTTTCGTAGTACAAGATCCCCAACACCAAGGTCTTGAGTGTGAACGTGTTTGTTGTAGCTCTTCATCAGCTGTTCCTGGTAAGAAGCCTGATGCACAAGGGCCCTTTCTCTCCTTTCCTCGGTGAGATCAGGCGCAATTTCGAGGGCCCTGTCATTGCCCCCACTCTCAACCAATGCAGTTATGTTGGTACGTTGCAAGGCCAACTTCTAAGGGTATGACTACCTCTGTACCATATGCCAATGAATAGGGGGTCTCTCCTGTAGACCTCCTAGGTGTTGTACGATGTGCCCAAAGCACCAGAGGGAACTCATCAGGCCACTTCCCCTTTGCTTTGTCCAATCTCTTCTTGATCCCGTCAAGGATGGTTTTGTTGGACTCTTCTGCCTGCCCATTACTCATAGGGTAAGCTAGGGTTAAGTAATAATTTCATATCCCGTACTGGGCACAAAAAGTTTTGAACTTCTTTTGAAATTGGGACCCATTGTCAGTAATCAAAGAATAAGAGACCCCAAATCGAGTAATAATACTCTTCCACACGAATCTTTCTATCATAGGTTCAGTGATTTTAGCCAACGGCACTGCCTCAATCCACTTGGTGAAATAATCCTTTGCAACCAACAGAAACTTCCTATTGCCAGTTGCTTTGTGGAGTGGACCCATGATGTCCATTCCCCATTGGGCAAACGGCCAAGGACTTGTTAATGGCACCAAATCTTCTGTTGGTGTTTGAATCATCGGTGAGAATTTTTGACACTTCCCACAAGTTTTAACATACACTTTTGCATCTTCTTACATATGTGGCTACCAATAGCCTTGGGTAATCGCTCAGTTGGCATTGGACCTACCCCCTGCGTGACTCCCATAGGTCCCTTCATGAATATCATGAAGGAATTTTTGCAACATCTCAGGGTGTAAATAAAGCAAATATGGTCCAGTAAAGGATTTTTTGTACAATTTCCCTTCTTGAGACAGCCAAAATCTTGTAGATTTGGTTTTAATTTTATGAGCCCATTTCTTATCAATGGGAAGTGTTTCATCTCGTAAAAACCCCACAATAGGATCCATCCAACTTGGCCCCTGGTTTACGTCTAAAACCAACTCTACACTCCTGCCAATGCTCGGCTCTTTTAGATACTCTACTGCTACTTTCCTTTTAAACTCAGTTGGTACGGCTGTAGCCAACCAGGCTTGTGAATCTGCGTGAGCATTCTATCCAAAACTTATCTGTTCAATGTTTACCCTTTCAAAGGTATCCAGCAAATCCTTGGCTGCTTGCAGATATGCTGCCATCTTCTCATTCCGGGCTTCGTACCCCCCGGACAGTTGATTAACCACAAGCTGTGAATCACAATACACCCTGACTCGTTTTACTTTCAATGTTCTTGCACTCCTTAATCCAGCTACGAGTGCCTCATATTCCGCCACATTATTCGATGCACTAAAACCAAGCCAAATAGATAGTTCAATCATTACTCCTTCAAGAGGAAAAAGTACAACCTCAATTCCTGAACTGGTATTACATGTTGATCCATCAACAAACAACTTCCATTCCATGGGATCCGGTTCGGCTGATACTCTGTTCTCCGTGGCTGGTGTCCCAATCACCTACTCCTTTCTCGTAGGAGGCAAGGGTGCTATCACGAGTGAAAACTCCGCCACAAAATCTGCAGCACTTCGCCTTTGATTGCTGTGCGTGGCTGATAATCAATGTCATACTAGCTTAACTCGACGAACCATGTTGAGATTCTTCCCGAGAAGTCTGCTTTTCGAAGCAGTGATTTCAACGGGAACTCAGTATAAACCACAACCTTGTGGCTTCAGAAATAATGTGGCAACTTCCTTGAGGTTGTCCTTAATGCCAAGACAAGCTTCTCCAGGGGCAGATATCTCGTTTCTGTGTCCAGCAATGTTTTTGCTAACAAAGTAGACAGGGATTTGCTTGGATCTAATATCCCTTAATGGGATTGCACTTACAGCATGTTTAGAAACAACCAAATACAAAACTAAAATCTCACCTGGCTGGGGAGTTGACAAAAGTGGAGCCTCGGCCAAATACTTCTTCAGGTCCTGGAAGGCTTGCTCACACTCTGCTCCCATTCAAATCCTTCCCTCTTTTTCAATAACTGAAAAAAGGGTCTGCACTTATCACTTGATCTGCTAATAAATCTATTGAGTGCTGCAACCATTCCAGTTAACCTCTGGACTTCCTTTGTTGTTTTGGCACATTGTAGCCTTTGCAAGGCTACGATTTGATCAGGATTGGCCTTAATCCCTCTCATGGTCACTAGGTGGCCTAGGAACTTCACAGAACCAACTCCAAACGCACACTTCGAGGCGTTGAGCTTCAGTCTGTATTTTCTCAGGATTTCAAAAGCCTCTTTCAAATCCGCTATGTGTCCCTGTCTGGCTTCACTCTTCACCACAATATCATCTATGTATACCTCCATAGTCTTGCCAAGCCGCTTTCTGAACATGATGGTTGCTAGTAGGGCTGCAAACGAGCCGAGCCGAGCCTCAGCATGTTCGAGCTCGGCTCGATCATTTATAGGGAGGCTCAAGCTCGGCTCGATGGGCTCGAGCTCGGCTCGATGATCATTAGCACAGCTCGAGCTCGGCTCGTCTAAGCTCGATAGTATATGAACGAGTCAGCTCGGCTCGAGCTCGAGCTCGTTTAAAGGTTCCACATTCATTTTTTAAAATTCAAATTTCACCTTTTAAGTATATATACCCCCAGATCAAAAAAAAATATTATATATATACTCGGCTCGCGACCCGACTCAAGCCAAGCTCATCACAACTTCAGCTCGGCTCATTTATGAAACGAGCTTATAAAATCAGCTCGAGCTCGTTCGTTTACCTTCCGAGCCAAGCTTAAACGAGCCGAGCAGCGAGCAGCTCGTGAGCGGCTCGGTTCGTTTGCAGCCCTAGTTGCTAGTCTTTGATATGTTGCCCCTGCATTCTTTAGCCCAAAGGGCATGACACTATAACAGTACAACCCTTGTGGTGTAATGAAAGAAGTTTTCTCCTGATCAGGCCCTAACATAACAATCTGATGACATCCTTGATATGCGTCGAGGAAACTCATTCGTTCGTATCCCGCAGTTGCGTCAACCAACTGGTCTATCCTTGGAAGAGGGAAACTATCTTTTGGACATGCCTTGTTTAGGTCTGTGAAGTCTATGTTAGTAATTTATTTTAATCAACGGGTATCTGTAATCTTAACGTGGGGAGATTAATAAGTATTTAATATCATGGAGCTCATAATATAATTGAGATAAGGACGGGAGTGCAATTATAATTCTGTAGTGGGGTGAATTATAATTAATGAAATAAGAAATAGAATTCTGGTGGGATTAGATTTTCTTATTTACACTGGGAGCCTAGACTTATTACTCCTTAAATCCCTATCGTAGCCCTATATATACACTATTGCTCTCTAGGTCAGATTGATGTTTTTCTATTATTCAGTAAATAGAGGCAGGCTTAGAGAGAGCAAACAGATCACGAAAGAGTCCACACTCGGTTCGTGTTCTAGACGTGTGGGGAATACGGTAGAAGATCGTAAGGTATGGTCGAGCAATATTCGTGGTTTATAGCAAGACGTACTATAATAAGTTCAACCAACGTTCGTGTCACAGGGAGTTGTGGTAAAACCCCAATTCCGCCTTGTAGGATTTTTATTTTTGTTGTCTAATCTGTACGCGTCATTACTGGGTCTTGGGGATTCGGTTTCCCAACAGTGGTATTAGAGCAGGCTGTAATCACGCGTATGGATTAAACATGCCATGTTGTCCGTAGGTTATAGAAGGTAGAACGTAGAACTGTGCTAATTTTGTTTTGCAGCGTTCTTACCCAGCTATTATGGTCACATGATTTTTGTTGATTTTATGTGATTAGATCCCACGAAATTTTTTTCGTGGTTATTGTTATTTATTGGGTACCACGATTATTTTTTGTGGTTGTAATAATTAACGTAGCATGTGTTTTTTATTGGGTGCCACGATTATTTTTCGTGGTTGTAATAATTAACGTAGCATGTGAACTCTAATGGAGGCATAAGATCAATATTTGTATGTTTCTTCGATTGTAATAGCATTCGACGGTTGTTCGAAGATCGAAGATGATAGATACAAAAGATACAAGCTGTTTGGCTTGCAATAGATTTTTTCCAGATTCGTAGGATTTGATTGCAGGGCTATTTCGACCTAGTAAACGTTGGAATCAGAAAATCTGTTCTTCACAAAAGTTGTAGATAATTGAATTTTGAGTCCAACCCAATTTGAATCACTTCAATTGGAGTTGGATGAGTAAGATACAGCCAAAATATGGAAGGCTGTGCAGTTTACGTGGGAATATGTCAAATCCGAATTTTCTTACCTAAGCACGGTTGGATTTTGGTTTCCTTGATTGATTCATAATATCTTAGTCTTTCACACAAGTATAGCTGAAGGATTTCAAGTTTGGAAGGATTGCTTAAGGATTTCATGTTTTGAAGAATTCCTTATTGATTAAGGATTTCAAGTTTGGAAGGATACCTTATTGCTCAAGAATTGCATCCTTAACCATAATAGTTGGATTCTTTATCTTGTGTTTCCTTATTATTTGTGTTTCCATATTGTTTGCATATGTGATAGTTTACCATATTGGGACAACATGGTGATAATTGACTTTGACCTATATTACAGTTTTGCAAACTCGAAAATTTTGATAATCCTCACAATTTTTTTTTTAAATAACTAAGTGGGAGAGGGAGTTTATTTTTTATAAATCCCACGGTCTCCATTACAAGTATGTAGATGATGTAATTAATTTTATGTTATGGTTTTAGAACCTTCCCCCCATCGGGCAAAATTAATTATGGCCTCATCGGTACAAACTTCCTTAAAGGATAGGTCTATGATAATTGTTGTGTGAATTACTTCACCATCTAAGGTAATTCATAACGGAACAATGGGTCATGGGGCTAGGTAATGGTATACACTTAGCTATAAATAATAGTATCCTCACCATCTGAGCCACTATTATTATTTATAGGACCGAAGTTATATTGGCTATTTAATTTTGCTTGGCACGGTATAGTGTCTGCTGGGTAGTAAAATTAAAAGGTTGTGTCTATCTACACGAATGATGAAGAGTAGACGACCTTCCCATCGAGGCATACTCTTCACGGTGTGTAGGGTTGTCAATATTTTTCTGTTAACATGTGGTTGAGGGAACCAATATTAAAATGAAATTCAAAATTTTTATTGCCCTTCATAATTGTTGTTATGTGATTCTCAGATTCAAAAATGGATTTTTTCAATCCACTTGTCATTATTCTCAAAGAAAATAAACTTACTGGATCGAATTATATTGACTGAAAAAGGAACTTGGATATTGTGTTAACTATTGAAGGGCATAATTTTTGTGTTGTCTGAGGTGTGCCCTCCTAGACCTAATGAGAATGCCACAGAACAGAAAGTAAAATTTTATAAAAAATTGGTGAGTATCACCCATGTTAAAAGGACCCCGATTAAGGATCATGTTCTAAAGATAATAGCTCTTCTTAATGAACTAGAGATCCTTGGAGCTGAAATTGATTGGGAAACCCAGATCGATTTCGTTCTTAACTCACTGCAGTCTGAGAGTTTTAAGTAATTTCGCCTGAACTATTATATAAACAAAATGTATTTATCTTTGACGAAACTTCTTAAGGAACTCCAAGCAGCTGAGGGTCTTTTGATTGTGAAGAAACCACCATCAGTGTTAGTGGCAGAGAAGGTTTCTACTTCTAAGCTGAAAGGCAAGAAGAAGCAGAACAAGTCTCAGAAAAAAGGTTATGGAGGCAGTTTATGCGCCTCAAGGTAGAGTGGAAAAGCCTGCGGGCAAGTGTTTTCACTTCAAGTATCAAGAACACTAGAAGAATGAATGTCTATTCTATCTCAATAAAGTGAATAATCAAGATACATCTTTTCGCTAGTCGTTGAATCATGTTTAGTGATGTCATCTGCCAGTACCTGGTGTGTAGATACGTGAACCACTAATCATATTTGCAATTTATTGCATGGGTTCCAGGAAACCAAAAGACTCAGTGATGGAGAGATTTATCTACACATGGGTAATGCTACGAGAGTGGCAGCAATTGTAGTAGGAAATATTATTTTAAATTTTAGTAATAATAGGAGTTTAATTTTGAGAGATTGTCTTTATGTTCTCATACTTAGAAGAAACTTGGTTTCAGTTTCTAAGTTGATTAAAAATGGATATTTGGTTTATTTTAGTAACTTTGAGGTTATTAAGTTAAATAAACGTTTTATTTATTCTGATTCATTGGTGGATAATCTCTACTTTAATAATCCTATATTTTCTACGGTGCAACTGCATAAATTGAATAACACTAATGATATGCCATGTAAGAGAAATGAGCCTTCTAAATTGAACCAAATGTACCTTTAGCACTTATGCCTTGGTCATATTAGTCTGAATAGGTTTTTTAGACTAGTCAAGATGGACCTTTAGGTTCATTGGAAGTTGAGGAACTTCTAGTCTGTGAATCCTATTTAGAAGGTAAGATGACCAAAAAACTTTTTTATCAGTAAAAGGTTATAGAGCCAAAGAGCTATTGAAATTGGTTCATTCTAATTTGTGTGGACCCTTGAATGTCCAAGCAAGAGGTGGTTTTGAGTATTTCATTACTTTGATTGATAATTACTCAATGTTTACATTTATTTGATGCACCGTAAGTCCGAATGCTTTAAGAAATTCAAGGAGTATAGGGCGAAAACGGTGAAGCATCTAGGTAAATGTCGTAAGACACTGTGATCTAATCGTGGTGGCGAATACCTCTTTGGAGAATTTAGGGAGTACTTGTTAGCTGAAGGGATTACATCCCAATTTTCAGCACCAAGTATCCATGTCAAAATGGTTTAGCAGAAAGAAGGAATACGACTCTTATAGATATGGTGAGATCAATGATGAGTTATTCAGATTTATCAATTTCGTTTAGGGGACATGCACTAGAAACAGTAATATACATTCTTAACTTGGTACCATCTAAGTTAGTACCATTTACACCCACAAAACTTTGGACTGGGCGCAAACCTAGTCCGCAACATGTTCAGGTTTGGGTAGTCCAGCACAATTGCTAAATGGGAACGCAGATAAATTGGAATCAAGGGCATAAGTTTGTCTGTTTGTGGGGTACCTTAGAGGAACGATATGTGGATTATTTTATAGTCCTAAGAATCAGAAGGTCATTGTTAGCACCAATTAATGCTCGATACTTAGTGAAGGACTATGAAATAGACCATAAGCCCAGAAGCAAGATTGTTTTAAAGAAATTGAGCGAAGAGGGACCGATAAAAACTTCTTCAACACCAATAGAACCGGAGGTTACCCTGCAAGAAAGAGTTGTTGACACACTGGTACCTCATCGTAGTGGGAGGGTTGTTGTCCTACTCAATCGGTATACGTTCTTGGGAGAATCTTATGATATGATCCCTGAAGAACAACATGTTGAACCCCGCAACTACAATGAGGAATTAAAAGATAAAGATGCAAATTTTGACAAAAGGCTGTGAAATCTACATTCCTTAATAAAAATTTGGATGAACGCATCCACCACATAATGGAATCAGATGGATTCATAGAAAAGGGTCAAGAGCGTATGTTATGCAAGCTTAAGGAGTCTATTCATGGACTTAAGCAAGCATTTAGATCTTGAAATATCCGTTTTGATCAAGCAATCACATTTTCTTGGTTTTGATCAATGTCCGGATGAGTCATGTGTGTACAAGAACCGCAACAGAAAAGTGGTGGTATCCCTAGTACTATATGTAGATGATATTCTGTTAATCGAAAACGATGTGGGAATGTTATTTTCGATGAAGGTGTGACTATCTAGCCAGTTCGATATGAAAGACTTGAGAGAAGCCAGTCACATCCTTGGGATTAAGCTTATGTGCGATCGCAAGTATAGGATGTTGGGCTTATCAGAAGTTACTTATATCGATGAGATCCTTACTCGTTTTAGCATGCAGGATTCCAAGAAAGGGTTCCTCTCTTTTTAGACATGGAATCAACCTATCTAAGGATCAGTGTTGTAAGATACCTGAGGAGATGGAGAAGATGAATGCAGTTCCTTATGGCTTGGCAGTAGGAAGCCTCATGTATGCTATGCTATGTACTAAACCTGATATTTACTTTGTTGTTGGCATGGTTAGTAGATTTCAGTCTAATTCAGGGTAAGAGCGTTGGACTGCAGTAAAACATATACTCAAGTATCTGAAAAAAACTCGAGATCATATGTTGGTGTTCCAGTCAAATAGTCTGGTACCTCATGGGTACACTGACTCAGACTTCATGTCAGATAAGGATTCCAGAAAATCTACCTCGGGATATGTGTTTACCTTAGGAGGTGGAGCCATAAGTTGGAGGAGTATCAAGCAATCGTGCATTGATTAATTCCACCATGGAGGCCGAGTATGTGGTAGCTTCTTAAGCAGCCAAAGATGCCGTTTTGGCTTAGAAACTTCTTGATGGATCTAGAAGTGATTTTTTTAGTGCAATTAGCTTTTACATCTATTGTGACAATAGTGGTGGAATTGCTAACTCTAAGGAGCCATTGACTCATAAGAAGGAAAACACGTCGAGCGTAAGTATCACCTGTTTTGAGAGATCGTTTAGCGAGGTGATGTAACTGTGTCCAAGATCGCATCGGTAAACAACCTAGCTGATCCTTTTACGAATAGCTTACAAACTAAGACTTTTAATAGTTATGTAAAGGGAATGGAAGTGAGATGCGTGGCAGCATGGTTTTGAGTCTTAGTGGGAGTTTGTTAAAAAATTATACTAAAAGTTATGCTTTTGTGTAATGGATTAATATTTGATTGCTATTTATTAATCAATTTTATCCATTTTTTATGAGAATATTTTATGGACAATGTTTGCATAATACTATTGTATGTTGTGCATGTGTGTCTTTTATTTACAAAGTAGATGATCTGGTGTGTAGAGTTCGGTTTACACATAGAAGATCAGATTATCAGTTCTTGTGAAATATAAGATATGGTTCGCAGTCTTAGATGGAACTGGACACACCATCGGTAGGACTGTAGTACAATGTTTAGTAGGTCTGTCTTGACTACAGGGAACAGTTTAGTTCTAACTCATTGTATTAGTACACTTTGTGTGTATTGAACTGGGACCGCATTGAGGTAATTGTCTTTATACTAACTTTATAAGACAATTGGAACCTCATGGTTATTATGAATGCTTGTGCTCTTAATCCAAAAATAATTATTAGATGTGTATATTTAATGTTGACTTTGATTTATTAAAGAGTGAGATCTTTATACGGTTAATAATCTCGGTGACTTGGGTCACAACATTATGTATATGACAACTATTAATTATTGATGGAATCCACGTCCCAGTAAGGATTGATGATACCCCTTGAGTAAGCTTATAAGTTTCGATTATGTTAAACCTTGCAGGTGGATATTTGTATCCGACATATCGAATAAGTTAAGCGGATAGTCTCAAGTTAAGATATTAATTAAGTGGGAGATTGTTAGTAATTTATTTTAATCAACGGGTATCTGTAATCTTAACGTGGGGAGATTAATAAGTATTTAATATCATGGAGTTCGTAATATAATTGAGATAAGGACGGGAGTGCAATTATAATTCTGTAGTGGGGTGAATTATAATTAATGAAATAAGAAATAGAATTCTGGTGGGATTAGATTTTCTTATTTACACTTGGAGCTCAGACTTATTACTCCTTAGGTCCCTATCGTAACCCTATATATACACGTTATGCTCTCTAACTCAGATTGATGTTTTTCTATTATTCAGTAAATAGAGGCATGCTGAGAGAGAGCAAACAGATCACGAAAGAGTCCACACTCAGTTCGTGTTCTAGACGTGTGGGGAATACGGTTGAAGATCGTAAGGTGTGATCGAGCAGTATTCGTGGTTTATAGCAAGGTGTGCTATAACAAGTTCAACCAACGTTCGTGTCGCAGGGAGTTGTGGTAAAACCCTAATTCCGCTTTGTAGGGTTTTTATTTTTGTTGTCTAATCTGTACGCGTCATTACTGGGTCTTAGGGATTCGGTTTCCCAACAGTCTACACAGACACGCCATTTCCCATTCTTCTTTTTTACAACCACAGTGTTGGATAACCACTCTGGGTAAAAAACTTCCCGTATTGCTTTGGCTTCCAACAAACGATCTACCTCCTCTATTACAGCATCAACATGTTGTACAGCTGCCCTTCTCTTTTTCTGAATGACTGGCTTATGTTGTAGATCAACGTTCAAGTGGTGGCAAATCACACCTGTATCTACTCTGGGCATCTCTTCTGGTACCCAAGCAAATATGTCAATATGTTCATTTAAGAAGCTTACCAACTCGGCCTTTTCGTCTGTTGGCAATGTTTCCCCAACTAAATAAATACCTTTTGGGATCAATCTTGTTGATCTGTATTTTCTTTAGGCCTTCAACCACTTTTTCTGATGGGCTTCTTTTGACATTCTCGATAGTCGGTTGATCTGGTACTTCTAATGTATGAACATGATGGGCTTTGGAGATTTTTTAATGATGGAAATAAAACACTATTGGGCCACTTTTAGATTGCCTCTTATTTTCTCAACCCCATTAGATCCTGGGAACTTCACCATCTGGTGATAAGTTGAGGAAACAACTCTCATCTTGTGCAGCTAGGTCCTTCCAATAATCGCGTTATAGGAAGAAGGAAGATTTACAACTAGAAAGTCTATCCTTAATACCACTGATCCAGCCCGAATAGGCAACATTATTTTCCCAAGGGGCCAAACAGCACCTGCACCAAACCCAACCAAAGGTGTTGTGGATTGCTCTAAATCTTTCTAGGCCACGCCCAACTTCTTGAACGCATCATAGTACATTACTTCTGTACAACTCCCTGAATCTACTAGAATTCTCTCAATGTCATATTCCCCAATTCGTAGGGTTATGACCAAAGCGTCATTATGGGGCATTTGAACTTTTCCCAAATCTTCATCTGTAAAAACTATGCTCTTGTTGCATATGTCATCTTCTCGGCCTCTTTTCTTTCCAAACCGCATAACATGCTGGTCGTGCTTAATTTGCCTCTGGAGTAGCCTAACCTCGTTTCTTGTATAAGGCGCGACTAATCCATGTATCATATGGATTATCCCCTTAGGATTCTGTTCGTAATCCATTTCCAAGGCATCCCCTTTATCTTTTGGGTCCTCCTGGATAAATTCTTTGAGATAGGCATGAGAGACCCGATCATTAAGGTGCTTCTTATACATCTCACAATCCTCAGTCATGTGGCCCCAATCTTTGTGATAGCTGCAGTGTTGATTCGTAGCACGTTTTGCATCATTATTTCCACCTAGACTTGGAGGCCACTTGAAGTGAGGCTGATTCTTTATTCGATAAAGAATCCTATAGATGGGTTCCTTCCAAACTGTGTTTTTTGAAAAGAAAGACTTGGGTCAGGAGCTTGCATAACTTTGTATGGCACTTTCTTTGCCTGCCCGTATTGTTTCCTCTCCTTGTAAATCTTGGGTTCTGGCTTATCCACCTTTTTAACTGGCGCCTTCGGCTGTTTGGCTTTGATCTTGCCGTCTTCTCAAAGTATGTCATCCTCCATCTTGGTGTGTTGCTCTATTCGTTCCATTAGTTTAGCCAACATTGTTACCGGATGCATATTCAGTGAATGGCGTAGCTCTCCCCGAACAGGCAAGCCAATCTTGAAGGTAGCAATCGCATATTCCTCATTGCAACTTTCATTCTCGTTGAAAGTTTCCCAGTACTTTTTTGCATAATCCCTGATCGGCTCACTTTCTGCCTGCTTCATTGTAGAAAGACTTTCAAACGTCTTTGGGGCTCTCCTGCTTGACAAGAACCGAGCAGTGAATTTTTCGGCCAACTGCCTCAATTCTCGGATGGAGCGTGGGCCCAATTTGTGGAACCAAGAAAAAGCCACCTTCCCCAAACTTGAAGGGAACATCTTACACATGATTGCATCATCTCCATCGTGCATGAACATGGCCAGTTGATAGTGCTGTAGCTATGGGGTCCGCGTTTGTCTCGTAAAGTATGAACATACAATGCTTGACTCTGCTCGGCAACCTAGCCTCTTGTAGCCTCCTTGCAAAGGGGGAAGCTGGTATAAATTACTTAGGGCCTTTCTTGCTGCTTCTTGTGCAGTCACTATCCCTACTTCATGTTCCTTGGTTTTGTGAGCCACATTCTTGGCCCAATCGGTATTAGGTCTCTCGTACCTGTCCCTATGGTGTTTTCTGGTCTCCTCCTCTTCGGGGGTGGAATTTCGACTTCTGCTCCTTTTTTTCGTGAAGGAGCCCTTCACCTTTCTGGTGTTTGACTCTTACTTCTGCTCCTTTTTTTGTGTGGAGAAGTTTCATATCGCTTAGGGGTGGGACTCCTACTCCTGCTCCTTCTTCTTCGTGAGGGAGCTTTTTTGTGGACTATATAAGAGCCTGCCTGTCACTCCTGGAATTTCTTCGTGAAAGTCCAGAATCTTCTGGGTGTTCTGGTACTCATTGTATCTCTCGAATCTCGTATTCTCATCTTTTGATCAAATGAGTGTACTTCTCGATTTTTTTCCTCTTTTTTCGAGGATATCTTCACTGTTATGTATACTTCATGAATATGAATCTGACTCTCCTCTTCGGTGGGACTTGCTCCTTCTCGTGGAGTCTGTGGCCATCCTACCTTCTTTGTCCTTGGAATCATCTCGAAATATCAGAGGATCGTCTCTGTTCGTTGTTTCCCGACCATGCCTGCCGGTGGGCTTTTTTGGAGCATCTGGTGGGGACTTATCTCCTCCCCCACCTAACTAGTCTTTCGGATTGAAAGGCGTGACAGGATTTTCTTCTTCCATGGTCGTTTTCTAATAGGGAATTCTTTTGTTTCCCATAGACGGCACCAATTGTAGGGGGATGAAAATAGCTGATGCTTCAAATCATATGGACTGCAGCAGCTTACTCGTGCCTCTGCACCGGAATCCTAGTTTGTCGTCGGAACCCTAATCTGCAAAATAGACAAAGGGTGAGCGCACCTTTGCTTCTCGTAGCAAAGGCCCTCCAATGCCAAAGTCAGTGTCACGTACTAGCAAATAAACCCTAATTAATAGTAGGAGAACAATATGAATGCAACGTATTGCATAGCTTTTACCTCTAGGTTAACCTTGTTTATATAGGCATACGTATGCTTGCTGCCCAAGCATCCCTATGGCTCTAGGATTCCTATCTTGTATAGGAACCCAAGATTTCTTGAATTCTCGTTCCCTTATCGGTCTATTAGCTTAATCCTTTCAGGACTCTTTTCCATAACTGCCCGAACATCCCATTCACGTTGGATGGCGTTTCTAGATCCTATATACTCGGAATCTTATTCTTTTACGAGATAGCACTGTTCTGGAACCTTCTAAAGCGTTCCTGCTGCCTTAGCAATTAAGGCTGCTTCCCCAATGGTTCTCTGTTCGGCCATCTCATTGCCGAACAATCCATCTAGTCCAATGACCTTACACACAACTCGTCCTTATCATCATATTTGGACAAATGACTTCACATGTCTTTTGTCCTTATATGCCGAACAGACTGCCTAGCGGTATATCCTGTCATATTTACCATGTGTTCTTTTATACTTTCTGTTCGGCTGCTAACTGTACCTGTTCAGGAATACCTCCCTACATCTTCGCTTGTTGGTCCCATTCTAGTGTGCACTGCTTCAATTCTAGCAGCAGACAGTAACAATTAGCTATTGCCTTTGAATTCCGTTCCAGGGGTTTTTGCCAAATTTTGTCATGCCGTGCAGATCATGTGGCCTAATGTGACTACACGGGGGGTGTCGGTTTTAGTCTGTGCCTAAACGAGTCATCATTTGCGTCTTATGTCCATTTTTGTGACATTTTTCAAGTTTGTCAATTCATTATCATGTCGAGATGATTTTCTCGGTTCTGTTGGTTTGTACAAGTCATTGCACATCTATTTGACCTTACGCTAGCATCAATTTCACCTATTTAGGGATATTGTGAGTTTTGGCACATTAATGCCCAAAATTTCATTATTTTCCATGGGTTTAACAGCCCGTGTCGTGTCCAGGGGCTTTTCTTCCTTTCTCGTTTGGGCTATGTGAGTCTGTACCTGTATGTGTGTCCGCGCGTCGGCTCAGTTTGCTTGTCAATGCAAATTAGATATTAGTGATTAGCTTTTTTATTCTCTTAGACACTTGCAAAGGAAATTGATAAACTGGAAAACACATTTTTTACATTGCTACCCTAACATCTGCAATCCACAAGCTATGGAATCTCATGAACGGCAAGGCTAGACATCGAAGAAAGGGCACGTCAGCGCAAGGCCAAGCAAAGCATATTTATGGGGCACATCTGCCCAAGCATCAAAGGAAGGGCACACAGGCCCAATGCCATTACTAAATGTCAACTATGGCATGCCCTGTTCAACATCTATTTATCTGGGTGTGCATCTCAAAAGCAAAAGACAGTAAAGTAATGGGGCTCAATGATAGTCCTTAGGCGTTGTTATCCTCTTAGGAGCCGCCCTTAGCTAGGGTCTCCATTTTCAGTTTTTTCATTCATATAGTATAGATTATTGCATATTGTGTATATCAAATGTTGAAAGCAGGAAGGTAGCCAGTTTGTGGGAGTTATGCCCAAATGGTTACCGTCAATTATTTGTTTGCTGAAGGGTGAGATGAAATGTCCTATGATATTGTTCGTGTTGATCAACAAATAGAAGAAATCTCCCTAATCATTGATTTGTTTGCCGAAGGATGCGATGCAATCTCCTCCGGTCTATTGTTATTGTTGGTTAGCGGATGCAAAGAAATTTCCCTAATCATTGATTTGTTTTCCAAAGGATGTGATGCAATCTCCTGCGGTCTATTGTTATTGTTGGTCAACGAATGCAAAGAAATCTCCCTATGCAATTATTCGATTTGTCGAAGGATGAGATACCATCTCCTGTGATCTTGTTCTAGCTGGTTAGCAGAGGCAATGGAAATCTCTTTAACACTTGATTTGTTGCCAGCAGGATGCGATGCAATTCCCTACAGTATTGTTATCTTTCTCCCCTAGCAGGATGCAATGCAATCTCTTGGGGAATCGATGCAATGACGGTCTACCCTTCCCATTCTATTCAATCCACAACGACGATCAGAATATCATCCGATGGTCCATCCGTCCATAACTAATTATTCCCCAGGAAAGTCTGCCTTGGCTTGCCTCCAGCGACTACCTCTACTTCAGTCATGGAATTTAACCTACCTGACCTACCCGTGTCTGTTTTAATTGTTTGTACCGAGGATAGATTGATCCCCAACAACGATGACCTATCCCGTCCAGTTCACTGACAGCCTGTCCTGTCCACATCTACAATGACAGCCTATTCTGTCCATCTTTGATCAACAAGCAGTGATTTGCTCATCCAATTCTACTTCCATCCCCAGCAATGGACTACCCATCCATTCCTCCAATTAGGTTCCTTAAGTTTACTCGTCTACTTTGCTAGAATGCTCTGTTCTGGATAGCCTAGAAGGGTGTCTAGAAATCTTTGACGTTACTTGTATCATGTCGATGGTGCTGTAAGTTCCGTCAAAGAGGGGCTATTGTAGACACCCCAATCTGGGCTTTCCAAATTAGTTTACTTACGGTATTTGATTCCCCAATGATGAAATGGATCAAGAACACCACGAAAATAATAGCATGTTTGAGCTTTGAGTGATTGTCACCCTTTTGAACCGAACTAGCTTAAGCCTATTCAAAAGCCAGAAGGCTCACCTGCACGCGTCGGTTTGGAACACACGCGTGCGGGTCAAACTACCAGGTGTTGGTTTGATGTGCACGTGCAAGCGTGAGACCCGCTCACGCTGGTCAAAGCTTGTCCCATCACTTTTATTCAGCCATGATCAACAGGACTTTTGGGGCCAGAGGAAGGCTCTATTTGGTCCTAAAATCAGTCTTCACCAGCTAACAGGCCCTACACCCCATAAACACATTTTCCCCTCTCATCCAATGAGAGGGAAGGCTTAAGGGCTAAGACACTAGCCTTTCTTTGGTTGGTATCACCACCCCATAGCCTATATATACCCCCCATGCTCACCATGCCAAAGGGTTCCAATTTTTCAAAGGTTACAAAATCCTACACTCCATTTTCACACCTCAAGCAAGCAAAACCATTTACATCAACAAGCTATCTTGTTCACACTCAACCATCACTCAAACACCTCAAACAACCTCAAAGCACAGGCACCATTCAAACCCAAAAGTCAAAGGTATAACACCTTTGTACTACTTACTGTTCTGATCCCTAAGGGGGGTTGGTAATCAATACCATGCCTTGGCCCTAAAGCTGGCAAGGTTTTAAAAATCGTTGTGGCAAGGACCAGCGTGCATCAGTCCATAGCATGCGCGTGCCACTCTATGTTTGCATGCGCAGATTTGCGTGGGGATTGGTGTCTTGCAGTTTTATGCTTTTCTTTCCATACACATCACTGTAAGCATACTAAAAACCAATTTATTGCTTTCCTTAGTTAAATTTGCTAATTTTTAGTTAGTACACATACCTGCTACTATAGACCACCCTTGGGATCATTCTGGACATGTCCCAGAACCCAGAAACATGTAAAACCAAATATTGGTTTGTAGGCTCTAACCCGCGCACGCCTGTGGATGACCCATGCACGTAGGTCTACCTCTGATCAGTGAGTGGCCTTTGCTTGGGTAACTTGGCCTAAGGTCACTGTTTTGTCCCCACACTGTTTATTGGATATTTTGTTAATTTGTAGGGCTTTTTAGCCTTTAAACTGTTTATTATAACTGCCTATAAACTGCTTGGTTTGTCCTGGGTGTGCACTGGTCCTTCCAGAGCCCCGAGGGTTGAGAATAAGAGCTATGGATTTAAGCCTATTGGTGCGGGCAAGTCTTGGTGTGGCGCACGCAGGTTTTGTCAGCATGCAGTGACTTGATTAGTGCATGCTAGTTTCTTCCTATACATGACACTCCAAAATAGTGGCCTTCCAGTGTGTTGAAACTCCCACAGGAGTCTGCTTTCATCCTATACTAACTGCTCGTGCATGCCATCTATCACATCCTCCAAATCGTGTTATAACTTTAATCCCCATTAAACTGATCCCCGCCCCTAATGGCTATAGAATTTATTAATCAAACATAATCGTAAATGTTTTCGCAAATGCCTAAGTAAAGATCAATCTCCGGATTAGGCGAGAGGGGTGCCTTAAAACCTTTCCTGTTTCGTAACCTGGCTACCGAATCCAAATATGGTTATGACCGACTGGTGCCTTCACCGTTTCAAATCAAGAAAACGTGGCAAGCGTTTCAGGTTCGGTTCCTTAGGTGTCAAACCTTCAAACCTAAGTGGCGACTTTGAATTAAGCACTCTGTAAGTAAATGCGCTCGTTGATCCACCCAAAATACTCCCGCGTCTGCGCGCGGGGGATTTTTCAGGGCACGTTGCCCACAGTACCATACTTAGACGTATCGAAGGGTTGCTAAGATAGTCAATAAGAAAGTGTGAGCCTGAAAATTGAAAGGAGGTGACATGGTTTTAAAGGAAATCAATGGACTCTTATCTAATTTAGAGGGAATTTTATGCATGAGAGGGCAGGCCCCTACATCATGTATTAGATTCTCAGTGATAGAGCTACATGTTTGGTGGACATGGACGAAAGTGAGTTTGCTAAGCCGACTAAGTTGGATTGTTTGAAAAAGTATTACCCTTGCGAGAAGCCCGCTAGGTTGAAAACCTAAAAGGGCAACCTAGGGAAACGATAAGGAAAAAAAAAAGGAAAAAAAAAAAGTGAAACAAGAGTGCTCACTTGATTGAAAACTTGCAAGGGCGATCTAGCTGAAAATCAGAGTACAAAAAGAAAAACAAAAAAAGTGAGTAAACTACCCAAGAGAACCTAAGCCGAACTACGTTACGGCTTGATTCTCTTCCTGAGATTCGTAGGCAATCCCACCATGGGATCTGGCCATTCCAAGTTCAGTAATTCATTCAGTTCATTCACACTAGGGGCATCTTTGGAGCAACCCATACGCAAGGGGCATTGAATTGATTGAAGACACTAGGGGCATATCCCCTGCGACGCTTTTGCCTGAGGACTAGTTAAGGAGCTAAGTTTCAAGGGCATTGGAATCGATGAAGGATTTATCCAGGAAGCTTTCTAGTTTAAGTGAGAGTTATCGAGTGTTTCCTTATGTTTTTAGAGCATGATACCAATTTGAGCAATTAAAGAGCATGGTTGAGAGATAATCTCGATTTGCAAAAAGGATGTTCTTATCACTCGAATTTTAATGCTAGGGGCATAGCTGGTAATTTACTCTGAGACAATTATAAGCTAGGGGCATGGAGGAAATAAGGAACATGAAATAGCCTAAGGCGCAATGAAATGAGCAAACGAGAAAAACAATCAATCTTTTCTATTCTTTCGTGTCTTTCGAGTCTCCCATTCCCCAGTTGAGTCTTCGTCAGGGTTAACACCATCAAACCGTAGAGAATCGACATTTACAGAAGGCTTTTGGAAGACAGTCTTAGTTTAAGATTCGGTGGAATGTTAACTTTTTTGAGTCCTTATTAATTTTTTGAGTCTACATTATAATTTTCTTTATTCTTGAGTAAAGTTTTTTTTGCTCGGCAAAAGGAACTTTTATTAAACACGAAGGAGTACATCGCAGGAGAAGTAAACATTACATAGGACTAAAACCATAGAAGATATCCAACCAAAGTTGGATAGAACACCAAACTACACCTTCTCGTTGCATAGCACCCCTCGAGTTTTAATCGCATTTTATCTCTTCGAGACAAACTAACTAGTCTCGTTGGATGACACCCCTCGGGGTTAAATCCATTTCCATTTTATCCCTTCGTAGAAAAATAACTTGTCTCGTTGGATGGCAACCTTCGGAGTTTAATTGCATTTTATTCCATCGAGACAAACTAACTTATATCATTGGATGGCACCCCTCGGGGTTTAATCGCATTTTATCCCTTCATGATAAACTAACTTGTCTCGTTAGACAGCACCCCTCGAGGTTTAATCACATTTTATCCCTACAAGACAAACTAACTTGTCTTGTTGGATGGCACCCCCTTGGGTTTAATCGCATTTTATCCCTTCGTGACAAACCAACTTGACCCGTTGGATGGCACCCCTCGGGGTTTAATCGCATTTTATCCCCTCATGAAAAACTAACTTATCTCGTTCGATGGTAACCCCTCAAGGTTTAATCGCATTTTATCCCTTCCAGACAAACTAACAAGTCTCGTTGGATGGCACCCCTCGGGGTTTAATCGCATTTTATCCCTTCGTGACAAACTAACTTGTTTCGTTGGATTTCTCCCCTTAGGGTTTAATTGCATTTTATCTCTTTGAGACAAACTAACTTGTTCCGTTGCTTGGCACCCCTTGGGGTTTAATTGCATTTTATCCATTCGAGATAAACTAACTTGTCCTGTTGGATGGCTCCCATCGGTGTTCACATTTTATCGCTTTGAGACAAACTAACTTGTCCCGTTGGATGGCACCCCTCGAGGTTTAATCTCGTTGTAACGCCCCGATTTTTGGGAACGATAATTTAATAAAATTTCTAACATTTATTAAATAAAAAGAAACATAGAGACGTACAAGCCAAATTATCTTCAAATTCGTGTTACACTTGTTTAAATAGACAAGGGAGGGGTACTAGGGTAACTTCTACTCCTCTGGACATCCGTCTTCTTCTGAATTATTCTGCTCAGCACCGAACTCTTCCAAATTATAAAATTCCCCATGTTCGTCTTTAAACTCTAGCATAAGATGCCAGGGTCAAAAAAGTAACACCGTGAGCATTTAAGCCCAATAGCTAACTCTTACCCCTGTGTCCCATACACGAACAAAAATAGCATATAACAATTTATCATTTCAAAAAAATAATAATTTAACATCACAAAAAAATAATAATCAAATGTGTCGGTGTCTTTTAGAGTTAGCATAGCGTATTGTAAACTGTGTCATCATTTTCCAAGTATTGATTCCACTTTTCATTTTATTTTCTCGAGCACTGATTCCGCTGACCATCTTTCAGGACCTGCCGGGGTCCCAGGCTAAATTCAGATTTTGCCACCCAAAAGCACTGATTCGGCTAACCATCTTTCAGATTCCATTGGGCTCTAAGACTTACACACGCACACCTGAGCCATGATTCCGCTACCCATCTTTCAGATTCCATCGGGTTCTCATGCTCACACTTACACACACCCAAGCCATGATTCCGCAAACCATTCTTTCAGATTTCATCGGGTTCTCATGCTCACACACACACACACACGAGCCATGATTCCGCTAACCATTCATTCAGATTCCACCGGGTTCTCATGCTCACACAATTATCAACCCCTTTACATTTTATTTTCTCATTTCTTCTCGTATTCCATTTCTCGTGTTTCATACATATACATCATTTCGCGCGTTCAAATTGTTCTTTCAAAGCTTGCTACAATCGTGTGATAATAATAAATCACTAATTTCATGCATCTCTATTTTTGACAACATTCGAAATTATAACATCACAACTAATCAACAAACATGCAGTTAATTAAGCATTACAGTGATAAAATCAACTTTTCAATTTAAACAATTTAATTATGTGACATCCCAAAAAATAATATATAAATAGTTAAACATGTAGCACATCAACATTATACTTAGGTGAGCAGATATGAGGTTTCTACCATTCTTCTTTGCGGTAGAGCGGCTATGGAGTACGTCAAGTAAAAAAATGGGCGGAATAACGTGGTTTCAACTTGATCGAAGAATAAAAAGAGAATAGTTTTCTTTTTCCAGAACACAAATATTTCTAGAAATTTTGGAAAACCGAGGTCAAAGGGTGATTTTGAGTGGTGCAAAATAAGTGGCAAAGAGGTGGCGATTTTGAGTGGCAAATAGGTCAGGACCTGCCGAACTCACTCACACTCTCTCTCTCTCTCTCTTTTCCCTCAAGAGTTCAAATGAAACAAAGATGTGAGGTGTGGAGGTGTGGGTGAAATGAGAGAAATGGGAAAATATTTATAGGCATTTGAACCTCTCTCTCTCTCTCTCTCTCTCTCTCTCTCTCTTTAAGCTAACAATTGGTATGAGAAGTGAAATGTGGTGTGTGGAGGGAAGTGGAGTGGAGGAGCCTATTTTTACTAATGGAAGGAGGATCTAGATCATATCTTAGAAAATCCTAACCATATCTTACATAATCTAATTATATCTTATATAATCTAATAATATCAAACAAAATCTATATAATATCTAACAAAATCTATATAAAATCCAATAAAATCTTATCCTATATCTAATCAAATCCAATCTAATCAAATTCAATCTAATCTTGTCCTAATCATATCTAATAAAATCCAATCTAATCTAATCTTATATATCTTATAAAATTTAGAGATATCTAGAAAAAAATCTATATCAAATCTCTCTCTCAATAATAACTCCTGAGATTTGAGGGACTCACAATCATATCATATCTAAAGAATCAAATCAAATCAAGATCATAATCTTATAATATCTAAACCAAATCTAATAATATCTAATATAATCTAATAATATCTAACAAAATCTATATAATATCTAATAAAATCTTATCCAATCTTATCCTAATAATCTTTCATAGATTGTTAGGAAAATGAACTTAAGACTAGGGTTCTCTAATAGTTGGGTCCAAAAATATTATGGTTCAAGATATGAAAAAAAAAATTCTATGATATAAAAGGGTTTTTAATGGCTAGCTTCTAGAGTTAAATAATAATAATACAATCACTTTAATAAATGATAAAAGAAATTTTAGTAAAAGATTTAGAATAAAATATTTTATTTTTTTAAAAAAAATTGACTTCAAAATTCGGGTCATTATAATCTACCCCCCTTAAAATAATTTCGTCCTTGAAATTAAAATTTATATAGTCAAAATCATATAATTAAAGTATAGTAGAATTTGAAAAAGATTTTTTGTTTTTGAAAGGAAATAAGTCAAAATAAATTCAAATTTCTACCATTGCACAATCTGAGTAACTCCAATGTCCTAATAACCTTAAATTCAACCTCTGGATAATAGCCTATAAAAATTATAACCACGCTTTCACTGCGAACTCTGACAAATTTCTAATCCTTATAACCTCAAAAAATAATTTCTAATGACATCCCCTCCCAAGCAACACCTCTAGATTATACCCAAGGTCCTGATTACTCCAAATTTCCTCCTCTAATAAATCTCAAATAATAACAAGGATCTTACCCTGAGCAATGTGAAACTCACACTTACGGTCGAGACCCGCTCTGATACCATTTGTAACGCCCTGATTTTTGGGAACGTTAATGTAATAAATTTTCCAACATTTATTAAATAAAAAGAAACATAGAGTCATTACATGCCAAATTATCTTCAAATTCGTGTTACACTTGTTTAAATAGATAAGGGAGGGGTACTAGGGTAACTTCTACTCCTCTGGACATCCGTCTTCTTCTGAATTATTCTGCTCAGCACCGAACTCTTCCAAATTATAAAATTCCCTTTGTTTGTCTTTAAACTCTAGCGTAAGATGCCATGGTCAAAAAAATAACACCGTGAGCATTTAAGCCCAATAGCTAACTCCTACCCCTATGTCTCATACACTAACAAAATTAACTTATAACAATTTATCATTTCAAAAAAAAAAAATTCGCATCACCAAAAAAAAAAAATCAAATGTGTCGGTGTCTTTCAGAGTTAGCATAGCGTATCATAAACTGTGTCATCATTTTGCAAGTATTGATTCCACTTTCCATTTTATTTTCTCGAGCACTAGTTCTGCTGACCATCTTTCTGGACTTGCCGGGATCCCAGGCTAAGTTCAGATTTTGCCACCCAAAAGCACTGATTCCGCTAACCATCTTTCAAATTCCATGTAGAGACCCGTAAAATTTTTAATTATTGAAAATTTTATTAATTGGCAGAAAAAAAAGAGGGTTTATTTAGTGATTATTTGAATTAAGGATTGAAATGAGGGAAT
>BPLS01000474.1:1107133-1117470 GCA_019656275.1 Rhododendron kiyosumense | reverse complement strand
AGCGGTGCCTCAACCTCAACAGCTCCTCAACCACAGAGTTCAAGATTACAGGCTGAAGTCACCCTTGCCGGACAACCAGGTGAAGTTACTATTCCTGAAGGCATTCCTGTAACCCGCGTGGTGCTCAGGAGGTCCAGATGAAGACAAGTTATACCCGAACACCAGACCAAACAGCCTATTCCTCTTGGTGTTACCAGCTAGTCGTCTTCTTCAGGCTACTCTCGATCTCCACCTGATCCAGGTACGATGACTCGCCAGCCACTTAACCTTAGCTCCCTTCTCACCGTCCCAACGAGGGGACGTGGTGCCGCCAGTAGAGTGGCATCCACGGGTGTTGCCCCCCCACGATCTCGTCGCACTAGAGGGGGGTCAACAAGATCATCCTCGTTGCCTCGGGAACATGACAGCTCCCTTGAAGCTGATGATGCCCATCGGGACAAACGTCCCCGAAATCAAAGAGACGGAGACACTGAAGCACCAGCTGCTTTAGTTCCAATGGAAACTCCATCGCCAGGCACCCAAATCACTCCTGAAGTCTGGGCCCCTCAACTCATGAGGGGGGACAGGCTCGTACATGTCGAGGACAGTGCTAGCTCCTCCGAGACTGCATTGGCTCTTGCACAGGGCCTGTCGCTTTCCGTGGATATGCAGAAAGAATCAGCATCATCTGCAGACAGACTTGTGTCCACTGGTCTCGTCAGTGGAATCAAGGTAACCAGAACTCCTCTTTTAGACTTAACTTGATTGTAGCAATTAAAAAATCCTTTAACATATGTCTGGTTTTTGTTTAGCTTATTCAAAAAATGATGACGTTGGGTTAGAAGTTCCAAGATGCTGAGACTGAGAGAGTCAAGCTGCTAACTGATAATAAAAGGTTGCTTCGAACAATCACGAGGCTCGAAAGAGAAAGAGATAATGCCAAGGCAGACTATGCCGAGGCCAAGGGTAGCCTTGAGACTGCTGAAGACAACCTCAGGCAAGCATTGGCGGAGATTGACAATACTAAAAAGGCGGCCTTTGAAGCTGGATATGATAAGGGGTTTGATGCTACAATGGCCAGCTACGTGGGACAGATGCCAGCAATCCAGGACCAGATCTGGGCTGCAAGCTGGGAAGCTTGCTTGACCAAGGTTGGTGTTGCTGAGGACTCTCCTTTATGGATTGGGAACGATCTTCCTAGTGGCCATGCAGCAGCAACTCAAGAGCAAGATGAGGCCTCTGCCGATGACGTGGATCAGCAGATTGACGAGTTTGATGATGCTGATGAGGAAATTCAGATGGAACCACAGGAGGCAGCGATTGAACAGACATCAGTCAAGGAGGCTATCAATGAACCTATTGTTGAGGAGGGAAGTATTGCTGCTGCAGAGGTTAAAGATGATGTTCCCCCCAAATTCCAAAACTTAGATTGAACTGGCTGGTAAGTATGATCGTTTCCCCCGAACAACATGCAGGTGCTGTGTGACCGTAGTTATTTCAGCCCTGCGAGGCACCAGAAGGACTCTTTTTTTTTGTTTTTGTTTTGGTGACACAGAAGTTTTAGATCCCTTTTGATCTGTTTGGTAACAAACCCTTTCGTGGTTGTTTTAAGTTTTAACTAAGTTCTTTGTGGGTATTTCATACCTCTCTTTCTGATACAGATGCATGTATTCGAATGCATATCTAAGCTCTAATTGCTTTACGACTTAGTATCTCGTACTATGTTTTATGCTTCTCGTGCTCAAATAAGTTAACAGATTCAAGTATCCAGCAAGCGAATTTTTCGTATTGCTGTCTAAGATACCTAAGGAACAGATTAGACATACCTCATTATGTCTGTTGCTCAAATAATTCGTATTTGATTTTTGCATGTTCACGTATGCAAGCCTCAGATTCTACTAAGATTGTTCGTACTTAGGCATTTGCAAGTTTCTCGCACTTAGTTTAAGTGTCTCGTACTTAGTTTAAACGTATCATACTTAGTTTAAGCGTCTCGTACATACTCAGGTATTTCGTACCTTATTATCAAATATGCAAGGTTCAAGTATTTGGTCTAAATATTTCATATTTGGCGTATATTCATACGAGGCATTCGTGCCCATTCTCTGCTCCCCAATATGAAAAAGGAAAATAATACCAAATCGATTTTTCATATTCCAAAAACAAAGATATCAAAAAAGTTTGATATACTCGAAAGAAAATGACTTTATTCATTCATAAATTTGAACTCAAGGGGGCATTATTCGTATTCCTTGCAACTAAAATAGAATAGAAGCAAAAACAATGGAATTTTATTCGTAATTCCCACACAATCACGTAGTGCTATCTAAAACAAAATTTAATTCTTTAAACAAAGAATTTTCTCAGATTATGGACATTCCATGGTCTCGGGATTGGATTGCCATCCAGATCAGCCAATTTGTAGGCCCCTATGCCCACAATCTCGGTTACTCGATACGGGCCTTCCCAGTTGGCCCTTAACTTGCCTTCGTTGGCTACCTTGGTGTTGCAGAGCACCTTTCGTAGTACAAGGTCCCCAACCCCAAACTCTCGAGGGTGAACGTGCTTGTTATATCTTTTCATCAGCTGTTCCTGATAAGAGGCCATATGAACTAGGGTCCTTTCCCTCCTTTCCTCGGCGGGATCAAGCTCAATTTCGAGAGCTCTGTCATTGCCCCCACTTTCAACCAATACAGTCCTGTTGGTTGGAAGGCCCACTTCCAAAGGTATGACTGCCTCTGTGCCGTATGGCAGTGAATAGGGGGTCTCTCCTGTAGACCTACTAGGTGTTGTCCTATGTGCCCATAAAATAAGAGGCAATTCATCATGCCATTTCCCCTTGGCCTTATCCAACCTCTTCTTGATCCCGTCAAGAATGGTTTTGTTAGATGCTTCTGCTTGCCCATTACTCTGAAGGTAGGCTGGAGTTGAATAATAATTCCGTATTCCATACTGGGCACAAAAAGCCTTGAATTTCTTCTGAAATTGGGACCCATTATCTATAATCAAAGAATAGGGAACTCCAAATCGAGTAATGATACTCTTCCACACGAACCTTTCTATCATAGGCTCGGTGATTTTGGCCAATGGTTCTGCCTCAATCCACTTGGTAAAATAATCTGTCGCAACTAACAGGAATTTTCGATTCCTAGTTGCTTTGTGCAATGGACCCACAATGTCCATTCCCCATTGAGCAAACGGCCAAGGACTCGTCAAAGGCACCAGATCCTCGGCTGGCGTTCGAATCATTGGTGAGAATTTTTGACACTTCTCACAAATTTTTACATATACCTTGGCATCCTCTTACATGTGTGGCCACCAATAGCCTTGCGTAATTGCTCGGTGGGCAATTGATTTACCCCCAGCATGGCTTCCACAAGTTCCTTCATGGATTTCGTGCAAAAACTTTTGCACCATCTCAGGGTGCACACAGAGTAAATACGGACCTGTAAAGGATTTCCTGTAAAGCTTCCCTTCTGGGGACAACCAAAACCTTACAGACTTGGTTTTGATCTTGTGAGCTTCCTTTTTATCGGTGGGGAGTATTTCATCTCGTAAAAACTCCACAATTGGATCCATCCAGCTTGGTCCTTGGTTCACGTCCAAGACTAGCTCAACACTTCTCCCAATGCTCGGCTCCGTAAGGTACTCAATTGCTACTCTCCGTTTGAGTTCGGTTGGCACAGCTGCGGCTAACCAAGCTAGAGAATCGGCATGAGCATTCTGTCCAGAACTTATCTGTTCAATATAAACCTTTTCGAAGGTATCAAGCAGATCTTTGGCTGCCTCCACGTATGCCGCCATCTTCTCACTTCGGGTTTGATATTCCCCAGACAGTTGATTTACCACAAGTTGTGAATCACAATACACCCTGATTCGTTCTGCTTTTAAAGTCTTTGCACTTCTCAATCCTGCTAGAAGTGCCTCATACTCCGCAACATTATTCGAAGCACTAAAACCAAGCCGAACAGATAGTTCAATCATTACTCGTCCAGGAGGAAAAAGGACAACCCCAATTCCTGAACCAGTATTACAAGCTGATTCGTCAACGAACAACTTCCATTCCGTACTGTCCTGTTCAGCTGAGACTTTGTCCTTCGTGGACAATGTCTTAGTCTCCTGTTCCTTTTTCGTAGGAGGCAGGGGAGCCACCGTGGGAGAAAACTCTGCCACAAAATCAGCCAACACCTGGCCTTTGATTGCTGTGTGCGGCTGATAATCGATATCATATTGGCTCAACTCGACGGACCACGTCGAGATTCTTTGCAAGAAATCTGCCTTTCGTAGCAGAGATTTCAGTGGAAACTCAGTATAAACCACAACCTTGTGGCTTTGGAAGTAGTGTGGCAATTTCCTCGTTGCTGTCCTAAGTGCCAGGACAAGTTTCTCTAGGGGCAGATATCTCGTCTCTGCATCCAGTAGTGTCTTGCTAACATAATAAATTGGGATTTGCTCGGTTCCCAAATCCCTTAACAGGACCGCACTTACTGCATGTTCAGAAACAGCTAAGTACAAAATTAAAGACTCACCTGGCCGTGGGGTTGACAAAAGTGGAGGCTAGGCCAGATACTTCTTCAGGTCCTGGAAAACTTGCTCACATTCTGCTCCCCATTCAAATCCCTCCCTCTATTTCAGTAACTGAAAAAAGGGTCTGCACTTATCACTTGATCTGTTGATAAATCTATTTAGTGCTGCAGCCATTCCAGTCAGTCTCTGGACTTCCTTCGTGGTTTTGGGACTTTGTAGCCTCTGCAGGGCTGCGATTTGATCGGGGTTGGCCTCAATTCCCTTCATGGTCACCAGATGCCCCAAGAACTTCCCAAAACCAACCCCAAATGCACATTTCGAGGCGTTGAGCTTCAGCTTGTACTTCCTCAAGATTTCAAAAACCTTTTTCAAGTCGGTAATATGCCCCCGTTTATCTCAACTCTTTACTACCATATCGTCTATGTAAACCTCCATGATTTTTCCAAGCAGCTCTTTGAATATGATAGTTGCAAGTCTTTTGGTATGTCGCCCTAGCGTTTCTCAGCCCAAATGGCATAACACTATAGCAGTACAATCCTCGCGGAGTGATAAAAGAAGTCTTCTCTTGATCAGGTCCAAACATGGCAATTTGATGATATCCTCGATATGCATCAAGAAAACTCATTCGCTCGTACCCAGTAGTCGCATCAACCAACTGGTCTATCCTCGGAAGAGGAAAACTATCCTTTGGACATGCCGTGTTCAGGTCTGTGAAGTCCACACAGACACGCCACTTCCCATTCTTCTTCTTTACGACCACGGTGTTGGACAGCCATTCGGGGTAGTAAACTTCACGTATTGCCTTTGCCTCTAGCAAACGATTGACTTCTTCAACAACAGCATCCACGTGCTGCACGGCTGCCCTACGTTTTCTCTGAATGACTGGCTTATGCTGAGGGTCAATATTCAAATGGTGACAAATTATATCAGCATCTACGCCGGGCATCTCTTCTGGTACCCATGCAAATACATCGACATAGTCTTTCAGGAATTGTATCGATTCAACCTTTTCCTCTGCTGGCAATGATTCTCCGATTAAAAAATATCTTTCAGGATCAGTCTCGTTGATCTGAATTTTGTCCAAGCCCTCGATCACCTTATCAGCTGGGCATCTTCCGACATCCTCTATAGTCGGTTGATCTGGTACTTCCAATGTATGAACGTGATGGGCCTTGGGGACTTTTTTGATGATGGAGATCAGGCATTGTTGGGCTACTTTCTGATTGCCTCTAATCGCTTCGACCCCATTGGATCCTGGGAACTTCACTATCTGGTGATAGGTTGAAGAAACGGCTCTCATTTTGTGCAGCCATGTCCTTCCTATTATAGCGTTATAGGAGGAAGGGACATCAACAACGAAAAAGTCAGTTCTCAATACAACTGACCCAGCCCGAATAGGCAATGTAACTTTCCCAAGGGGCCAGACTGCTCCTCCACCAAATCCAATTAGAGGCGTTGTAGATTGCTCTAAATCCGTTTGGGCCAGCCCCAACTTCTTGAATGCATCGTAGTACATTACCTCTGTACAACTCCCTGAATCTATCAAAATTCTCTCAATGTCATATTCCTCAACTTGTAGGGTTATGACCAAAGCATTGTTGTGGGGTATTTGAATTTCCCCCAGATCATCATCTGTGAACGTTATGCTTTCTTTACACACGTAATTCTCTCGTCCTCTCTTGTTTCCCAACCGCATCACATGCTGATCGTGCTTGACCTGCCTTTGTAATAGCCTAACCTCATTTCTCGTATAGGGCGTGGCCAATCCATGTATCATATGGATCACCCCCTTAGGATTTTGCTCATAATCCAGTTCCATGGCTTTCCCTTTATCCCTGGGATCTTCTTGGATAAATTCCTTGAGATAGCCTCGAGAGACCAAATCGTCAATGTGTCTTTTGTACATCTCACAATCTTCAGTCATGTGGCCCCAATCTTTGTGGTAGCTGTAGTGCTGATTCGTAGCACGTTTTGCGTCTTTATCTTCGCCTAGACTTGGGGGCCACTTGAAGTATGGTTGATTCTTTATTCGATAAAGAATCCTATAAATTGGTTCCTTCCAAACAGTAGTGATAGAAAAGAAGGATTTGGGATCAGGGGCTTGCTTATCCTTGTACGGCTCTTTCTTGGCTTGTCCATACTCCTTTCTCTCCTTGTAAGTCTTGGGCTCTGGCTTATCCACCTTTTTGGCAGGTGCCTTGGGCTGTTCGGCAATAATCCTGCCGTCCTCGCGGAGTATGTCATCCTCCATTCTGGCGTGTTGCTCTATCCATTCCATTAGTTTGGCCAATGTCGCTACCGGATGTTTGGTGAATGAACGGCGCAACTCACCCCGAACAGGTAAACTAGTTTTGAAGGTTGCGATGGCGTATTCCTTACTGCAACTTTCAATCTCGTTGAAAGTTTCCTAGTACTTCTTTGCGTAATCCCTGATCGGCTTGTTGTCTACTTGCTTCATCGTAGAAAGGCTTTCAAACGTCTTTGGAGCCTTTCTACTTGTTAAGAACCGAGCAATGAACTCTTCTGCCAGCTGCCTCCATCCTCGTATGGAGCGCGGGGCCAGTTTGTGAAACCAAGATAAAGCCACATTGCCTAGACTTGATGGGAACATCTTACACAGAATGGCATCATCGCCATCGTGCATGAACATGGCCTGCTGATAGTGTTGTATGTGAGCCACAGGATTCATGTTTGTCTCGTAAAGCACGAACGCTCCATGCTTCACTCTGCTCGGCAACCTGGCCTCCTGTAGCCTCCTTGCAAAAGGGGAGGCTGCAATGTTACTCAAGGCTTTTCGTGCCGCTTCTCGTGCAGACACTGTCCCGTCCTCGCTTTCTTTTATTTTGTGAGCCGTAGCTTTGGCCCAGTCAGCATCAGGCCTCTCGTACCTATCACAGTAATGCTTCCTTGTTTCTTCTTCCTCGGGTGTGGAACTTCGCTCTCTGCTCCTTCTTTTTCGTGAAGAAGCCCTCTGCCTTTCTGGTGTTCGGTCTTTACTTATGCTTCTCCTTCTTCGTGGAGAAGCTTCATATCGTCTCGTGGTAGGACTCTTGCTTCTGCTCCTTCTTCCTCGTGAATGAGGCTCTTTATGGACTAGCAGAGCCCGTCTGTCTTCTTCGGAATTTCTTCGTGAAAGTCCAGAATCTTCGGGGTGATCTCGTACCCGCTGTAACTCTCGTATTTCGTACTCTCGTTTTTTAATCAAACGAGCGTACTCCTTAATCTCCTTCCTCTTTTTATCGAGGATGTCTTCGCTGTTGTGTACACTCTTTGAATGTTCCACCGACGCTTCTCTTCGGTGGGACTTACTCCTTCTCGTGGAGCCCGTAGTCGTTTTGCCCTGTCTACCAGTGGGCTTTCTCGGAGCACTTGGTGGAGATTTATCCCCTCCACCACTTAACTGGTTCTTTGGGTTAAACGGCGTGGTTGGATCTTCTTCCATCATGGTTGTTTTTTCAAGGAATTCTCTCGTTTCCCACAGACGGTGCCAATTGTAGGGGGATGGAAACAATTGATGCTCTGAACAACACCAATATACAACGACTACTCGTGTCTCTTCACCGGAACCCTAGTTCGTCGTCGGAACCCTGATCTACAAAACAGACAAGGGGTGAGTGCACCTTTGCCTCTCGTGGCAAAGGCCCTCCGATGCCTATGTTAGTATCACGTACTGATAACAAACCCTAATTATCGGTAGGAAAATAATGTGAATGCCAAGAATTGTGTACATTTTACCTCCAGGTTTACCTCATATTTATAGATTCACGGGTGCTTGCTGCCCAAGCATCCCCGTTGCCTTAGGAGTCCTATCTCGTATAGGAAACCTAATATCCCAAGGATTCTCGTTCCCTTATCAGTTTTAATAGCTTAGTCCTTTTGGGACTCTCAGTCCATTTGTGACTCTTTCCCCTAATCACCCGAATATCTCATTCACGTTGGGTGTCTTGCCTTGATCCTATATACTCTGGATCTCATTCTTTATCAGAATATTACTGCTCTGGAACCTTCTAGGGCATTCCTACCGCCTTATTATTTTAGGACAACTTCTTCCTTTGCTCGGCTACCTCATTGCCGAACAGTCCACATGGACCAATGACCTCATATGCAACTGGTCCATGTCGTTACATTTGGACAAATGACTTCACATGTCTTTTGTCCTTATCAGCCGAACAGACTGCTTGGATCAACGACTTCTCATATCACTGGCCCACATCGCCGTTCATCGCACTGCCCAGCGATAAGCCTACCACGTGCCCCTGTACGTCACGTATTCGGTGAATAATTGCACCTGCTCGGGAATACCTCTCTACACTTATAACCTCAAACAATAATTTCTAATGGCATCCCCTCTCAAGCAACACCTCTAGATTATCCCCAAGGTCTTGATTACTTTGAATTTCCCCTTCTAATAAACCTCAAATACTAACAAGGATCTTACCCTGAGCGATGTGAAATTCACACTTCCGGTCGGGACCCGCTCGGATACCATTTGTAATGCCCCGATTTTTGGGAACATTAATTTAATAAATTTTTCAACATTTATTAAATAAAAAGAAAAATAGAGTCATTACAAGCCAAATTATCTTCAAATTCGTGTTACACTTGTTTAAATAGATAAGGTAGGGGTACTAGGGTAACTTCTACTCCTCTGGACTTCCGTCTTTTTCTGAATTATTCTACTCAGCACCGAACTCTTCCAAATTAAAAAATTTCCGTTGTTCGTCTTTGAACTCTGGCATAAGATTCCAGGGTTACAAAAGTAACACCGTGAGCAATTAAGCCCAATAGCTAACTCCTACCCGTATGTCTCATACACTAAAAAAATAGCATATAACAATTTATCACTTCACAAAAAAAAATTCGCATCACAAAAAAAAAATAAAATCAAATGTATCGGTGTCTTTCAGAGTTAGCATAGCGTATCGTAAACTGTGTCATCATTTTTGTCACGACCTCGATTTTTTCAACAAAAATAATAATATATTTTCTACAAACAAAAGTCTTTCTCTCAACTATACTTGCCCTTAATTGTCATGTAAATCCAAACAGCAAATCAAGTCGCTTCTTCTCTCTAATTTTTTTTTTTCATAAAGTCTCCCAAATGTCTACAATTAAATGGATTTCATAATAATCAAGGAGAGGAGTTTATACATAGCTTTACATATGATCTAATCAAAACGTACGACCTTCAATTGCAAGTAAAGTACATGACATGAATTAAACTAAATGATAAACACCTCCTTAATGTTTCCAATGAAGCTCTCAAGAGACGTCTCAATGTGCACTCCATGCAATCCAAGCTAAGTGTCATGACGAGTACCTAAAAGGATAGGATGAGCTACACTAGCTCGTTGAGATATCCATACCTAAATTATATGCATAAGTGAAGATAGACATCAAGGAAAAACATTTTTCAAAAGCATATTTATTTTATCAAAAGTGAAACTCAAAATACCATACTCATGCTAGAAAATATTTCACTCAATTTATCAAATGCTGATGTTCCTACTCACATGCACGTCTTTTACTCAAACCGATATTAGGACAACGAGTTCCAATGATTTGGGAAGTCTATGAGAAGAAAAATAAGTTAGTATCGACATCTTACATGATCTCAGTTACCAACTCTAGCTAACATTTCAATCTTAGTATGGTGCTAAATAATAACAAGATTCTCTGTTTTCACTATGTCACCTGTTTCGATTTCATTTCCGGGCATTAGGGACCCCATGCGTCCTATGTTCATTCCAGCATCACACCTTTCAGTGGATCTGTGGCTTTCTTGTGTACTTCCGGGCATTAGGACCCCCGTACGTCCTATGTTCATTCCA
>BPLS01000474.1:1030668-1068406 GCA_019656275.1 Rhododendron kiyosumense | reverse complement strand
TTGGGGGCGTTACAATGGATGAGCAATTCGTGTGCACTCATGAATTTATTGGATACCATAGACAACCAACAATTGTTGATATGGATGATTCTTAAAACTCGTTGCTTACAATACTGCGTGACACTTAAGACCCTACTTCCAAGCCAATCCACACAATAAGATAGACCGAAAAAACTGAGCAGATGACTACAACAGAGAGTAGACTCGGAGTCCACCATTGTGCTAGCGGTTATTTGTATGTTCCACCTTACACAACTTTTAGTTTTAAGAAAAACTTGTTATTCTTTTTTTTCTCTTTGTCAAAATATGATTGAGGTAATTGGGATCCACATGATTACCGGCCAGCACATTGACAAACTCCTCAATCTTACGGCTCGTTGCAGTAAGCATGCTTGAAATTTTGAATTTTGAACGATAGGTTTTTAGGCCGATTTGGAAATAGGAATCAAATTCCTACACTTGTCATGTTGAATCATCCATCGAGAAATAAGTATTGTTAGTTCTATCCATAATATCCTTGACTCATCATCCATAACCTGCTCTACTACCTCATACTCCCCCTTTCCTTTAGCATTTCAAGGTAGAAATTGCTAGAGCATCCCCCAGTTCAATTGCCGACGGGGCGGCTTATTTTTTTTTTTTCCAGTGTTTGATTTTGTTCTAGAAATCCATGCTTCGCAGTGCTTTAAGCAAAGTGGGAGTGTTAAGTAAGTAGTGATGCTTTTGACTTACCAAAAATATACCTTGCAGGCAATGCCATTAATGCTCAGTTGTAAAGCTTTAGGGTTAGGGCCTCTAGTTCAAGTCCTAACCCTTCTGTACAGAAAGAGTGGTTACAACAATGCATACAAGGTGTGAGGAGGAACTTTTGTAAAAGTTGCAAATAGATTCCTAGCCTGCGGGATCCTGTCCTATTTTGATAAGTTGTATGGCTTTCTAACACATGTAAGGATTGGGTAGTCTCAAAAGTGCTTCGTTATCATACACAACCCAACAATCAAGACGTGGGTAGTCTTCTTACCAGCCCATCATACACAATAATTAGGTGATCCTCTTTTTGATATACAACTAGGTACAAGAGACTGTGGAGATTGCTGAAACCCTAACATAGCCTGTGACATGCCGGGATAATAGGTGAACTCAACGAGGATGCCCACTCGATACATATGATACAAGAATTAAATAAAGCAAGCATTAATCATACATCGAACTTTCTGGTTATGGCTCTCAAGTTCCCAGCGAAGACACTAAAAACTGTAGACACCTCCCAAACGGGGCATCGGCTTACAGATTGATTATCATTTGTTTGGTTCCACTTCATAAACCAAAATCGTGGATATTTCTATGGCTAGGAACATCGCCACACGATAGCGGTTATCATCAAAATAGAGTCGCCACCTTGTTTATTAAAACTAGGAAAAACCGACAGAGATTCCAGGTATGGGAGCCAAAGGTACAATAAGGGAAAGACGTTAGACACCCTTCTTTGCCCAATCGTGAGACTGGCCCACAATTGTTCGACATATGATTAGTATTTGCTTTATTTACATCTAAACACATAAATTGATTTTAATCTTTAACAGTTGATAAGGTGAGCCAAGACAGTAATTGAAAACATGCATCCGAAATAAGCAGAATAGACAGACTGTGCCAGGAAAATAGATTACTTAGTCGGTGAATTGATGTCACGGCCGAGTAATCACACTGGGTCGATGTATCGGCTGAGGGAATGATACCCCAACCAATGTTCTTCCTCACACCAGACTAAAAGATTAACAGAAAATCAAAATGCTACGATTAATATGTAAAAACTGTAAATAAACCAAACCAAAGGCCCTTGGGCCTCACCACCTTGATCCCTCAGCTACTTGATTGCTTCAGATTAGAGAGGATTGACTGATTTGCTTCTTGAAAACCCTAGGGATAGGGTTTGTACTTCGAGATTTGATCGTCAGATTGCGGCTGCCTTCGAAGGGTTAGGGCTTTTGTAGAGAGAATATGAGAGAGTATGTGTGCAGAGTTTTGTGACTAGAGAGGGTGATTGATCTTATTAATTTTGGAACCCTACTGGCCCCTTATATAGACAATTGGTGACTCACTCTGGCCAATCAAATGGCTTGAATCAATAAGGTAATATAGGGTAACAAGATCTCTAGACAAAATCTGCTTTGTAGCCCGAACGCATAGGAAAAAGGCTGCTATGGTTTTGGTGATCGGATCAAACATTTAACAGAACATTCCAGAATCTGAAAAAAGGATGATTTGGCGGCCGAGCAATGGATCTAGCGGCCGAAGGATAGATTGGGCAGTCAAAGAATAGATCTGGCTGCCGATGAATCAATCTCTTAGGGAGATTTTCAAGCAACATGTTTCACGGGTGAAAGAATGAAGTTGAGGCCGTCAGATCAATGTTATGGCCGAAAGATGTATTTTCCTAGGATGCTATATTTCTGTCTGAAAGGCTATATGGCTTTGAATTGGGTCCTCTAAGTGGCTAAAAGTACTCACCAAAAGTCTATGGGTTTACGAGAAGTCAACTAGTAATCATTGTATGCATTCATCATCGGGACGGTCCCCAAGGCAGGATGGTCCCCAAGGTGGGACTTGAAATAATCATTAGGCCAAATTGGGGTGTCTACATTTGTGCCCAAATATCGGAACCGTTGATTTGCTTAGGAATACTGGAGGATTTTTCATAAAAATCATTTTTCCAAGACCAAATTCCTTTCTTTTCAAAACTTTGATAGCATCAATCATTTATTTCCTTTTTCAACAGTTATAAACTCAAGCAATAACCGTCCAAACATCAACATGAACTTCTATAATCAATCATAATTCCCTTCATCATGCAAGACATTCAACTGTATTACCACACCTTGCGTTACTGTGAATTCTCTCCACTTGGGTTTCCGCATTACCACATCTTGCGTTGCGGACCTTCTAAAGTCTCCACCTTACCACACCTTGCTTTGCGAGACTCTCTATTCAAATTCCTGACTTGCACATACACCCATGCATTAGCAATCCATATATAAGCAGACAACATTTCCCAAGTTCACATTGTACATTGATAAATACTTTAAGTTCACGTTATTACTCTAAGTCTATCACGACATCCTTTGTCACGTCCTAAACCCACAAATGACTCCACGACACACCGCCCACTAGGTTCTAACCAAGAATCTTCTAGAACGAATGCCAAAGGAACCTAGGAAAATCAACAAGATGAAGCACGAGGATACGAGTTACCTTATTCTCATCCAGACCGCTAAGCAAACCTCCATCGACCAACTATGTACCCCATGTCATACCTTATAGCCTACGATATTCGATAACAACTCTATGGTAATTTTTTTTTTTTTGTTCGCTATTACACTAGGATCACGTTTGTCAAATGTCAAGGTAAGAGAACAATCGGCAAGTCACTTGGAGGTGAACAATCGCATTGGGAGGTAAATTAAAAGCGTTCCAGGTGTTTTAGAAATGATTAAAGATCAAATGAGCACGGAGGGATCATCACAAGGCAAAACTGTCCAGAACAAGGGAGGGTATCGACACCCCAAGATGTTTCAATGGATTTCAAACATGCATAAGCAAAACCCAACATCAAGCAACTAAAAAAGCACGATATAAATCCATAAACACATAACAAGAGTAAGAAATCCCTACCAAATGGGTTTTGAGCAAAACCCTAAGTACACCAAGCAAAGGTCCGTCAAGAACAAGCTTTCCCAAAACAATACCATAAGATATACAACCTAGATTATCCAAAAATGTGATCAATGAATGAATCCCAGCTAGGGTTTGAGAAGAGAGAGAAAAAGAGAACCAAAAACCATGAATCTTACCTCTGATAATGAGAAACTCGAAACCCGGTTGATATTTGAAGGATTAACACATAGATCTTGAAGATTTGTTGGTGTTTGAGGTGCAAATCCAAGGATTTGGGTGAGAGATTGAAGAGAGAAGGGAGAGAGGTGATTTTAGGGCTTGGTTTGAGGTCTTGGAGTGAGAAAATAACATAAAGGGTCTATTTATAGTATTTAAATCGCGTGCTGAATTTTCAGAAATTCCTCAGTGGGTACTGGTACTGGGAGATTTCGAGTACTGGTACTAGCACCCCTAGATGTCAAATGGCCCATGCTTTGGACGATGGCTACCAGTACTGGGCAAAACGCAATTACCGATACCACCTGGGAAAATTTTGAAATTTTACCAACAGTCATCGAATCAAATCCCGTTCGCTACCAACACCTCCAAACATCATTCCAACACCGAAACTCAAGATTTAACCATCTACTGAACATCCCACACAAAACGACATGTCGACCCGTGCAATCACATCAATTAAATAACTAAAGTTAATCAAAGCACAATTTTACTAAAAATGAAATTATTGCACGGATCTTCACGGCTTCGAACAGCGTCACCAGCGTTACTCATCTTTCTCTATTTATCACGTTACCGGCGTCGACCACCTGGTAAACAGTTTTGCTATTGTCCACCGGAGCAAGATGAATTGATGTTGAATGCCAATTCTTAAGTTCAACATCGTTGCCGGCATTTCTTCTTGAAGTACGTCGTTGATTGGCAAGATTGAAAGCTAATTTGGTTAAGGAGTGTGATTTGGGGATTCTTAGGCTCTCTTTGGAACTTGTGGAAAGGAAAGGAAACAAAAAGGAAAGAGAGGAAAATGTGAAGAAAGTGGATTCTTTTCTCTTGTTTGGTGGAAGAAAGAAAATGAAAAGAAACTGCGAGGAAAATTAGTTTCTCTTATTTAGCTTCAAGAGGAAAATGGAAAGAAAATAAATTTTTTTAGTTGTCTTTTACTTATAATTGTGCAAACAAACTACAGCCACCAACCCACCTGTAGACACCCCAATTTATGACTCTCCAAACCACCTTAAATGTTGGCTTTTGGCCTTCCAATGATGATACAAAACAGAATCACAAACGTGGAGGCTTGGTCACTGACTTTGAACATTCCAAACCAAAATCCCTTTTAAACTATAATGACTCTGAATTTCAGTAAATAAAAATTCATTTAAATATTTGAATTTCTATTTTAATTACTTGGACTGATTTTAAAATTACTTTTTAATTTCTAATAATCTGTTATAATTAGATTTTAGTCCTTAAAAATCATATTTCTTGACTAGAAATCCTACATGGCAAGTGTAGTTAGTTTTCAACCAATTAGTTGGAGGAACCGGACTACCACTCCTCCTAGTTACATTCTCCTAATCCTAAATGAACCTTTTTAACTATCTTTAAGCCTTATGAACCCCTCTAACCCTAGTTGAACCCATAGTTGTCAAAAGCACGCCTAGGCGCAAGGTGAGGCCCAGCGCACCCCTTGCGCCTTGAGGTAGCCCAGGCACAGCGCCTTTAATAAGGCGCAGGGTAGGCGCAAGAGGCAAGGAAAAACGACGAAGCGAGAGGTGCAAGAAAAGCGCGCTTCTTTCAAATTTTGATCTCAACCCTATGATATTGAAGATCCAACCCTCGCCATTAGATTTGAACAAAAAAAACACAAAAGGGTTTACCTGTCGCTAGCCTCTTTCACTCGATCGAGACCTCTCTCACTCGATCTCTCATCTCACTGCCGAGACTGCTGACGATCTCTCTGTCGAGACTGCCGACGATCTCTCATTGCCGACGAACTGCTGCTGTCTTCCATCTCTCTTTCTCTGCTTTGTCGACCTCTCTGTCTCTGACTCTCTGCTTCATCGATCTCTCTCTCTCCTGAGGTATTCTTCCCCCCCCCCTGTAACGACCCTGATTTTTGGTCGTTAAAAATTTCGTTAAATATTTGAATTTTATTGTAATTGCTATTAATTTCCAAGGTTTGTTATAATTACATTTTTGCCCCTTGAAAAAAATTTTCTTGACACTTTAGTCCGCTTAGCTAGACTAACTAGCTTTTAACCATCCGGTTGGAGAAACTAAGCAAGGAAGCTACCTAGTTACTTTTATCTAACCGCAAAATGACCGTTTTGCCCCTCGTGAACCCTTTGAACTTTTTGAACCCTTGACTTTAAATTTTAATATTCTTTTTCTTTTAATCAAATTGGTTTATTTCTTTATCCATTGGACAATAATGGTTAGGGAAACTATTATCCATTGGATAATAGAACCCCATTTGTTTATATTAAATGTATATTTGGTTAAAGTACTAAGAATAGTAAAAAGTAACTTTTTGATTACTTTAAAGTACCTTTTTGGATTATTTTATTATATAATCTCCCTAGCAACTATTATCCATTGGATAATAAAAGTTAGGGTGGTTATTACCCATTGGGTAATAGGTTGTTCTTCCACCTAAGTACATGGGTTGATTAATTTAATCTTTTCCTTTAAACCCATGTGGGGTAAGAACTATTATTTTATTTTGTAAGTATTTTTGTTTAAAGGCTTAAGATTTCATAAGTACCCTTTTACTTATTTTATTGGGATTTTGATCTTCCTAGATCACATGAGTACATATGTATATATTATATAAGTACTTGGATGACTTAAATATTGCCATGTGCCAATTCATTTGTTATTGGGCAAATCTTAACCCTTAAGTCTACTTTTGATCTCTTGGTACAAAAGTACCTTTTGTTTATTTGTTTTCTTGTACATTGTATGCATTGTATATATATATATATATATATATATATATATATATGTATATATATATATGTGTGTGTGTGTGTGTGTCTGTGTGTGTGTGTAGAGAGAGAGAGAGAGGAGAGAGGGCCGAGAGAGAGAGAGGGAGAGTGGGAGAAAGAGAGAGGAAGGAGGAAAGAAGATTTGGTTGTACCTTCCATAATCTTCCTATATCTTTCAAATCCATGGATGAATCTTCCTTCCTAACTAAGGAAACCACCTCCATTAACCTCCAATGTACTTCCTTGAATTGTTTAACACAAAATCTTGTACCAATATCTTTCTTGCCCACCAAGGATCAATCCTAGCCATACAAGTGTAGGATTCTCCCTTGGTCTTTCTTAATCTCGTGACAAGTGTCAAATTGAGGAAAGGAGAGGGAAGGGGGGGCCGGCCAATGAGAGAGGAGAGGGAGCCAAACTCTTGCCTATAAATAGAAGGCCATTCTAAGCCTTTCAACTCACACCTCAAGCATTTGCTCTTCCTTCTCTCTAGAAAACCATTTCTGATTTTTTGGGCAGCCTACTGTCCCGTCGGAAATCCCCAGTTTTCTCCTGTTTAGAATAATTTTTAGGATCAACTTCCTTCTGGAAAGTTGTAGAGCACTTCGAAACCTTGAAGTTAGGCTCAATAATCACCCCAATCGGTTAAGAAATGACAAAGATATTGTCATCCGAAGTTCAGTAAAAATTCTGGATTTTCATTTCTTGACAGCTTACTGTCACTTCGTTTATCCCCATTTTTCTCCAACCTAAAGTCATTTCTAGGATTTACTTTCTTCACGGAAGTTGTAGAGAATTTCGAGATCTTCGATTTCAACCCAAGAACGACTCTATTCGGCCAAAGATTGACTGAGTTACTGCCATCCGAAGTTCGGTCCAGATTCGGGAGAAATTCCACCTAGCTTATTTGGCCCCGACTAGTTTCGGATCGAGGTAGGATACTCTTACCCTATTCCTATGTATATGTAAGATCTCGTTATCTTCCATTTCAAAGTAAGTTATCTTTTTTTACTTTTCATATCAAGTATTTGTATTTTGATCTTTAAGATGAATTGTTTGTATTACTTGTGGCGTTATGCTTTAAGCGTTGATTTGAGCATGTTAAATATAGAGTTGGATGATCTTGTTGGATTACAATGAATGATGTTTACTTTTGTCCTACCACGGAGTCTTTGCATGTAACGAGACACGAGAATCGAGAAAGTAGAAACATGACACCTAGGGTGTGTTTGAAAAGGTTGAAATGTTTTGAAAACCGCAATGTGGCCAAACTTGCCCATTGTGTGAGGTGTGTGTGTGTTCTAATGGGAAACCGGAGCAGCGGAACCATTGTAAGGGTGTGTGCCAATGGGAACCCGGAGCGGCGGAACCATTGTGCGTTCCCATGGGAACCCGGAGCAGCGGAACCATGGTGAGGTATGGCTTGGTTATCCGCGGAGAGGAGCCAATGCAATGTGTGCCAATGGGAACCTGGTGCGGCGGAACCATTGTGAGGATACTCGGGAACCCGGAACAGCGGAACCGAGGTTGGGTGTGTGGCTTGGTTATCCGCGGTACGGAGCCAATGCTAAAGATTTTTAAAGGCTTGGTTATCCGCGGTACGGAGCCAATGCAAATGTTTTTGAAAGGTTGTTTTGTAAGTGGAAAATAGAGACACGGTCTACGATGAGTCGTGTAGGAGAAACTCTGAAACCTTGGACACCAACGATAGATGATTAACGAATTTGAATATGTGATTGTTAGTTGTAAGGTTGGTGGGTAAGAATTTCCTATTGAGCGTTGTAGCTCACGGTGTTGCCTTTTTGGTGACCCTGACATATTATATCGGTGGCGACGCTAGTATAATGTGTCAGACCTTCTAGGTGATCAAGATGAACCGTTCAGTTGGAGGCGTCCGGAGCTGAGGAGCTGGCTAGGATGAAGAAGTAAGAGGAGCTGTAGTTAGGAAACCTTAGTTTCCCTTTCTTTTGTAATATTGAACTCCTGTGAGAGTTTTGATGTAATAACGAGCTGGACTCGCTTCATTTTTATAATAAAATGTTTATTTAACGTACCCTAATTTTGGGGGCGTTACACCCCCCCTCTCTCTCTCTTTCTCTCTTCTCATACGTTTCTCTCTCTCTCTCTCTCTCTCTCTCTCTCTCTCTCTCTCATGTGTATATGTATGATATGACACAGAGAAGCAAAAAATAAAAATAGGAGAATAGGGATCAGATACCCACACGAGGGGTTTTAAAAATAAATAAAAATAAAAATAAGAAAATACGTATATATTTGTGGTTGATTCCTAATGTCAAGGGTTTACCATTTACCTAATGTAAATTGAACTTGTTTTTTTTTTCTTTGCTGTTAGATGTCAAGAGAAGAAATTACGAATAGAACATATCCCGCATGGAAGTATCACAGTTTAGTAGATCCCGCAAACACTAATAAATTTAAGTATAATTTTTGTGGCAAAATAACAAATGGCGGGGTTTATTGGGCAAAGAAACACCTTATGGGAGGTTATAAGGACGTGTTAGGTTGTCCAAGATGCCCACCCGAGGTAAATCTAGAGATTCAAGAGTATATGGGAAATAAGAAAATATTGAAAGAGCAAATGCAAATGATACCAGATATTGATGATTATGGTATGGAGGATGATGATGAAGATAATGTAATGGAGATTTTGGTTGGGGCCACTGGGCAAGGACGATGAGGTAAATCCGCTGGAAGCAGTCAAGGCACCGTTTCTAAACCTATGCCAAAAAAGCCGAAGACTAAAGGGCCTATAGATGTATTCTTCACACCTAATCCAGATGTGGTGAAAAATAGGAAAGGGAAACAACCAGCAATTGATGCGAATGACCCATACATGAAAGAACTAAGAGATCGTGCGGTAACGAGATTCGCAAGGTGGATGTATGATGCCGATATTGCTTTTAATGCAGTTAAATATCCGAGTTTTGGGCCCGCGATTGAATCTATTGGGCAATATGGCTCGGGCATGAAACCACCAAGTTACCATGAGACACGGGCCACCTATTTGAAGAAGGAGGTGATTAATGTAAATACTTTGATGAAGGATCACAAAGAGGATTGGGTGAAATATGGATGCTCTATAATGGCGGATGGATGGAATGATAGGAATCATAGAAGCTTAATCAATATTTTGGTGAATTGTCCAAAGGGAACAATGTTTATCGAGTCCATCGATACCTCAAGCTATTCTAAGGATTGGAAAAAGGTTGTTTGAACTTTTTGACAAGTATGTGGATCTCGTCGGTGAACCCAATGTAGTCCAAATTGTCACAGATAGTGCCTCAGCTAATGTATCGGCACGTAAGAATTTTATCTATTATATTTCATACTAAGTGTTAAAATTTGTAGGTTGTACTTTGTAGTAATACTTTCTTTTTTGTTTCAACTTCTAATAGGAAAGTTTTTGCAAAGAAAGCGACCAAATCTTTATTGGACAGCATGTGCAGCCCATTGCATTGACTTGATATTGGAAGATATTTTCAAGATACCACATCTGAAGGCGGTTTTTGAAAAGGCCATTAGGTTTAATGGTTATATTTATGCCCGTCCAGGTGTAATTAATATGATGAGGCGTTTTACCGAAGAAAAGGAAATGGTGAGGCATGCGAAAACAAGATTCGCAACTGCTTTCCTCACTTTATCTAGGATTCATCAACAAAAGAACAATTTGAGGAAGATGTTCATTTCAAAAGAATGGACATCTAGCAAATGGGCAAAGGAGTAGTTAGGCAAAGAAGTGGCAAGATATGTTATGATGGCTTCTTTTTGGAATAATATTGTCTACGCTCTTAAGGTCTCTGGTCCTCTTTTGAAGGTGTTGAGTTTGGTTGATAGCGAGAGAAAGCCTCCCATGGGATATACATCTATGAGGCTATGGATAGGGCAAAAGAAGCCATAGCCAAATCATTTGGTGAAAAGGTTGAAAAATACCAAGACATCTATGCTATTATTGACAATAGGTGGGCAATCCAATTGCATCGTCCTTTGCATGCTGCGGGGCATTTTTTGAATCCGGAGTTCTTTTACTCAAACCCACAAGTTGAGCAAGATGTTGAGATTATGACAGGGATTTACAATTGCATAACAAAGTTGATTGCAGATGAAGAGATACAAAATAAAATCACTTCTGATATGACTGTTTACATGAAAGCTGAGGGACTTTTTGGACTGCCACTAGCAATTAGGCAAAGAAATACAAGGGCACCAGGTAATTTACAATTTGACGGTATATTCTATTCATAATTTATTTTTACCATAACTTGATGGCTAATTAGTTCAAAACTTCAAATGCATAGCTGATTGGTGGGTTGCATATGGTTCTACGATGCCTAATTTGCAAAAGTTTGCAACAAGAGTTCTTACCCTTACATGTAGTTCGTCCGGTTGTGAACGGAATCAGAGTGTATTTGAACATGTAAGTATCTACGTCAAATAACATATACAACTATTAATTGTTTTCACCTCCTTGTATAAAATAGAAGTTCTTTTGATTCTTGCAGCTCCATAGCAAAAAAAGAAATAGGCTCCAGCAAAAACGCCTCAATGACTTGGTGTTTGTCAAGTATAACAGGGCACTAAAACGTCGATATGATATGCGAGATATAATTGATCCCATTTCTTTGACAAATGTTGATGAAAGCAATGAGTGGTTGCGTGGGAGGATGGATGGAGAATCTGATGAGGATAATGAGTAGGTGTTTGGTGATGATAGTTTAACGTGGACTGATGTTGCTAGAGCTTCTGGAGCGTTAGAGAGTTCCCATGTAACTAGAGCTACAACATCAAGAGCACGAGCAAGGAGTGCCACATCCAATCCAATTCATTTGGTAGTTGAAGAAGAGGTGGGTTCCGAAGAGACAGAAGAAGAGGAAGATGACGAGGGATACAAATCCGTTGGTGAAGAAGAAGATGATGATGACGATTTTCTTGGTGTTGATATGGACAATGATTAGTAAACTAAATCTTCCTTAGGATGATTGAAGTGCAACTAGGAAAAGTACTTGGATGCTTGTCTTGTATTGATTTTTGACGTTTTAGTTTTTCTCTAGGCGAGATCGGTGGCTATTTGACATTTCATAATATTTTTATGCATTTTTTGGATGGTAAACTCATTGGTTTAGTACTTATTACTTGAAATATTAGTGTGTGCTATTTTTTTCTATTTTTTTCCACATAGGTGCGCCTCGCTTCAAAAAGGCGCGCGCCTCGCCTTGCGCCTCTCGCCTCAGGCCCAACAGGATTTTGTGCCTCAGTGCGCTTTTCGCCCGTAACAACTATGGTTGAACCTTTTAGACCTACAAGGGTAATCATTTCATCCCATGACTTGTCGCATTGACCATGCCTAACATCATTATCCCTTTATCCATTGGATAGTAATTGTTAGGGAATATTTTATCCCTTGGGTAATAGAAGTTAGTCTTGCCAATAAACTTGACAAGACAAGTAATACCAAAAGAAGTAATCATTTTGCTTCCAAAAGAAACAACCTTAGCCTTGCCATGCTTGCAACCTTAAGACTAATAGGTCTAAACCTAAATTGCCCAGCAAAGTTACTTTTCTAGATTCTCTAAGTACATTTATGTACTTATATATAGGTATATATACCTCATAGCCTATTATGAGCATGCCTATATATGTCTATATGTATATATATGCACTTTCTAGGAAGAATGTTGACCAATGGGCAATACAATGCACTTGAAAACCCTAATCATTTATCATTACCTATTTTTTGGCCTTAGTAAGTCTACTTGGTACCTAAGTGTACACAAATATAGCGATATATGTAGATATACTAGTGCATGACCGTGCCTGAAGGCACGGGTTGAACGATCGACACACGCAAATAAGTATTGAACTCACGTGCAATATATCATCTACTACCCAATGAATTCAACTATGCACAAAACAATAACCCAAACATATTCGAGTGACCTTCATTATGTGTGAACAAACCGATCGTGCCCAAAGGCACATACCAACATAATTTTATCACCATAAAGAACAAACCAATTACTCATGCCGACAACACTACCTACAAATTTAGAGTGTATTTACTATTTAAGATAGGAATGTATTACAATCAGATTGGATTTCTACATGAATTCATATTGTGAATCCACTCATTTTCTCTTCCATTTTGATTGAAGCCAAACCACCAAAGCAATACAACACACAACACATGACCATAAGAGGAAATGATCAATTCAAAAACATGAAAGACAGGAAGATCTTGCATTCCTTGATCAGATTGCTATGAAGCTAGTTTTCTTTGATCAGATTCACCGCTTTCAGCCCCCTATTTCTACTTGAGTCGGTCCTTGTCCCCAGATGTATCCAAGTCTTGGGGCTAACCCCCCGAAGTTCAGCCTCCATGCTCTCGCAGTCATGCAACCGTCATCCCTATGTACTCCACCAAAGCAAGCAATTAATTTAGAAGTAGTCAATTTCATGTTAAACCGCATTGTGCAAGAAAATTGTAAGTCACTCAATGGCAAGTATATCGACCAAAGACACCAAGTTTGAGAACATAAAAGGCTAATGGCTTAACTGGAAGTTATTCCTAAACAAACCTTATTGAAGTAAATAAACCTAAGACCATCATTTCCATGAAACTATATCCAGACACATCCCTATCAATATCTCAGTCCCTGGACAATACAACCAAGCAGAAATAGTACAAAAAGACACTTTGTGTATTATAGAAATAGTACAAAAAGAAATATAATAAACCAAGCAGAATATATAGGCTAAGAGTATAACAAAAAATAGTCTTGATTCAATCAGAAAAGTAAAATGACGAATGACGTCCCACCTTTTAAACTAAAACCACAGTTGGCTAATCATGGACTAAAACAAAAAATTGATCTTACGGAAGTGTCCAGCCTTTCTTCTCGATAAGTAAATCTAGCTAAAATGCTCAAGATGATCTATTGTAATATCAAAAAGAAAAAAAGAAACTGAACTATTTTCTATTGCAAACATATTATTCACACAATTTGTACTAAAGCGGAGAAAAGGAAATTTGTATATTGACCCATGCGGAGATGGGAGAAGAGGATGGAAGGAGGAGGAGGGTGTACAAATATATACATTTTTGGGGCCCGTTGGGGTGCTTACAGGTGGGTTAAGCTCCACTCTATACCCTTATCCACAATACTCTATCAAACTTAAATTTTTTGACTCGTCCATGATCTTGTAGATTTCTCCTTCAATAACATGGGTAGAAAAAATGAACTTTGATTGAGTTTTTAAACAGTACCGTGTTGTGGAGTTTTTGAACAAACTACAAACCTTGAATGGAAATTAATGCCAATATCACAATAATAGTGGACAAATCTAGAATTGTACCAGCAATGAAATTCAGTATTGAACCGAAAAGAAAGAATGCGATGTTATCCCTCACATTGCAACCATTGACGTTTGAATCACCAAAAATAATATCCAACATGGAACATGTCAAAGTCTCACCCCAGAATAATAAAAACTCCCACCACGCTGGTGGATTCTCCCCCACCCACCGGGGAGAGAAAGGAGAATGGAAGGATACGACAAAAAACTGAGTGAACATTTACACTTGTCCATTTTCCTTATTATTTTAGGACCTATATTAATTTACAATTTACACTTTCCTTATTTGTTTTTTCCTCTAATTTTATTAAAACAGAAACATGAAAAAACTCCAAATTGCATTTCCGGTAATAGAGATAATAACACGTCTTAAAATACTACACGTTGTCCCAGACTTGCACCCAAAAATTAAAAAAAAAAAAAAGGGAATAAATCCCATCAATTGGCACTGTTCTATAGGAAACAACTAAAGAGGGAAAAAATTGTGATAACAAAATGAAGCAATTGACAAAAAAATTGAATAGATACGGAGTACATACCCAAAAACAAAAAAAGAAATAGAAACAGAGGGATTCCAATTCAAGAAATGAGGAAAAATATACCAATGCAAAAAGATCTGTAATCGATAGAAGAGAACTTAAACTGTGAAAGTTTTCAAAGTGGGTTTCAAAAATGGGACAAAACTAAAACCAAAGCCATTTCGACCTCCTGCTGTAAGTGAAACGCGTCATCAAAACAACCAGGTAGAAGCCATCTAGCAGCCACCGGTGATCGGCGATAGCCATCTGCGAAGATAGGCATAAACCGACAGAAAAAACCCTAGATCAGAGCATGGAGACAGAAAGACATAGGAGAGGCGCTAATCAAAAAAATACATAAGAGAGGCGAGAGACATAGATGCCTTACGAAATTGGCGATGCCTGCATTGCGTGGAGAGAGACTGCAGATGGAAGGAATGTCTTGGAAGCACGGAGACTATTTTTAAAGGAAGAGGGAGAGGAGGAGTTTCATTCATTCCACAAAATACAAATCATACCTTCATTCATTACACAAAATACAAATCATGCCTTAATTAGAAGGATAATTGTAATATCCGGAATTTGAAAAATATAATAATTCATGCAAAAAGTGGGTTTCCAGTGGTGCTTGGATAAGATTTAGATAATACGAAGTAATAAGTATTATGGTTACTGTGTGTATGTGCATGAGAGTACATTTTTGTATGTATTCAGAGGAGTTTGTTTATACATGTAATAAAAGTTAAAAGAGAAAAATTGGAAGAAAAACAAAAGGTGGTGGTGTGTGCACGTGACATGCTTGAATGGCATGGCATATGGTTTTGTTTCCTAGTATTGTCAAGGAAATGGATAAGAAAGAAGAAATAGGAGAAAACAAAATAAAGGAAAGACAAAGGGCAAGGTGTTAACCGGGGGAAACCATTCTAGTGACTCAGGAATTTATATAAAACAAGGACAGGAGGACTCCTTCAGGGAGGGGGCTTCTACGGATTAGCTCCAAAAAAAAGGGGGGTTTTGTAAAAAAACAAAAGCGAAGGAAGGGAATCGGATTTGAGAGGGGAGAGAGTGGGGCGGTGCACAGGTTGAGTTGGTTTTATGCTACAAGTGAGCCGTGTGAGAATTTTTATTGCTTCCACTTGTTTCTTTAGTGAAAGATTGTATACGAAAATTATGTAATTGTCTAAGGAACTGGTTTGGTGATTCTTATTTGTTGGTTTGGGTGGGTGGCGTATAACGGATAATTAATTATTTTGTGGTAGTTGTGGTTTCGGGTTGTTACAGATCCCTTAAAAAAATATCCAATTTTGAGACATTATCCCATAAATTTCCGGAATATTAAATTACCATGATTGGTTAGAATATTTCAATTCAAATGAGCTCCTTTTATGGTCTTAAAGTTTCCAATATTTACAAAAATGCCATGTTGTAGAAGGAATGATGAAGACAAATCTGGACCGTCGGATTTCTTTGTATAGGTAGATAAATTTTAGACATGGATAAATCTGAACTGTTAAGAAAGAATATCATGTAAGATACCCGTCCTATTTTATAATATAGATGTATACCTAGCACAAGAGAGAGAGAGAGAGAGAGAGGGGGAGGCCGAGAGAGAGAGAGAGAGGCTGAAGGAGAGGGAGAGAGAGGGGTGTGTGTGTGTGTGTGCATGCTTTTGTACACTCTATCAAGTTATCTCTTTTAGCCAACCTCACACTCCACCTAAGTACAACTTTACAACCATTTCTAGACTTCTTAAGCATAACCTAGCCAAGTATTATGTTCATTCTTGCAAGACAAGCTTTCCTAGGACATGACAAACCATTAAACCTTTCATGATTACCTAAGTTATGGCCTAGAATGGAAATGACAAGTGAGGGAAGGCATGACATGCTTGATTTGAAAAGACTATGGAGCAAAACAATTGGAGAAAAAGGGAGAGAGGGATGCCGGCCATAGGGGAGAGAGAGGGAGCCAAATTTTGCTATAAATAGGACCCCCCCCACTTACCATTCAACTCACACCTTCAAATCCTCCAACTTCTCTCTAGAAGTCATTGTGTTCTTAATTTGTTCTTGCTTTGTTCTTAGTGTTCTTGAAGTTCTTCCTAAGTTCTTCAAGAAACTCAGCCTAGGCCACCACCAAACCGCCACTCGATCACCCTTTCAATCCAAAAGTTTTAGTAGTATTAGTCAAGATTTAGTTTCAAGAGAAACCTTTCTCTTTTGAAGCTACCGGAAGCTTACCGTAGGAAGTCACTCCGCCCAATTGTAAACTCATTTTCCGTAGCCACCCTACCGCCAAGAAGAATGGTATAAATTTCTTAACCCCTATCTCTAAGTATACGTGGAATATCTCTACTTACTTACTCTTAGTATACGTAAAGTTTTCCGTATCCATTAAACTCTAGGTATATTGTATGATGCTTGTATATTTGAAATGCATGAGAACTTGAAAGGTGTTTTTCCTAAAGTTTTGAAAAGGAAGAAGAGTATGTTGAACATATCGACTTTATTTTTCAGAAAAACATGTGTTGTTTTGAACTTCCCAAAAAAAGAAAGAAAGAACGGGTTTTGAAAGATAATAATTTAACATTTGATTGTAAGTATTTGTATTTTGATCTTTAGGATGGTTATGAGAATGCATACATATATTACTTGCATTACTTATGGTTGTGTGATAAAGCATAAATGGTCTTCACTCCAAAGGCGTCTGTATATGTGGCATTATGCTTTAAGTTGTAAATTTAAGCTTGATAGATAATATAGAGTTGGATGATCTTGCTAGTTTAGTTTCAAGATTACAAATGAAGGATTTATGATTTCTTACGTGGAAAGTCCTACCGCGGAGTCTATGCATGAAAACAAGACACCGTAATCAAGAAAGTTAGAAACATGACACCTAGGGTGTGTAAAAGATATCCATGTGTTGTCATCTTTTTTGAGAGAGGGTGAAATTATTGGTGTATACTATTTAACGATGTAAATTATTGTTGTGTATTGTTTGTACTGATGTAAGAATAATTGGTGTGTTAGCAGACGTGGTGTAAAAAGTTTGTAGATGTGGACTCTAGTAGTAAAAGTCATATGTGTAACAGTATGGTATAATAAGTGTGGCATGTAATAGGCTTTGGCATATAGTAGGCTAGGATTATGTAAGCATGATGTAATCAACCCCTCCTTACGACTTTAAAAGGAGGGCTCTCCCCATTGTAAACCCAAGTTAATGAAGTTAGTGTTTGCAATAATATATCCAGTGTCTTGTGTTCTCTTTAATCCATTGTTGTATTCTCTTTTTTATCCTAACCTACTTTGTGTTTGTACCCACTTCGTGTCTGTCAAATTTGGTATCAGGCGTGATTTGAAAAAGAGAAATGGTTTGAAAACTGCAATGTGGCTAGACTTGCCCATTATGTGGTGTGTGTTTATGTGTGCCAATGGGAACCCGGGACGGCAGAACCATTGTGAGGATACTTGAAAAACCGGAACGATGGAATCGAGATTGGGCATGTAGCTTAGTTATCCGCGGAGAGGAGCCAATGCAAGTTTTGTGTGCCAATGAGAACCCGATGCGGCGGAACCATTGTGAGGATACTTAGGAGACCAGAACAGTGGAACCGAGATTGAGTGTGTTAAAAACAAATTTTGAAAATGTTGATTTGGAAAAAGAAAAGTGAAAATGATGACACGGTCTACGATGAGTCACGTAGGAGAAATACAGAAAATTATGGACACCAACGTTAGTTGGATAGTGAATGTGGATGTGTTATTGTTAACTGTTTGGTCAAATATGCATGCAACTATGTGGAAATCGATAATTCTATGACCTATTGTTGTAAGTTAAGGGTTAGTGGGTATAGATTATTCTATTGGGCTTTTGTAGCTCATGGTGTTACCTTTGGTGACCTTGACATATTATATTTGGTGGTGACACTGGTATAATGTGTTAGATCTTATAGATGAACAGGGCGAACTCTTTACCTTGGAAGCTTTCGGAGCCGAGGAACTGGCTAAGATGGAGGAATAAGCGGAGCAGTAGAAAGAAACCCTAATTTTCCCTTTCTGTGTTTAAATAAAAATACTCTTGTGGGAGTTATGTTGTAATATTGAGCCATGACTCTATTTAAGTTTTCAATAAAATATTTATTTAATGTTCCCAAAATTAGGGGCATTACAACTTGGTATCAGAGCTTTAGGTTCAAAACCTCAGCCATGGGTAAAATGGGTAGATCATAAGATAGTTTGACCGTTGCACAAACGTGAATTGAGTTAAGTTTACCGTCCCAAATTGGGTGGAATTCTGACAAAACAATCTTTGGATTAAAACAAGGTGTGGAAATTAGCAGTACCGCCGAGCTGGGAATTCCCGAACAATTAGATGATAACTTAAGTTAAGGATCGAATGTGGAACATAGAAACTTGAAAGTTTTCTCTAGGTTGTTATTAAAACTCTTTCTTAAAACCTTACTAATACAACTTTTCCTTGTAAATGAAATGTCTAGTTGATCTTTTAGTCAAAGCCTACCAACCCAGGAATACTATAGAAACCATGACGACCCAGCGATTGGAAGATCCCGATTTTATTGCCGCTGTACTTGCAGAAAAGTGAGATTTCCAAAGAGTGCAGCAAAATACACCTATTCCCATCGAAAAGAATCCCTGGTTTCCCGAAATATTTCCTATCCTATATGCCTTCCATGAGTATTTTGGTGTCCTACTCCCGATGCCAAATACCGAGGTTGGAGATAAGGAGGGAGAAATCAATAGCAATAAAGATGTCACGAAGGTAGCTAAGGAGGGAAACCTGGCGGATTAAGGATGAGGCCTAGAAGACCTAGGAAGGCCTAGGTGCACCCGAATAAAACCAATAGTAATTGTAATCCTTCGGGATATAAGATGTTGAAGAATAGGATCACCAATGTCTAATTTTCCTAAGTTGTACTTTTGCTATGTTCAAGAATGAAAGACTTGCTATTTTAGCTGTTACTTATGTGTATGCCTACTGTTCGTACTCAAAATATACCTTGCATCGACAAGTCTAATATATAATTTCCCTTATTGTAGATGAACCAACCAAATCTCTATCAAGCCAACCTGCTAGCTGAAACTCACCATCTTGTAAGTACCATAAGATCTATGACGAACCAGCTAGTAGGGGATCCTTATTTTCCCTATGCTTTTCCCTACACTCATGACTACTACTAAGAGCATGGCACCATCATACTCCCCGTAAATAAGGATGAGGACGATGATGTCACAGCAACACCTGTCCTAATCCAAATAGCACCCCCCGAAAATGTAGAATTCATAATGGAGGAAGCTGAGGAGGATGATGCAGAAGCAGCACCCATAGCTCCCCCCAATAGCGTGGAAGTTGAGGAAGACCCCGAGGAGGAGGATCCCAAGGAGGACCCCGAGGAAGAAGATCCTGAGGAGGAACCAATAGTTTGCAATCAGACAATGAACTGGAGATTCTAGAGGAGGATCCGGAATGGGTCATGCTAGACTTCATGGATATAACCGCTGACTCCGGTGATGTACCACCACCACCCTTCGAGATCGACATAAGTGCATATAGGGCCAACTTCCAAACATCTTCTAGATCAGTTAGGAAGGCTTAACAAGTGATTGGACCTTTTGTTGTAATCAGAATGCAGTAGGAAGCTTAGGCTAGTAAGCCATCTATGTTCTACTCATTTTATTAGATAATGAAAGACTTGTTTTTCTGTTGGAATGTGATCACTGTTCATGTGCATACTTATACTTATTTCTATTCATACCCAATTCTTCTCCTTGCACCATTAAGTCTAATATATAACGATCTTTATTGTTATAGATGTCAAACGTACCACAAGGAGGATGCCCACCTTTCGCCCCGTGAGTATTGGCCGACTACCGGTCATTGCTAGCACCCAAGTGCACGGAACCAACACCCCTGCTGGAGGATGACATGGAGCTCTATGAAGTTCCAATTACATGGGAGATGCCCCCCACCAGTTGCAACTCTTGAGAACCTCCCACCTACCCAAGTCCCTGTACCACCTGTGGAGGACTTCGAGCAACCATTCAACTATCTTATGTCTGACCCGGAACTGGAGGCTACAATGCTGAACCTCTCCCAGTACCACTTGGAACCATTGGAAGAACCACCTATCCTAACTGCAGAAGAACTGCTCGCACAGGAACGTGAGTATCTTCTTCAAACCGAGACCGCTGCCGAAAGGAACTACAAGATGTGGCTGAGGGAAATATATGGAGTCAAACTACCCTAGGTTGGAGTACCAACAGCATGGAATAAAGCTTATCAGCCTGTAGGACTATGTAGTAGTACGTAGGATCGTTCCAACTTGTATTAGGGAATCTTATCTTATGCCTCTACTTGCCTTTATAGTAGAACTCTATGCTTATGATTGTATCTCTCTTTTATCTATGAAAATTTTGCTTGATTTTAAAGAGTACTATTGCATACTACGTGATAAATTGCTTTTGACTTTTAGAAAGACACACTATTCGCAAAAGGAAAATTTTAGACTAAAACTCCCTCTTTCAATTTTTACTCGTAGATGGTGAACTGACGCAGTGGACTAGGATACGAAAATGGAGAATCCTCTGGTGCAAACCTTGACTTAGCCCAGATCATGTAAGCATTCATAACCACCCTAAACACTAACCGACAAAACCAGAACCATAACGACGGACCCATGACCCGAACTCAAGCAATGAACGAGTTCTGCAAACGCCGACCCCCGACCTTCCACGGAGATACCAACCCTGTCGTGGCCGAGACATGGCTAAACGAAGTCAAAATGATCCTCAGAACCTTGGGAATTACCCAGGACGGAGATCGAGTGGCCTTAGCCACTTATCTGCTGAAGGGAGAAGCCCGCTACTGGTGGGACCTTATGGAGGCAACCCATGCCATTGCCATAATGACTTTTGCTGAGTTCGAGATCCTATTTCTCGACAAGTACTTTCCCACGCCCCTTCGTCTAGCCAAAGAACAGGAGTTCCTGATCCTTGAATAAGGGATGATAACCGTTACTCAGCTCGCGGCCAAATATGAAGAACTATCCCGTTATGCCTTAACCTCCATACCAACCGAGGACAAGAAGGCAAGAAGGTTCGAATGGGGACAAACAACTGCTCGGAGGGCTGTGGTGGCTCAAGCCTTTACCACCTATGCCGAGGTCGTGAAGTGTCCTCTCCGGCTAGAAAGTGAGGAGACTGACTTCAAAACTCGATGGAGGAAGGTGACAGGCAACACCGGCAGACTGATCCGAACCCAACCACCCAACAAAAATCGTGGGCCCTATCCCACCAAACCATCTAACCTGCTCCAGAACAACCAACCTTGGAAGACTGCTACGCCAGGGCATGGTGAACCACAGAGGGGCGGCCAAAATAGAGCAGCAGTTCAGTGCTTCAACTGCCAGGCTATGGGTCACTACAAGTGTGAATGCCCCCAACCCCAAAAAGAGAGGAATGGGAGCTTTGGAACCCAGAACGGTCAACAACCTGGAAATGCTGGATTTAGGAAGCAAAACCTCGGAGGCCCATCACAACAGCAGAGTGGGCAGAGCAAGGGGAAACAGCCCATGGGAACACAACAGGGTACGGGAGGGCGTATCTTTGCATTGCAGACTAAGGAGCAAGAGCAGGACCCCTCTGTGATCCAAGATACGCTACTATTATATAGTACCTGCTTACAAGCCTTGTTTGACTCTAGTGCATCACATTCATTTATATCTACTGCCTACGTAATTGGTCTAGCACTAGAAACAAAACCCTTAAGTATGAGTACGAAAGTAAAATCACCATTGAGGGGGAGTATAGCTGTTAGTCTAGTGTGTAGAGGGTGCGAGATAGAAGTAGCCAATTTGGGCCTGACCTGCGACCTCAGAGTGATCGACATGACGAATTTCGACATAATTCTAGGAATGGATTGGCTATCGGCTCACCAGTGGTCATAGACTGTCATCAAAAGATGGTGATGGCTTTCACCTAAGAAGGGACTCGTTTCTGTTTTAAAGGGGATAGAGAAACGACGAGTTCGATGACAAAAAGATCAAGGTGGTAGAATCAATTGTTTGGATGGCTAGCTAGTCTCCAAATGGAAGAAGCCAATAGGATGGAATTGGGATTAGCACACATCATTTGCGAGTAAGCCGATGTTTTCCTTGAGGAACTTCCTGGCTTACCACCCCAAAGAGAGATAGACTTCTCTATAGTACTTCAACCAGGAACCACCCCAATCTCCATGGCCCTATTCCAAATGGCCCCTGTAGAACTAAAGGAGTTCAAGACCCAACTGCAGGAGCTGTTGGAGAAAGGATTCAACAGACCAAGTACATCACCAGGGGGAGTGCCTGCATTGTTCATGAAGAAGAAAGAAGGAACACTTCGACTGTGTATTGACTATAGGAAGTTAAACCAAGTCACAGTCAAGAACCGATATCCGTTGCCTAGGATCGATGGCCTATTTGATCAATTAAGAGGAGCAACCTACTTTTCTAAAATCGATCTCCGATCAGGCTATCATCAATTAAGGATTCGGGATGAGGACATCGCCAAGACAGCCTTTCACACCAGATACGGACACTACGAGTTTGTAGTAATGCCATTCAGACTAACCAACGCTCCGACAGTATTCATGTGTCTTATGAACAAAATCTTTCAACCCTACTTAGACAAATTTGTAGTGGTGTTCATTGATGACATATTGATATACTCCGCCAATAAGGAAGACCACGAAGAACACCTTCAATTGGCACTACAAGTATTCTGAGATAACCAACTCTATGCCAAGGCTAGTAAATGTGAGTTTTGATTGGAAGTGGTTAAGTTCTTGGGACACATAGTATCCAATGACAGAATCACGGTGGACGAAAGTAAGGTCGAAGCAGTGCTGAATTAGAAACAGCCGACAGCCGACCTCCGTGTTCGAAATTAGAAGTTTTCTAGGATTGGCTGGGTAATATCGTAGATTTATCCAGGATTTCTCAATCCTAGCCAAGCCAATGACAAGACTGACTCAGAAAGGAGTGAAGCTAGACAAATATACCCAAGGTTTATCCAAGTTTTCTAAAGGGAATGAATATAGATAGATATACCCAAGGTTTATATGGCTATCAACAAGCAACTCAATAAGGCTGAAGGATTCTAGATAATCCTATATGCAACACCTATCATCTCACGTCATACCAATGCTACAAACGTTCCCACGTCAATCACAAATAATCAACATTTTGGTTTCTCAACCGATTCATCACGTCATGTGTGTTCCCACATTCATTCTAATTTCACAATCTTTCACATTCCTCAATTCATCAATCCCTTTTCCATAAAAATTTTCCCTTTTGAACTGAGTCATGCAACTTGACAAAAACCAGTCTTTCTTCCCTTTTATGATAATCTCAAATTACAACAACAAGGATTTCGCATGTATCGCTCGTTTCCGGTCATCTCACCGAATGCCCATGGTGATACCCGTTCATTTGCGTGATTCTGGTCGTCTCACCAAATGTCCATGGTGATACCCGTAGTGTCAATTCCGGTCGTCTCACCACCGCGTGGTGATACCCGTAGTGTCAAGTTTTCGTTGTGTCCGTAACCTCAAACAGTCATTCATATCTCATTACGCTACAAACCATCAACCGTCACATACACCAACAAATAGATAAGCACACACATTTCCATTAAGTATATCACCATGACCTACACAGCATACTGAACGCATAAGTAACTTTACGACCCGCTAACCACTAGCCTCTTTACTAGAATCTCATAAAACGAGAGCTCAAGGAGTTTAGGGTGACCAACGAGATGAAATCACAAAGATACGAGTTACTATGTTACCTTTCGGATCACTAGCCAAACTCATGACTACCCATCACACTCACCACAATGCCTCATTTAACCTACGGTACACCTAAACAACCTTATGGTTCATTTTCCATTTATAACAGTACTAAGACTACCTTTAACGAGTATCGAAAGGATTAGAACAATCAACGAATCATTGGAACTGAAGTAACAGAGTTTAAAGATGATTAGAATGTGATTGGAGAGTGTTAGAAGTGATTGGGAGCCAATAAAATCGACGAATGATCAACAAGATTCAAAAAAAGTTTTCTGAGTCATTGATACCAATACCTCAAAAAGTAGGTATCGGTACCAAACCATTCTAGTGAGCAATCAGAGTCAAGGTATTGGTACCTCAAAAAGTAGGTATCGGTACCAAAGGTACCGGTACCTCAAAAAAGTGGTATCGGTACCACTGCATTATAGTGGGCAATTTTGTAGAAAATCAAGAATGAGCACAAACTCGAAATCCAACGAACTAAGACACGATTTAGGCACATTATCATCACATAAACTCATAACAAGAGTAAAAAATCCCTACCTCATGTCAAGGATCGAAACCCATGCGATTTGAGCAAGCCCTAGACTCCGAAAAACTTCAAAATCAACTGAATCCCCTCCTCCGAGCGAAACCCACAAAATTTCAAGCTCAACAATGTGAATAGAAGAAGGATTGGAGGTTATTTGCCATGGGTTTTGAGTGAGGGTTGGAGTTTTGAGTGTTGGAGTGAGAGAGAGAGAGAGAATGCCGAGAGAGAGGGAGAGGGAGAGCCGAGAGATAGATCGGAAGAAGAAAGAGAGAGATGGGAGAATTTTGTTCTCCTACACACACACCTACACTTATATACTAGCACCCACACAAATCACACTTGCACTTCCTCAAATAGCAATCCTAACACATTAACCCCAAATCAAATAAACTCAATAAATCTCATATTTTTCTCAATTTCTAACGTTTATAAAACTTTTAAATAATGACCAAAAAGTACGGGTCCTTACACCCTTCCCTCCTTAAAGAAATTTGGTCCTCGAAATTTGCTAAACCTAGCCCAATCAAACATGCAACACATAGATACGCCTCAATCATAACGGCATTCATCATGCAACAATTCGATAATCATGAAAATCTACGGCAAAGATTTATAAATGTCAAACCACAACAAACACGAGTGTATCTTTCTAACTTCGTCCTCCATTCCCATGCAAACTTGCACAAACGGCATTGGCTTACCTCTCATCACTTGACTACGCAAATTTAGGATATGTATCGGTTTCTTACCATAGTACATGTCGGCTTCCAAATCAAATTCGGACCGTTCTAACACATGCAATGGATTCGATTCGTTCTTCCTTAATTTCTACATAGTACGAATCACAAATACCTGAAAGTTTTGACGGCAATGCCAAACGGTACACAATTTCGAAGTTTCCATTCATCACAAAATTTCTATGTACGATTATTTATCCAACACAATGATCTTGCCTATAAACGTAACCCGATAGTCCAATTGACTTCCCGAGACTTCCATCTAGAAGGTGCGGTGATCAAGCGCCCCTTCCAACTGGATTTCATTGATTGTCGCCTGGGTATCCAAAAGACACGCGCCGTATCCAACACTTAACCTATCTTTCTAGCAGTGAACACTTCCGTTTTTGCCAAGATGAGACAGACTCCAACGCGGTGATGCTTTATGAAACATACGATTCCCTCTTGAATAGCCATAGATGACGATGACAGTTGGCATAATCCCTTGCTTAGTTTAGTCATTCTCTCTTGAGCTTCCAAGTGTCATTAGAGAATAGATTTCCTTGTACCTTTCAATACTAAATCTAGCAAGCCTAGAACACATGCCAATTCTTCTACAAGGCACACCAAATTTTTGCTCCGAGTTGAGTCAATCCAGGTAATAAGAAAGGATTCGATTGTCATCTCAAACGAAAAGAGAAAGCTCCAAAACTCAAGCAACGCCATTCAAGAATTCAAAGAACGGTAATAGAGCATCCGAAATTCAAAAACCGCATGAAATCTTCAAGGTGGTTAGTCAACAAACTCAAAGTAATACTTTTTTTTTTAATAACCAAAGAAAATCGAAATGACCGATCATATAGCTTTATTATTCCACTACAAATCAACGGAGTTAAAGGACAACCTTTTGGCAACTGAACGATATCGATACCAAGGATAAATACAAGATAGTGAAATAGATCTCTAATAAACTAACTGATATAAGATCAAAAATTTGTCCAATACTAAAAATGATAAGAACTTCCAACAAGTTAAGGCTGAGTGTTACAGAACGAATCATCGTGTGTCTCCAGAGTTGAAGAACCACAATAGAGTTGAATGACACTGAGAGAAACCACAACAAGTGAATTCAGATTGACCGACACCAACTAACAGATTTCAATAAATATGTTACCACAAGATTTTGTGCCAATTAGGACATAAGAACTTAAGTTGAGTAACAGGTTTCAATAGAAAGACTAGTAACTGCAGCAATAAAGTCCAAACCAACCAAATAGATCTATGCAAGGAAACGGATACAAAGAGGATACAAGTTCAAATCACTCGATTTCATAGTTAAGGAATCAAAACAAATGGTAGCACCAAATTGGTAATGGTAGCATCAAAGTGTGAATTGAAAAGTACCAATGAATTTGTATATCAATAAGCATGTGAGCACAAATTGGGTTTAATGAATTGAAGTTGCCACATAAGAACTTGTGTAGAATAACAGTTACAAGTAAACAACAAAACTGATAGTCGCAACGGAGGAACCTAATCTGACCAACAAAAACTTATCTCAAGTATGATAGTGTCAAAATAAGATCTCGAATAGAGAACAAGAAGCAGTTGTCAACGTCAATAGCAAATGTGTCATAGGATACTTCGCCACAAGAATTTGAATGTACCCGAGAAAAGCCAGGAATGGATTGCGTAACAATTAACTCAAATATCAAGAATTTTGACAAGTCAACAATACAACAAACTTCACGGAAATAGCTTACGATAGAATTCTAACAAGATTTAACCAGGCCAACGAAAGAGGGTGAATAAAGAAACAATTGTCACTCGCGTTTAGAATATCACCAACTATCATGGATACAACCAGTCTCCACTCAATTCATATCAATCCTTGCCATGCTTAAATTAAAGAAGTCAAAGACAATACTTTCATATGGAACGATTAACCCCGAATCTCGGCAATATGATATATCGATATTTCTCAACACACGTGGACTAAGATTTCTTATTTTCGATTCCAAACATGAACATGAACGGGATTCTCTATGAGTGAAAAGCTTCTTAATCTAAAGTATAGTAGCGAATGAGTAGAACAACTAGGAATAAATGATACCTCAAACAAGTGACACTTCTAAGAGTTAGAGAATAGTAGGAGGTGGTAGTTTAGCGGCGGAACTGCATTTGTTGCTGTTTCGATGTACGCTTATGCTGTTGTATTGAGCTCGACTCACCGTGTACTTCCAATCTCTGAGGACAATTTCTCGCTATGTGGCCAGGTTCACGACAGGTATAACAAGTCCTATTAAGCTGTGGAACTCTTTGATTCCCTGATAAAGTAGGTGGTCCAAGGTTAATTTGATTTTGCGAAGGTTGATTTGGTTCCCTTTGCCTTTTTCTCTCCTGACTTCCAAAACTCCCTGGCGACATAGTTACGCCAACGATTGGTTGCCTTCATGCACTCTGAGGTTGCGGTTGACTAACAATTAGTCTAGTTCCTGGTTGTTGTACAAAACCCAACTCATCCTGCATTATCTTCCCCTGAGGACAATTCTTCGCGACATGGTCAAACTCCCCACAAGTAAAACAAGATTTTTGACCCCTTTGACATTGAGAACGAATATGACCAGGCTGACCACATTGGTGACACACAATCTAACGCTTGAGGAGAACTCTCGGAGCTTCTGAATGAGATGGTAGTGTGAGGCCTCGCTGGCCTTGCATAAACTGATCTGGTCCCGTTGGTTTCTTGCTTCCTGAACTTCTAATACTCTCAGAAAATGATCTCGTGCTAATGAATCGATGTCTAGTTTCCCCCACAATGACACCACCCTGCACACCCTCCAGTGTCTTAGCACCTTTCCCGCACTCAACAATCTCAAGAAACATTACCTCATCCCTAGTATACTGACACGCCTCATTCTCCCCGTTTGCAGTTCAGCCCTGGTGATCATGATCCCCGGTCTCACCCCACCTAACTCTACGTCTTGATGACATCCTACTATAAGGCATAAAAAGAAAAACATCAACATTAATCATATCTCTATCTAATGCGAGTCTCCAACCTTTCCATTAGAGGTTAACGACTTTACGCCACTCTACAATACTATAAATGCAATGATACATCGAAGGACTAATATCATTCATGCTAGCACACACGTGATTTTTGTAAAAGATGTAGCAATTTTTGAACCCATGAGACTAAAAGCCTCCCCGCAGTCTCGAGGTATTCTAAACCTATGCTTTAATACTAAGTTGTCATGCCCTCGATTTTTAACATATATAATAATAACATTTGATAATTAAAATCTTCACCGGAGTTACAATTAATAACCCAAAGATAATTCAGTTCCCAATTCCACAAACTTGCCCAATAAAATTACAAAGTTCCACAATAGAAAATACAATACCATGTAGTTTAATTTACAAAGATAGACAAGTATTCTCTGAAAATAGCTTTAATCGACAACAACAGCATGCACTCCAAGCACTCCATGACATGACCTGCAATGTACCTGAAAATGATAGGTTGAAACTAGCCCAGTAGACAGATATACCCAAGGTTTATATGGCTATCAACAAGCAACTCAATAAGGCTAAAGGATTCTAGACAATCCTATATGCAACACCTATCATCTCACACGTCATACCAGTGCTACAAACATTCCCACGTCAATCACAAATAATCAACATTTGGTTTCTCAACCGATTCATCACGTCATGTGTGTTCCCACATTCATTCTCATTTCACAATCTTTCACATTCCTCGATTCATCAATCCCTTTTCCATAAAAAGTTTCCCTTTTGAACTAAGTCATGCAACTTGACAAAAACCAGTCTTTCTTCCCTTTTCTGATAATCTCATATTACAACAACAAGGTTTTCGCATGTATCGCTCGTTTCCGGTCATCTCACCAAATGTCCATGGTGATACCCATTCATTTGCATGATTCTGGTCGTCTCACCGAATGTCCATGGTGATACCCGTAGTATAAAATTCCGGTCGTCTCACCACCGCGTGGTGATACCCGTAGCGTCAAGTTTTCGTTGTGTCCGTAATCTCAAACAGTCATTCATATCTCATTATGCTACAAACCATCAACCGTCACATACACCAACAAATAGATAAGCACACACATTTCCATTAAGTATATCACCAAGACCTACACAACATACTAAACTCATAAGTAACTTTACGACCCACTAACCACTAGCCTCTTTACTAGAATCTCATAAAATGAGAGCTCAAGGAGTTTAGGGTGATCAACGAGATGAAATCACAAAGATACGAGTTACTATGTTACCTTTCGGATCACTAGCCAAACTCACGACTACCCATCACACTCACCACAATGCCTCATTTAACATACGGTACACCTAAACAACCTTATGGTTCATTTTCCATTTACAACGGTACTAAGACTACCTTTAACGAGTATCGAAAGGATTAGAACAATCAACGAATCATTGGAACCGAAGTAACCAAGTTTAAAGATGATTAGAATGTAATTGGAGACTGTTAGAAGTGATCGGGAGCCAATACAATCGACGAATGATCAACAAGATTCAAAAACAGTTTTCTAAGTCATTGGTACCAATACCTCAAAAAGTAGGTATCGATACCAAACCATTCTAGTGAGCAATCAGAGTCAAGGTATTGGTACCTCAAAAAGTAGGTATCGGTACCAAAGGTACCGGTATCTCAAAAAAGTGGTATCGGTACCCCTGCATTACAATGGGCAATTTTGCAGAAAATCAAGAATGAGCACAAACTCGAAATCCAACGAACTAAGGCATGATTTAGGCACATTATCATCACACAAACTCATAACAAGAGTAAAAAATCCCTACCTCATGTCAAGGATCGAAACCCATGCGATTTGAGCAAGCCCTAGACTCCGAAAAACTTCAAAATCAACCGAATCCCCTCCTCCGAGCGAAACCCACGAAATTTCAAGCTCAACAACGTGAATGGATGAAGGATTGGAGGTTATTTGCCATGGGTTTTGAGTGAGGGTTGGAGTTTTGAGTGTTAGAGTGAGAGAGAGAGAGAGAGAGAGAGAGAGAGAATGCCGAGAGAGAGAGAGAGGGAGAGCCGAGAGATAGATCGGGAGAAGAAAGAGAGAGATGGGAGAATAAAGAGAGAGATGGGAGAATTTTGTTCTCTTACACACACACCTACACTTATATACTAGCACCCACACAAATCACACTTGCACTCCCTCAAATATCAATCCTAACACATTAACCCCAAATCAAATAAACTCAATAAATCTCATATTTTTCTCAATTTCTAACGTTTATAAAACTTTTAAATAATGACTGAAAAATACGGGTCCTTACAGAACCGGACAACCACTCCTCCTAGTTACATTCTCCTAACCCTAAACGAACCTTTTTGACTATCTTTGAGCCTTATGAACCCCTCCAACCCTAGTTGAACCTTTTAGACATCAGAGGGTAATCATTTCATCCCATGACTTGTCGCTTTGACCATGCCTAACATCATTATCCCTTTATCCATTGGATAATAATTGTTAGGGAATATTTTATCCCTTGGGTAATAGAAGTTAGTCTTGCCAATAAACTTGACAAGACAAGTCATACCAAAGGAAGTCATCATTTTGCTTCCAAAAGAAGCAACCTTAGCCTTGCCATGCATGCAACCCTAAGACTAATAGGTCTAAACCTAAATTGCCCACCAAAGTTACTTTCCTAGATTCTCTAAGTACATTTATGTACTTACATATAGGTATATATACCTCATAGCCTATTATAAGCATGTCTATATATGTCTATATGTACATATATGCACTTTTTAGGAAGAATGTTGACCAATGGACAATACAATGCACTTGAAAACCCTAACCATTTATCATTACCTATTTTCTAGCCTTAGTAAGTCTACTTGGTACCTAAGTGTACACAAATATAGCAATATATGTAGATATATGTATACCTAGTACGAGAGAGAGAGAGAGAGAGAGAGAGAGAGAGAGAGAGAAGGAGGCTGAGAGAGAGGCCGACGGACAGGGAGAGAGAGAGAGAGGTGTGTGTGTGCATGCTTTTGTACACTCTATCAAGTTATCTCTTTTAGCCAACCTCACACTCAACCTAAGTACAACTTTACAACCATTTCTAGACTTCTTAAGCAAAACCTAGCCAATTATTATGTTCATTCTTGCAAGACAAGCTTTCGTAGGACTTGACAAGCCATTAAACCCTTCATGATTACCTAAGTTATGGCCTAGAATGGAAATGACAAGTGAGGGAAGGCATGGCATGCTTGATTTCACAAGACTATAGAGCAAAACCATGGGAGAAAAAGGGAGAGAGGGAGGCCGGCCATGGGGGAGAGAGAGGGAGCCAAATTTTGCTATAACTACGATCCCCCCCCACTCACCATTCAACTCACACCTTCAAATCCTCCAACTTCTCTCTAGAAATCCTTGTGTTCTTACTATGTTCTTGCTTTGTTCTTAGTGTTCTTGAAGTTCTTCCTAAGTTCTTCGAGAAACTCATCCTAGGCCGCCACAAAACCGCCACTCGACCGCCCTTTCGATCCAAAAGTTTTAGTAGTATTAGTCAAGATTTAGTTTCGAGAGAAACATTTCTCTTTCAAAGCTACCAGAAGCTTACGTAGGAAGTCACTCCGCCCGATCGTAAACTCATTTTCCGTAGCAACCCTACCGCCAAGAAGAACAGTAGAAACTTTTTAACCCCTATCTCTAAGTCTACGTAAAGTTTTCTGTATCCCTTAAACTCTAGGTATATTGTATGATGCTTGTATATTTGAAATGCATGAGAACTTGAAAGGTGTTTTTCCTAAAGTTTTGAAAAGGAAGGGGAGTATGTTGAACATATTGACTTTATTTTCCGAAAAAACATGTGTTGTTTTGAACTTCCCAAAAAAAGAAAGAACGAACGAGTTTCGAATGATAATAATTTAAAGCTTGATTGTAAGTATTTGTATTTTGATCTTTGGGATAGTAATGAGAACACATACATATATTACTTGCATTACTTGTTGTTATGTGATAAAGCATAATTGGTCTCCACTCCAAAGGCATTCGTACATGTGGCGTTATGCTTTAAGTGGTAAATTTGAACTTGATAGATAATATAGATTTGGATGATCTTGCTAGTTTAGTTTCAAGATTACAAATGAAGGATTTATGATTTCTTACGTGAAAAGTCCTACCGCGGAGTCTATGCATAAAAACGAGACACCGTAATCAAGAAAGTTAGAAACATGACACCTAGGGTGTGTAAAAGATAAGGCGTGATTTGAAAACCGCAATGTGGCCGGACTTGCCCATTGTGTGGTGTGTGTTTATGTGTTCCAATGGGAACCCGGGACAGCGGAACCATTGTGAGGATATACTCGAGAGACTAGAACGACAGAACTGAGGTTTGGTGTGTAGCTTGGTTATTCGCGAAGAGGAGTTAATGCAAGTTTTGTGTGCCAATGGGAACCTGGTGCGGCGGAACCATTGTGAGGATACTCGAGAAACCGAAACGGCGGAACCGAGGTTGGGTGTTGATTTGGAAAAAGAAAAGTGAAAATGATGATACGGTCTACGATGAGTCGCGTCGGAAAAACACAGAAAATCATGGACACCAACGTTAGTTGAATAGTGAATGTGGATGTGTCATTGCTGAGTGTTTGGTCGAATATGCATGCAACTATGTGGAAATCGTTAATTCTATGACCTATTGTTGTAAGTTAAGGGTTAGTGGGTACAGATTATTCTATTGGGTTTCGTAGCTCATGGTGTTACCTTTGATGACCCTGACATATTATATTGGTGGCAACACTGGTATAATATGTCAGATCTTATAGATGAATAGGACGAACTTTTCATTTTGGAGGCTTGCGGAGCCGAAGAACTGACTAGGATGGAGGAAAAGGCGGAGCAGTAGATAGGAACCCTAATTTTCCCTTTCCGCATTTAAACAAAATTACCCTTGTGAGAGTAATGTTGTAATAATGAGCCATGACTCTATTTAAGTTTTCAATAAAATGTTTATTTAACGTTCCCAAAATTAGGGGCGTTACATAAACCCTGCCTAGCACTGAGAATAACTTTCCCAGCACTGGAAACCTATTTCAAGCCCAGCGATGGGCACTCACACCCCAGCGCTATGGTTCAGTCCTACTTCTAACAGTTCTAACCGCTACAGGAGGAATATGGAAAGAAAAAAAATTTGGTTAGTTGTCTTTTACTTAAAATTGTGCGAACAAACTATAGCCACCGACCCACCTATAGACACCCCAATTTATGACTCTTTAAACCACCTTAGATGTTGGCTTTTGGCCTTCCAATAATGATACAAAACAGAATCACAAACGTGGCGTCTTGGTCACTGCCTTTGAACATTCCAAACCAAAATCCCTTTTAAACCCTACCTAACGCTGAGAATAACTTTCCCAGCACTGGAAACCTGCTTCAAGCCCAGCGCTGGGCACTCACACCCCAGTGCTGTGGTTCAGTCCTACTTCTGATAGTTCTGACTGCTACAAGAATCTCATCATCACTATACTAAGCATGCCGGCTGTACATATAAAAAACTAGGCTAGCATAGAAGCTCCTCCCCCATTTCCCACTATAAATACAAGTGATTTGAGAGACTTGAAGACAGGATGATCCCTATTCGGCATATGTGGGAAAAATCTTGATTTTTAAGGGAAAATTATGAGAAAAATTCGGTTTTCACTCCAAAAACTCCCATCACCCCTAAAGTTCATTCTAAAATTATTTCCCACCACTCTTCAATTCAAACCACCTCTTAAACCACTCAACCAAGCTTCAAAGCCTTGATCAAGCATCCAAAAAGGTAGAACACAATCTACATTGTTGTTTCAGTTATTCTGAGGAACCTAAGGGGCATAAGGCAATATCACATATTAGCTGGTGCACCCATAGGCTTTGGTTGCAAAAATGTAACTTGTACATGCTTAGTCCTTGACATTTCTTCCCCAGCGTTGGGGTTCTTCTCCTGGACTTATTGATCATTTCCATATCAGTGGAGTTCAGGTGTTTTAATGTTTACTTTTAGCATTTAATCGGTCAGTTCTAGTACCATTTCTTGTTGTTTTACTTTAGGAATGCATTAAGAAACCATAAAAATCTTTTTCATGCATGTGTACTACTTAGTCCAATATTTGGATAGCTAAAACGTTATTTTCGTAACTATTCTCCAAACAGAAGACCAGCGCTGGACCCTTGGTCCTCCGCGCTAGACTTCTGTCTTTATATTTCTTAATTTTTACAATCTGGGTACATACCATCTCTTTGTTGTCATTTTATTCTAAACTGTACACTGAGCACAAGCCTACACTGAACATGTTATGTGTTTAAAAGTTAAGAATGATTAATATTTCTAAAATCCTACAAGCATTTAGTAGAAACCAATTCCCGCATCAGGCAAGAAGGGTGTCGGATAAAAACTTTCCCTTCTTGAAACTTGGCTCCCAAACCCAAGATCTCGTGGTGGTGACAGATCGGTGACAAAATCCTTTTCAAACTCAAACATCATTTTCAAGTTCAAGGTTTCTCGGGTGGCAAACTATTTACAAAAACTCGGGTGGCGACTTCGAACAAGCCGTGCATCGGCGACACTCTCGAATCTAAATTAAAAAGCTTTTAGGCATGAAAATAAGATCCCAAGCTCAGTTTGGATGCTCGTAAACTTTTGTAGGAATAGGAATTTGATTACCACAAATCAAATTTCTAGTAATTCTATTTCGATGTTTGGATTAATTAAGTAATCTTCTCCATGAGTCATTTATTTTGAAAATATCCTAAAGTCAACCGTTTTCTTTTTATATTGATCGATTCAGGAATTTAAGATTTCCATGGGGGTGGGAGGATTAGATTCCTCTTGTATTCAGGAATGTGATTTCTCTTGAATTGGGAGATCAGTAATCCCATTCTCATTCCCACTCTTCAGAAACATAGGAATTAGGGTTGTTCGCGGTTCGATTTTGGGCGAATCGGTTTGGTTCCTAAGCGGCAATCGTCCGTGAGTGTTTCATGGTTTGGTTTGCGGTTTAGGCAGTTCGGTTTGGTCAGTTTGAGCAGATTTGAAATAGCCTATGTACTTTGAAAAAATCTAAAAAGCTTCCAAACTTTGCATCTGTAAAAATGTTACATTACTCAAGTAACATTTCTTAAAATAAAACACGTTCATATCTGCTCTAAAAACCTCTTTGAAACCCAAAAATCAGAGAGCAAAACACGCATAATCAAACTTACCTCATCCACCACTCGCCTATGAGCGTTGTTCGGTTGGATCGGTTTGGATGCAGATGGGCGGATTTAAGATTGCAATTTATTTTTTATAAATACCAAAAGTTTAAAAAATAGTAGCACAATAAAACATCCGACTACTCTGCCCAAGACTAGCAAATAATTTTTGGCATTGACATAACGTTGAAATTTCTATGTCAATAACAAGCAGCATGATATATGAAGTACCATCGAACTTAACAGTACCATTTTGATGGGGCTAATAATTTATTGTGCAGAGTTTAAATCTTTCTCACATTTTTAAAATTTTTACTTTGGGCGGATCTGTCACGACCCGCCTTTTTATTATAAATAAACTTCAAAATACCCTATATATTATGCACTTCTAGGCCCCATTCTCTCAATCTCCAAATTTACATTACCAAAATAAAGTTAAAGTTTACATGCCTCATGCCTCTTTACAAACAAATATGTACAAGTATCCGGTGTTCTCAAATAAAAAAAGAACGAGTACATATCTATGATTCTTAAGCCTCGAATCCACCTCCAAACCTTGAAATTTTGGGTTAACAACAACATGAGCCACAGCTTGTGCAGGAAATACGCTAAATAAAAAGATATGAACATGCAAAACTTGATACACAAAACTATATACTTTTTCTTTTTCTTTTCTTTTTCTACATATTAGTGTTGAAAAGTTTTCCATGATTTCTTTTCCTTCAAACATTCAAAACAATGCTTTTAAACTACTACTCAAATCAAGTCCCAAATAGAGAAAAGAACCCATACAAACCAATATGAAAAAAATAGAAAGCTCATATCGCATAGCCAACTAAATCGAAAGTCAAGTTTACTAAACACCAAGACATTAATATATATATATATATATGAGTTGTTCAACGATGCAACCGACCAACAACTGTACTAGACGTCTCTAGCATGCATACTTTACGGGCTACGAACCCGAAGGACGAAGCAACCTACCCCGCGCGGGTTTACGGACTTTTACCAACGACGTCACAATTGACCTGAGTAGATTTACGGACTTTCACCGACGGCATCACAATTGACCCGAATTGGTTTACGGAATTTCACCGACGGCGTCACAATTGACCCGAATTGGTTTACAGCCTTTTACCAACGGCATCACAATTGACCCGAGTTTCCTGGTGACGTAACTCAAAATCATAAAAATAACAATCTCAATATCTCAATACTTGGATCTAAGCCCAAATCAACCAAATGAACCCGTATATAACAAAAGCAGTGCACCCTCTGCAAAAATGGTTACAACACACATCTATTTCAAGAGTACCCGAAATCATATCAAAGACCAGAGATAATGAGCCTTGAATCTCAATTTTGTGCCGGACCCATTTTTGCCATGATTTTCCAATTGGGTCCTTTGGTGGGAGAGGCTTCAGTGCAAAGTCTAGGGGTATCCCGGTCTTTTCCCATGTTTTGTGGTGGGGACAGGCTACTGTTTAGGCGAATATCCAAATTACTAATTTGGGTTTTCTGACTTTTCAACAATTCCGTTTGTGTCCCCAAAAAAGGTATGCTATTTTGTCTTTATGCGTCTGGTATTCTAGGTTTTGTTCAGGGGCATTTTCGTCTTTCCACTTTTCACCTTTGACATTTTCACGCGTATACTACAACTTCTGTCTGCGTCTGCTTCGCTCTCTTCCTCTCTCTTTTTCTCCCTCTGTCAATCTCCCTCTGTTAATCGATATCCAGGCGAACGCATTCGATTTCCATCGACTTCCTATTTATCATCCTCACCTTCTCTCTCTCTCTCTCTCTCTCTCTCTCTCTCTCTCTCTCTCTCTCTCTCTATATATAT
>BPLS01000474.1:1007557-1025668 GCA_019656275.1 Rhododendron kiyosumense | reverse complement strand
AGGAAAAAAAATAGGGGAACAGAACAAATGGATTCTTCTTTGTCACATAGGTTTTTTCATCTTTTCCTTTCCTTTATATCTTCCTTCTCGCGTTTGTAAATCTTGTGACAGAGACATAATTTAAGTTTGGCTTTAATTTTTTTAAAATTGAGTTAATTGGCAAGTTGGTTTTTTCCATTTCAATGTTTGGTGGTTTGTTCCATACTTCAATAAATTCCACAAGTCTTTTATTGTTTATTTTTTGTTAATAGGCACGTCTTTTATTGTTTATTGAATGTTGTTTTGCGTCTATAGAAACATTATTAGTGGAATTGTTGAGCCAAGAATGCTTTCTTTCACCTACACTCGTGGTCATAAGCCTGGCATGAGGGTCAATTGTGATGAGGGTTCTTTAAAACTTTTTGATAACCTTCTGTCTATATTTTCTGATGAGGTGAGGTAGGTTGTTATTCTGATAAACCTATGCAGCTATTGTGTTGATGTTTATCATGATATATGGATCTCTAGAGATGTTCAGTACAAAACTAAGTGACTTGATTAGGCTTTTTCTTTTGTGCTATTCGCAATGCATACAATCGATGTCTTCTTTTTTTCCCTGATTAGGAAACAAGTTCATCTCTTGATGCAGAGAAACATATACATTTATTCATGATGGCTTATATTGTTTAGTTCAATGATAACATTTTTACAAGTTGAGGAACATAGATGATACCCTCATGCACATTTTTTTGATAGTTTTTGACTCTTAGTTCAAGAGATGAAGAAACACTTAGTCACATACTCACGTTAGTAAGATTGTTGATGCTTGACAATTTCTTCTTTGTTCTCAGCGAAATGGGCTCTCATTTTCTGCCCCCTCTGGCCTTTACTACCAACTCCTATTGTTGATTGTCTCGCTGATTTTACACATGATCTTTGGTGGAGCATTTTTTCGAATTCTTCACATTTCATTCCCTTTGAAAATAGGTTGAAATTTCATGTTCACAATGAAGCTTGAAAAAATCAATCTTGTGCTTTGCAGATGTTCTCTGCAAATGGTTCAATGCTATGTGTTGGACGAAATTATCCATGGAATAATTGAAGATGAAATTAAATGTAGAAATAATGAGCACATATTGCTTAAACTAGAGTAGATATGAGAAGATTATTTGTCAATGAGAATTTCGATAGGGAGTTAAAGTTGTGAGTGGGGCGAGTTCGTTGATATGACAAGCTTATTTTCCAAGTCACATAAGTATGCAAATTCTATTATCAAGTTTGATTTGTTTAGAGATTCAGAATAGGTACATGTTACTGAACCAGAGAGTTGATTGAACAGCCAAATAATGGCTTCTTTAAATAGAGGAAAAATGTTAAATACAGGATTGAAAAAGTGTGTTTGAATTTTGAAGGATTGGAACACACTTTGTGTCACTATTCATTCCCATAAAGATGAAATAGAGGGGGGAAAAATGAGAAATAGAGGATTGATCCCAGCAACGGAGCTTAGCACTACCTGTTCACCTCATATATTAACTGTATGTGTATGCAAATGTTTTAGAAACACTATAAATCATTATAGTGAACTATGAATGTCAAATTTTAATCAACCGTATTACCTTCAGCATTGTACTAATTTCGTATCTGAAAGGCCTACAATAAGGAGCAAGGAGCTGAAATTTTGGTCGGGTTTACAACAATCTCAAAAAAACCCCAAAGCAACCAAAAAAATAAACAATAAACGCTAAATACATTTAATTATTAAATCAACGAACATGACCGAGCGTGCGTAGCACGTTGCTAAAAACCTAGTATTAAGAGATGCTTCTCATTAGCTTCCAATTGCACAAAGAAAAATTATAGTTTGACTAGAAAGGTGTCCATTTAAGTTACTAGCATTTCCTCAACCACAATGTGAGCGCAACAATAGTTAGGTCGTGTTCAAGTACCCCTTAAAAATCCTAATCTTCATATTGAAAGTGAACACCGTACATACAAAGATAAAATGTCTAAAAGAGTATAGCCTCCATCATAATCACGAATAACCACACAAATCACTAACCCAAGTATCGTATAGCAAATACTATCAACCACAATAAACTAAGCCAAGTTCTATACTTTGATCACTCTACCAAAATCTTAAAATAAGGGTGTATCAACACATATACACACTCATATTTAAACTTTTAGCATAAATCCTACCTCAAAAGAGAGAAAGACCTCCAAAATGTTGAAATCCGGAAATGCTAGGAACACCAAAGTTGGTCGATTGAGATTCCGTTCGGATAGATGCATAGCCCTTTGTCCGTAGATCACTTTTTCTACTTGCCTTTTTGCGAGATTCACGAGTTTTGTCCTTCGATTTTGGTGTTGAAGAATGAGGGTTTGAGAGAGAGAGAGAGAGAAACAGAGAGCAGACGCAGGAAAAGAGAAAAGAAGAAAATGAGGAATCGGCTCCCATTATCATATTTTTAGGTGTGTTTATAACACTACACCCCCCTCAACTACCATAGACACTTTTTCAAGTCCTAGAATTTAATAAGTAGCTACACTAACACCCCATGAGCTATAACAATAAATAGTAACTACTCATAAAAGTTACCCACCGCGGGTCTCCCAACACTCTTGTCCTATGACTCACGAACTCAGGTCTGCACAACCAACATACGTATATATAAAGAAATCCATTACTCATAAAATTATCTAATTATCAATCCACGTACTAATATCAATAAAATAAATTTAAAATTAGACACGGGTCTCTACAATCTGATCCGCATCTGGCAGATTGCAGTTTTTTCCATCCGCTTCCATCCATCAGATACCTCAGTTTGGTTCACGGACGGATTGATTTGGGTAGATTGGTTAGTTTCGGCGGTTCGATTGATCCGCTGAACAGCCTTACAAAAAACATTAAAATTCCGGAATCACATTCTCGTTCTCCGTGAGATACATGGCACCTAAACACAGCCTTAAGCTTTATGTAACCTACGCAAACCCAATAAATAGGGAGGAATCATTCGGCCCACACCACCTCAACTGCTTCGTCTGCTTTCTCACGCCGCCAGCACAAGAATGTAAAGCCGGCGCCGGAGAATAACTCGTACACCTAACGCGACATTCCTGGGGCTCATATTGTTGGTCGCACAATCCACCGAAGCCGCGGCACCTTGGACGTAACAATCAGCTCTACGCCGGCTTCCACCTGCTACATCACATTCACCGTTATGCAACTATTCGGGTCTTGGAGCATAAGGCGGAAGGTGTTTGATTAAACGTAATCAAATCTGCTCCCTTCCTCTACTGCAATCGACTCTCAATTTCCTTTCACTTAACTGATTCGTTGTTCAAACCGTCTGGTTGTAGGCAAGGTATTTGATTAAATGACCAACTGAATGCACATCTTTTTTTTACCTCTCCTGAGCACTCTTACATTAATCCAAGAGTACGGCTCCATGTTTGGCACACTTGGTCGATATATGATTGCTAGGCGAACATGTTGCTATACAGTTTGTTTGGAACTTTGGGAAGCTGTACATAGTTCATGACAATAAAAAAAAAAAAAAAAAAGGAGTACTTGGAACTCAGAAACTAACCTAATAAAGATGCCTGTGTATTTTGTTTCGGAAAATTACGGTAAAAAAGTCATAATATTTTGCTGTTGGTAAGTGAACAAGGAAACATATTCTGTAAAGTAATTGTCTTTCGACTCTTTCCTGAATTTTATGTTTACAGTTAAGTTTTTGTTTACTCTAATATGATGATACCCTTTGAAAATCATGTCCTTAATATTGACTTGAAGTAATGTTCCACATCTCCCCGGTCTATATGAGTTTCTCTGTCTCCGGTGCAGCAGGCGTTAGTTTTTTCGAAAACACGCTGTATACCATGACATCTTCTACACTACCAAGTTAAAAGCCTAACATTAACGTGGTATTGTATTATTTGCTGCTTTTGTATGCTCTTTATTTTTGGTTAGCTAACCACAATTGAAATATGGCCGTCACAAGGTGTTCCACATACCAGGTCATTCAATACTTGTGTAATTAAAAGTATATAGATGACATGATCGAGTTTTGGTTGAAGTAAACAACCAAAACAACCCCCAATGTACAATAATTGAGAATCATGGAGAAAGAGTTGGATCGCTTTGCAAAAGGCAGTGAATCTCAATACGGAGCTAAAATGATTTTTAAGTGGTTGGAGCAATAGGATTTGAGGATTCCACTTCTTTTAGTAAACCATAGTTCTGCTTTAAATTTGACTTCTTTCATTTCCAATGACAAGAGAGGCAACTTGATGCACTAGATTGATGGACACACAGTTGGCATAACTCTTACAACTATCAAGAAGGTTAAGATCGATGGGAGAAAGGAGGGATAAAAAACAATTTTCTTTTTCCTTTTTTTAACAGAAAAACAATTTTCTTTGCTGAGGAAAAAAAGAAGTTAAGATCAAGGCGATTTACTGGAAACCGGGGGCGGAGGGACTCTTTGACAACAGGGGTCAGTGGCTGACCCCACTGCCATGAACTTTTCACTAGGGCAAGTCATATTTTACACCAAACTTTTGCTCATTTGACCCCACTTTAAATTCCAAATTTGCCCCAATCCATTGTCAAAGTTTGGTACTTCGAAAACAAAGGGTGTCAAATAGAATCTCCTAGGTTTCTCTCCCACAATCAATATGTTTCTCTTCTCGGCACAAACATTGGCTCACCAACTGACCATACTTCCTTCCATTTCTCAACTGGAAAATTATACTGGAGTAATTTATGCCCACTTTTTTTTTTTTAACCCCACTTTAAAACTCTTAATTTACTCCAAGTTATTTCAAACATGTGATTACTTTGAAAATTTTTAGTTGTACATAGACATCTCTAATTTCTGATAATTTTTTCCTGTGCAATCAAGCAGAAAACCGCCAAATCAAATGCAACAGTCCCAAATAAACATAGTTGCAGCTAATAACATTCAAATTTTTATACAATAGAACTCCTTTGTTGTTTCAAAAATGATGTGATTAATATAGTGCATTGTTTTCAACGTACGAAAAGTAATCTGGCTCAATTGTAAAAAAAAGTTACACTGACGCGGACACACTTTTTAGTAAATTTCTTAATTTAAATGTTGCTTTATATAAGCACATAAAAAATATGCCTAATATTGTTCTAGTTTTTGACCCCACATCCCAAAATTTCTGGCTCCGCTACTGCTGGAAACGCACATAAAAGACAAGTTTTCTACTAGAACTTTGTATTTCAATAACCACTTAATTGCTTTTCACCTTAATCTGGTTTGCATCTGACATTTTCATAAACTATGCTTTCCTTTTTGAGCGACACCATCAAAATTTGTTGGTGTGGACTAGTCAGCCTAGGCGGCTGACTTTTAGAACACTGTCCATGACTTGGTAATTCCGAAAATGTCTCCCATCAAATGTGTAATATTTTGCCCCTCTTTCCTCTGAAATGTAGTTTCTCCTTTTTGGTTTGTAATGAGAGGCTGCAGGTCAGGAGACTTATGTAGATTTGGATTGTAAATGAGACTAAACTCATAGATGATTGGAAATCAATATCGACTTCTATTCAGGATGCCCTTGGGGCACTTTAGACTTATTTACTCTGTGGAGCTCTAAATTTTGTGCCTTGGAACCTCCTCTTTTTAGTAATTTTATTGGTGGACATTCAGTGAGCAGATTTAGTTTTTTGTTATGGATTCTCTGACATAAAATGGTTATAATTGTAACTGTATGTTTTGGGGCCTGACAGGTAATGAGGACATTAAAAAAGAAGGCAATTCAATTCCTCCCCACGTTAATGTGGTTGTTAAAGAAGGGAAAGGCATGGATGAGCATGTTGTCTCAATGAATTCGATGATGAATTCAGAATCATTTACTGTACCTACCAACACCTGTGGCAAACTGGGCAGTGAGGATGTGTCGCCAGTGGAGATCTATGCGAGTAGTGGTAGCGGCCAGAGGAGAAAGAAGAGAAATGTGCACAAACATTATACAAAGGCTTCAAATGAGCAAGAGAGTGGATGCACTGATGAGGAAAAGAAAAAGAAGATGAAATATGTTTCTTCTAATAATATGGAAGTCAACGGTAACAAAAATGATGCCAGTGAGACTATGCCTCCTTTAGACCATGGTGACCAGAAGAGGGGAAAAGACAATGATGCTTGCTCTAAGGATGTGAATTCCGATACTGTTTTTCCTTGTCCCCCAAAGGGAGTAACAAAAAAGATTAATGTGGTGGAGGAGGGCAATACTAATAATTTTAATCCGGCAGTTGATGGTGATGGTGTTGCAGTCAATAGGCCTAGGCTTGAGGATGTGCTTGCACAATTTGTGTACAATGGTGGCCGCCAGCCAAATGGGCGGGTCACAAACTTTTTGAAGACTCAGGTTCTCCGTCCTTGTGGTGATGAGGTTGCAGTTAGAGAAAAGAGGAATTTCAGGAAGAAACATCCATTCATTTCCAACAGCAAGGGTGATCAGAGCGGGAAAAATGGGGCTGCAAACAAGGCTTTCTTTTCACAGCGTGTTTATGAAAAAACAGGTGAAGGGAAAGAGAAACATGACAGGGTAGTCTGTGAACCTGTCTTATTCAACAACAGAAGGAAAAAAGAGAAAGGTCTGAAGAAAGAAAATTCGAAAGTTCGGGTGGTTTCACGTTACTTCAATCCTTCAATGAGAGAAGGTCTGAAGAAAGCATGTCTTGATGTTCAGGTGGTTTCGGTATACTTCAATCCTCCAATGAGGAAACAAGTTGTGCCAAGTGTGGAGAAGCATCTGAAAATCAAGTTGCCTAAAAAATTGATGAAGAATGGGCCCACCAATGTATCAACAGAGGTAGAGAATGCACTTTCTGATTCATCGGGAGATAAGAGTGAATGCACAGTACTGCCCAAAAAGTCCCGAAGAGCATTGAAAAAGAGGACCGCGACAGGTGATGAGGACATCGGAAAAAAAGGCGATTCAACTCCTCCCCACGTTAAGGTGCTTGTTAAAGAAAGGGTAGGCATGGATGAGCCTGTTTTCTCCTTAATGAATTCTATGATAAATTCAGAATCATTTGCCAAACTGGCCAGTGAGGCTGTGTCCCCAATGGAGATCTATGCGAGTAGTGGTAGCGGCAAGAGGAGAAAGAAGAGAGATGTGCACAAACATCATACAAAGGCTTCAAATGAGCAAGAGAGTGGATGCACTGATAGGGAAAATAAGACGAAATACTTTTCTTCTAAGAAAATGGAAGTCAACGGCGACCAAAATGATTCCAGTGAGACTATGCCTTTGTTAGACCATGATGACAAGAAGATGGGAATGGACAATGATGCTTGCTCCAAGGACCTGAATTCCCATACTGTCTTTACTTGTCCCCCTAAGGGAGTAACAAAAAAGATTAATGTGGTGGCGGAGGGCGATACTGATACTTCAAATTCAGCATTTGATGGTGATGTTGTTGCAGTCAGTAGGCCTCGGCTTGAGGACATGCTTGCACAATTTGAATACAATGGCGGCAGCCAGTCAAATGGGCAAGACACAAACTTTTTGAAGACACAGGTTTTCCATCCTTGTGGTGATAAGGTTGCAGTTAGAGAAAAGAGGCATTTCAGGAAGAAATATCCACTCATTTCCACCAATAAAGGTGATCAGATTGGAGAAAATGGGGTTGCTAACGAAGCTTTCTTTTCATAGCGTGTTTATGAAAAAATGGGTGAGGAGAAAGAGAAACATGACAGGGCAGTCTGTGAACCCGTCTTGTTCAACAACAGAAGGAAAAAAGAGAAAGGTCTGAAGAAAGAAAATTCTAAAGTTCGGGTGGTTTCAGGTTACTTTAATCCTCCAATGAAAGAAGGTCTGAAGAAAGCTAGTCCTAATGTTCGGGTGGTTTCGCGTTACTTCAATCCTTCAATGAGGAAACAAGTTATGCCAAGTGAGGAGAAGCATCTGAAAATCAAGTTGCCTAAAAAGAGCATGAAGAATGGGCCCACCAATGTATCCACAGAGGCGGAGAATGCATTTTCTTATTGGTCGGGAGGTAAAAGTGAATGTGCAGTACTGCCCAAGAAGGCCCGAAGAGCAGCATTGGTTAAACCTGTATTAAATGCTGCCCAGATGCGAGATGAAGCTTACAAAAGAAGAACTCCTGGTAACACATGGAAGCCTCCCCGCTCCCCTTTCATTCTCCTACAAGAGGATCATGCTTACGATCCTTGGAGGGTCTTGGTGATATGTATGCTTCTTAATCGGACAACTGGTCTGCAGGTATGGCCTATTCATTTTCTTTGGCTTTCTTCACTCTCTGTTGTCAAATATTGAGTATTGGTATCTTTGCTACCTATGTGTAGGGACCTATAGTTACCTCGTCAATCTGGTTTACCATTTCGGTCAAATGAAAAAGAATAGCTAATATGAAGTGCTAAAATTGTAAATTTGCAGGAAAATATTATCTTGTTATCTCTGGACCGAAAATTTTTCACAAGTGCATTGATATTTTCAAGTGTTTATCAAGCTTTACTTCTCTTCAGGTTGATGCTCTAGTTGTTTGAGTGATTACACAATGGTATGTTTTTGGTCGATCAGTTTTGAGGGGACATACACTTTGTAGGAGATTTAAAGCATTATCTGTGTTTATTGGAAGTAAGTATGAATTGGTATACTTGTTGGATAGGCTGCGCAGTTAATATGTGGGCAGCCCTTGATAGCAAAATAATGCTTCCCAGTTTGTGTCTGCAAAAAGAGGAGAAGAAGATTTGGGCGGCTCCTAGTCTTCTGAATGAACTTTTTTTCTTCAGCCACCAACATCACAATGCTTTTTCATTTATGAAAGGCAAGGGCCTTTGGTACTTAAGTGTCGAAATATTCGATCAAGATAATTTATTCTTCTCACAATGAGGCTTAATATATAGACTGATTACAGAGTGAATAAGGAAACAAAATAAGGAAAGGAATCTCTAATTATGCTACCTAATTGACTGATTACATATCTTCTGTAACGCCCCCAAAATTAGGGTACGTTAAATAAAACATTTTATTGAAAATTCAAAATAGAGTCTAACTCTTTATTACAACATAACCCCCACAGGAGTACTTTGATTACAAAAAGAAAGGAAACTAAGGCTTCCTAACTACAGCTCCTCTCGCTTCTTCATCCTAGCCAGCTCCTCAGCTCCGGACGCCTCCAAGTGAACTGTCCATCTTGATCATCTACAAGGTCTGACACATTATACCAGCGTCGCCACCGATATAATTTGTCAGGGTCACCAAAAGGCAACACCGTGAGCTACAACGCTCAATAGGAAATCCTTACCCAACCAACCTTACAACTAACAATCACATAATCAAATTCGTTAATCATTTAACGTTGGTGTCCAAGGTTTCTGAGTTCCTCCTACGCGACTCGTCGTAGACCGTGTCAATCATTCCCATTTACAAAAACATCTTTCAAAACATTTGCATTGGCTCCGTACCGCGGATAACCAAGCCTTTCAAAATCATTTGACATTGGCTCCGTACCGCGGATAACCAAGCCATACACACCCAACCTCGGTTCCGCCGTTCCGGGTTCCCGAGTATCCTCACAATGGTTCCGCCGCACCGGGTTCCCATTGGCACACATTGCATTGGCTCCTCTCCACGGATAACCAAGCCATACCTCACCATGGTTCCGCTGCTCCGGGTTCCCATGGGAACGCACAATGGTTCCGCCGCTCCGGGTTCCCATTGGCACACACCCTCACAATGGTTCCGCTGCTCCGGTTTCCCATTGGAACACACACACACCTCACACAATGGGCAAGTCCGGCCACATTGCGGTTTTCAACACATTCCAACCTTTTCAAACACACCCTAGGTATCATGTTTCTACTTCTCGATTCTCGTGTCTCGTTTACATGCAAGACTCCGTGGTAGGACATATCACATACGTAAACAACAAATCATTTATCGTAATCCAACAAGATCATCCAACTCTATAATATATCACAAGTAACTCAAACAACTCACATAAGCATGCTTATAATCATTTTCAAGATCAAAATACAAATACTTGATATGGAAAGTAAATAAAGATAAATTACTTTGAAATGGAAGATAACGTGATCTTTCATATACTTAGGGATAGGGTTAGAATATCCTACCTTGATCCGAAACTAGTCGGGGCCGAATAAGCTAGGTGGAAATTTCTCCCGAATCTGGACCGAACTTCGGACGGCAGTAACTCGGTCAATTTTTGGCCGAATAGAGTCGTTCTTGGGTCAAGAACGAAGATCTCTAAACCCTCTACAACTCTCGAGAAGGAAGTTAGTCCTAGAAACGAACCTAGGTTGGAGAAAAATGGGGATGAACAAAGAGACAGTAAGCTGTCCAGAATTGAAAATCCAGAATTTTTACTGAACTTCGGATGACGATATCTTGGTCATTTCTTAACCGATTGGGGTGATTCTTGAGCCTAACTTCAAGGTTTCGAAGCGCTCTACAACTTTCCAGAAGGAAGTTGATCCTAAAAACTACTCTAGGCAGGAGAAAACTGGGGATTTCCGACGGGACAGTGGCTGCCCAGAAAAACAGAAAATGGTTTCTAGAGAGAAGGAAGAGCTATTGCTTGAGGTGTGAGTTGAAAGGCTTAGAATGGCCTTCTATTTATAGGCAAGAGCTTGGCCCTCTCCTCTCTCTCACTCTAAGTCTCACCTTGACACTTGGCAAGAGATCATGGAAGATCAATGCAAGAATCCTAGGCTTGTAAGGCTATTTTGTACCATGGTGAGATTCTTGAATCCAATGGATGGTTGAGATGGAAATGGTACATGATCAAAGGGTCAAGAAGCTTGCTAGGTGTTCAAGAAGTACATCTAATCAAATCCAACTTTTAAGCACAAATCAAGGAAAATCCTAGGTTTGCATGGCTAGGTTTGTACCAAGAATTGATCTTGGATCAATTGAATGGCTAGGATGGATCCTTGGTGGGCAAGAAAGATATTGGTACAAGATCTAAGGGTTCAAACCATTGCAAGGTGTTCAAAGGAGTACAATGGAGTTTAATTCTTTGCTTGGAAGAGAAAAATCTCCAAGATTGGATGCACAATGGAAGATCAAAGGCAAGTACCAATCAAATCTCTCTCCCTCTCTCCTCTCCCAACCGGCCCTCTCCTCTCTCTCTCTCCCTCTCTCCTCTCTTGCTCTCTTAAGGTACATATATATATATATATATACAACCAAGCAAATAAAATCTAAGTACTTTTTGTACCAAGGATCCAAGTAGACTTTGAAAGCTAGGATTTGCCCAATAACAAATGAATTGGCACATGACAATATTTAAGTCATCCAAGTACTTATATAATATATACATACATACAATGTACAAGAAAACAAATAAACAAAAGGTACTTTTGTACAAAAGATCTAGGGATTTTAAAAAGGGCAAGATTTTCCCATTAAAACAAATCAATAGGCACATGGGTTCATAGCCAATAAAATAACCAAGTACTAGAGTAATATATACACATGTACTTATGTATCAAAACCCTAACAAATCATAAATAAGGGTATTTTGGGAAATCTTGATATTAAGTACTTTTATTTTAAAATAATGGGTACTTTGGCACGTGGGGTTAAAAGAAAATATTAAATTAATCCACCCATGTACTTAGGTGGAAGAACAACCTATTACCCAATGGGTAATAACCATCCTAACTTTTATTATCCAATGGATAATAGTTGCTAGGGAGATAAAAATAATAAAATAATCCAAAAAGGTACTTTAAAGTAATTAAAAAGTTACTTTTTACTATTCATAGTACTTTAACCAAGTAAACATTTAATATAAACAATTGGGGTTTCTATTATCCAATGGATAATAGTTTCCCTAACATTCATTGTCCAATGGACAAAGATAAAACCAAAAATATTTAAAAGAAAAAGAATAATCAAATCTTAGTCTAGGGTTCAAAAGGTTCAAAGGGTTCACGAGGGGCAAAACGGTCATTTTTGCGGTTAGGGAAAAGTAACTAGATAACTTCCTAGCTTAGTTTTTCCAATCGGATGGTTAAAAGCTAGTTAGGTTTGCTAAGCGGACTAAAGCGCAAAGAAATAATTTTTCAAGGGCAAAAATGTAATTATGACAAACTTTGGAAATTAAAAGCTAAATCCAAGTAATAACAATAAAATTCAAATATTTAACGAAATTTTTAACGACCAAAAATCAGGGTCGTTACATCTTCCTAATTGACTGATGGAATCACTAATTATGCTACCTACCTAATTGACTGATTGCATATCTTCCTAATTGATTACAATCTATATTTACATCAATTATATTCAACACCCCCCTCAAGCTGGAGCATAAACATCGTGTACTCCCAGCTTGCGACAAATAGAGTCCATGGAAGTCCTGGGAAGTGCTTTGGTGAAAATATCTGCAAGTTGAGAGCCTGAAGGAACAAAAGGAGTGGTAATAGCTTTAGATTCCACCTTCGATCGAATGAGATGACAATAAACTTCGATATGTTTAGTTCTCTCATGAAATACTGGCTATTGGCGATGTGGATAGCAGCCTGATTATCACAATAAAGAAGAGTGGGACCATGTACTGGAATCCCAAACTCTTGTAGAAGTGTGCACAGCCAAATTAACTCACAAGTAGTATGAGCCATTGCTCGATATTCGGCCTTAGAACTAGAACGTGCCACAACAGACTGTTTATTACTTTTCCACGTCACAAGATTACCACATATAAAGGTACAATAGCTAGTGGTAGATCGACGGTCAGCAGGAGATCCTGCCCAGTCAGCGTCGGTATACCCCTCAATACGAAGATGTCCCGATGATTTGTAGAGAAGTCCACGCCCAGGAGCATTTTTAAGATACTTCAAAATACGAATGACTGCCTCCATATGTGGAACTCGAGGACGAGTCATAAATTGACTGACGATACTAACAGCATAGGAGATATCGGGTCGAGTAATAGTGAGATAAATAAGTTTGCCCACCAGTCTTCGATACATTTCAGGATCATCAATCAACTCACCATCATCAGGTATTAACTTTAGATTAGTTTCCATAGGAGTGGCTACAGGTTTTGACCCAATATAACCTGTTTCTTTCAAGATATCGAGAGTGTACTTCCTTTGTGACAAATTAATGCCTGCTTTGGAGCGAGCAACCTCAATGCCAAGAAAGTACCGAAGCTTGCCGAGATCCTTAGTAAGAAAGCTAGAACAAAGATGTCGAATCAATGTCTGAATCCCAATACTGTCGCTGCCAGTGATGACGATATCATCCACATAAACCACGAGAATTACAATTCCACGATTGCTATTTTTAAAGAACACGGAATGATCACTTTGACTTCAAGTCATGCCATGAGAGACGATAGATTTGCTGAACTTATCGAACCAAGCTCGGGGAGACTGTTTGAGTCCATATATAGATTTACGAAGATGACACACACACTCCCCCTCGGACTCAAAACCAGGCGGTTGAGCCATATAGACAGTCTCAGACAGATCCCCATGGAGAAAGGCATTCTTGACATCGAGTTGATGGAGAGGCCAATCAAGATTTGCTGCAAGAGAGATAATAATCCAAACCGAATTGAGCTTGGCAACTGGGGCGAAAGTTTTTGTATAATCAAGCCCATAGGTTTGAGTGAAACCCTTGGCCACAAGACGAGCTTTTAGTCGATTGACTGTACCATCAGGATTTTGTTTGATAGTAAAAACCCAACGACAACCAACAATACGGCCTCCAGAAGGCTTATGAACAAGATCCCAAGTATGATTTAAGGACAAAGCATGCATCTCTTCTTCCATAGCGGAGCGCCATCCAGGATGGTTAAGAGCTTCTTGATACGACTTGGGAACAACAACAGAGGAGATAGAGACAGAAAAAGCGCGAAAAGACGAAGATAAACGGTCATAAGACACAAAATGAGAAATAGGATGGGATGTGCAAGAACGCTTACCCTTTCGCACGGCAATAGGCAAATCATCCGGATCCGCAGACGATGGAGGAGATGGTGTGGGTGAGGAAGGAGTATCTGTAGGAGAGCTCATTGGAATGATAGCGGAAGAGTGACGAACATAGACCTGTTGAATTTGGGGTCGAGTAGCAATCTGAGGAAGAGAAGGTGGGCGAGTAGGATCAGCCAATGTGGGTGCTGGTAACTGATTACCTTCGAGAGAATAATATGGAGCAGTCTTAAAAAATGTCACGTCAGCACTAGTGAAGTGCTTACGCAACGAGGGACTGTAGCACCTGTACCCTTTTTGTGTCCGAGAGTAACCAAGAAAGATATATTTATAGGAACAATGATCAAGCTTATCACGATCTGGGAATAAATTATGTACGAATGAGACACAACCAAAAAGTTTTGGGGGAAGCGAAAACAAATTCTTGTCAGGAAACATGACCTAATAAGGAGATTTTGTGTAAAACCCGAGACGGTATTCTGTTGATAAGATAGTTTGCAGTGAGAATAGCATCTCCCCAAAAAAAATTTGGAACGTGCATGTGAATCATAAGTGCACGAGCTACTACCAAAATGGGCCCGTTTTTTCGTTCAGCAACCCCATTTTGTTGAGGGGTGGTAACACAAGAAGTTTGATGGATAATGCCATGGGTCTCAAGAAAGTGCTGAAATGGACGAGAAGTGTATTCTTGTGCATTATCAGTCCGCAAAGTTCGTAAGTTGGCATTGTTTGACAACTTCAGAATAAAAAGATGAGAAGACAGAAAATACTTGAGACCGATCTTTAAGAAGATATACCCAAGTTAAACGAGAAAAATCATCAATAAACGTAACAAAATATCGAGCACCACATAAACTCGTGGTGCGAGACGGCCCCCAAATATCAGAATGTACTAAAGCAAAAGGTTCTAAACTAGGAGAATCAGTACGTAAAGGGAAAGACACCCTATGATGTTTACTGAGTTCACAAGTTTCACAATTAAAAGTAGAAAGACTAGGTAAATGAGGAACTATCCGATGAAGATTGACAGATGATGGAAGTCCAAGACGACAATGCCACTGAAACCGTGTGGTAGTAGAGTGTAAGGCAGATAACTGGGAATAGTTGGAAGGCTGCTGGAGATAATACAAACCGTTCTTCTCATACCCCCACCAATCATCCTCTTCGTCTTTGAATCCTGAAATTCACAATGAGAAGGATAGAAAAGGATAGAACAGTTGAGAGTTTGAGTAAGTTTGTGAATAGAAAGTAGATTAAAAGGAAATTCGGGTAAGTACAAGACCAAAGGGAAAGTAAGACCAGATGCACAATATGTGCCAATGCCATGAACACGAGTTTTAGTACCATTAGCAATGGTAACATATTGAGGAACGGAGGGCGTAACAATATTAGTGAGAAGAGACAAATCACCTGTCATATGATCAGAGGCGCCAGAGTCGAGAATCCATGGAGTATGGGAAGATGATTGTAGACATGTATTACCTGATGAAACATGGGTTGCAATGGAAGAAGAAGATGCAGTAGCCTTTTGTAGCATCGAATCATACTCAGACTTAGAGATAGTAATTTGATCAAAAGTAGCACCAGCCGCAGCAGAGGACTCTTCCTCATATATAGCCTCATTAGCCCAAGCTGGTTTGCCATGAAGTTTCCAACAAAAGTCAACAATATGATTGTTTGCATTACAATGAGTACATTTCTTGGTGCCACGACCGCCACGTCGACCACCCCGATCAGAAGAGCCACCATGACTGTGAGGGGAATTACGAAGACTAGAATCTCCAAAGAATGGAATAGGGCGTGTAGTGGGGGCAGCTAAGGCCGACCGAGTTGGATGATCTACACCAGAAGAATGAGTAACAGCCCTTCGAATACGAGCAAAGGCCTCACCAATTGTAGGAACTTCCTTACTCGATAAAATCTGAGGACCAAGAGCAGCAAGGTCCTGATGAAGTCCAGACAAAAATTTGGTAACCTGAAATTCATCTCTGTACTTCTGTTGAATCTTGAGATCTGTGGTTAAAGGTTGATAGACATTTAACTCATCTCACATCCCTTTTAATGTGGAGAAGTAGTCATCAATTGATCTATCTCCTTGTTGGAAAGAGAAAATATTCTGGTAAATTTGAAAAATACGAGAGATATTCTAATCTGAGGAGTATGACTCTCGTAGAGTGTCCCAAACAGCTTTGGATGTCTTTTGGCAAGCAACATTATTGAAAATATCAGGTTCAAGACTATTCCAAAGTAAAGTCATTATATAAGCATCATTTTGAGCCCAAGTAGGATCAGTAGATGGGGCCTCAGTGATAAATGAAGTCTCATCGCTTGCTCGCAAAGAGACAGTCACAGCGCGTGACCATGGCAAATAGTTGGATCCATTTAATTTAATAGTAGTTAAACTCCGACGATAAAATGAATCCCTAACAGTTTCCTTGATGTTGGATGCACTAGATTCCTTGTTTTTATCACCCAGGAGAAAAAAAATCCAAAAAGAAAGGGATTACCAGAGACTAGCGAATAGAGAATCAGCAAACAGCGGGCCAAAGTGTTGCCGGAGATCAGCGATGAGTAACAGTTGTAGATCTGACCAATGAACACACCCCACAATGCAGAACAGAGATTTTTCGACCAAAAACAGAAAGTCACGCCAGTTGGAAATTGTTGCCGGTGATCGGCGAGTGTGAGGTATTGTTCCTCAGTTAACAGAGAGGAGAAGAAGACGATCTACTGATCGTTACAGAGAAGAAGACAAATCAACTGCGATATTAGAACCTGCTCTGATACCATGTCAAAATATTCGATCAAGATAATTTATTCTTCTCACAATGAGGCTTAATATATAGACTGATTACAGAGTGAATAAGGAAACAAAATAAGGAAAGGAATCTCTAATTATGCTACCTAATTGACTAATTACATATCTTCCTAATTGACTGATGGAATCACTAATTATGCTACCTACCTAATTGACTGATTGCATATCTTCCTAATTGATTACAATCTATATTTACATCAATTATATTCAACATTAAGGTAGAGCCAAGGGCTCTCATAGAGCAAAGAGAGTAGAGCACAATACTGAGAGAATGTAAGGGAGAGAAAGACACAATTGAGCAAGGGCTCGTGGTTGAGTATTCCTTTCTCGCATTGGACCATTGATGTAGGCAAAGTGGCCGAACCACGTAAATTCTCCTTGTATTATTTATTCTCTTCTATGTGTGCTTTGGTTTTTAGCGTGCGCACTTGTTGCATGATGTGGGTTCCCAAAATCCCAACAATACTGTTATATCTGCTGCTTTGCTGCTAATGTGAAGGAATATTTAATTATTCTTTCTAAGTCGGACACATTTTGGACACGCTCCGACACGTATCCGACTAGCTTGGGGACACGTTTTGGGTTTTAATTTGATTTTTAAATCCTAAAACTAGGGTAAAAAAAAATGTAATATTTGAAATATGAACCAAATTAAAGCCTAATATTAAATAACTTGAGGACGAAAAGTGTAAAATATTCTAGATAAATTAGGAAATACGAAAGTCATAATCTATGTTATGAATTTTTTTTTTTTTGCTATTCTCATTTTTTCTTTGAATTTTTCTCTTTAATGTGGAAAAAAAAATATCTTTATGTAATATATGAATTTTTGTATGTACGCATAAAAATCATTATTAATCTATGTATTTAGCATATCCCCCAACGTGTCCATATCCTAGGTTTTGGAAAAATCACGTGTCCACGTATCCATGTTGTGTTCGTGTCCCGTATCCGTATCCGTGTGTCACGCCCTAAATTTTCAACATAATAATAATAGTCTTTCATAAGGTAAATTATTGCTAAAGTTCGTCATAATACCCCAAGGGTTTTCCCATAATCCATCCAAAAGTACAAATATCATAAAAGTTTACAAGAATGGCACTCCGGCCCCAAGTTTCATAGTTTAACAAAAGACAGCAAGTTTAGAGGTTACATGATTTAACAAATTATAAGAGTAGCTCAAAATTACAATTACATCTCTCAAAAGGATTTTACAAAGATGTCAAAGTAATTCCTCGGTGTTAGCTTTCAAAAGAATGGAGTCATATGCACGTCAAGCACTCCAAATCAATGCCCTTGAGGTGTACCTGAAAATAATGATAGGTTGAGCTACACTAGCCC
>BPLS01000474.1:963778-986693 GCA_019656275.1 Rhododendron kiyosumense | reverse complement strand
CGGTTCCGCCGTTCCGGGTTCCCGAGTATCCTCACAATGGTTCCGCCACACCGGATTCCCATTGGCACACAATGCATTGGCTTCGAACCGCGGATAACCAAGCCATACCTCACCATGGTTCCGCTGCTCCGGGTTCCCATGGGAACGCACAATGGTTCCGCCGCTCCGGGTTCCCATTGGCACACACCCTCACAATGGTTCCGCTGCTCCGGTTTCCCATTGGAACACACACACACCTCACACAATGGGCAAGTCCGGCCACATTGCGGTTTTCAAAACATTTCAACCTTTTCAAACACACCCTAGGTGTCATGTCACTAACTTTCTTGATAGAGGTGTCTCGTTACATGCAAAGACTCCGTGGTAGGACAAGAGTAAACATCATACATTGTAATCCAACAAGATCATCCAACTCTATATTAAACATGCTCAAATCAACGCTTAAAGTATAAAGCCACAAGTAATACAAGCAATTCATCTTAAAGATCAAAATACAAATACTTGATATGGAAAGTAAATAAAAATAACTCACTTTAAAAGAGAAGAATACGAGATCTTACATATACATAGGAATAGGGCAAGAGTATCCTACCTTGATCCGAAACTAGTCGGGGCCGAATAAGCTAGGTGGAATTCCTCGCGAATCTGGACCGAACTTCGGACGGCTGTAACTCGGTCAATCTTTGGCCAAATAGAGTCATTCTTGGGTCGAGAACGAAGATCTCTAAACCCTCTACAACTCTCGAGAAGGAAGTTAATCCTAAAAACGAACTTAGGTTGGAGAAAAATGGGGATGAACAAAGAGACAGTAAGCTGTCCAGAATTGAAAATCCAGAATTTTCACTGAATTTCGGATGACGATATCTTGGTCATTTCTTAACCGATTGGGGTGATTCTTGAGCCTAACTTCAAGGTTTCGAAGTGCTCTACAACTTTCCAGAAGGAAGTTGATCCTAAAAACTACTCTAGACAGGAGAAAATGGAGGATTTCCGACGGGACAGTGGCTGCCCAGAAAAACAGAAAATGGTTTCTAGAGAGAAGGAGGAGCTATTGATTTGAGGTGTGAGTTCAAAGCATGAGAATGGCCTTCTATTTATAGGCAAGAGCTTGGCCCTCTCCTCTCTCTCTCTCTAAGTCTCACCTTGACACTTGGCATGAATCTTGGAAGATCAATGCAAGAATCCTAGGGTTGCATGGCTATGGTGTCCTTAGATTGGATTCTTGAATCAAATGGATGGTTGAGATTGTAATGGTACATGATCAAAGGGTTGAGAAGTTGCAAGGTGTTCAAGAAGTACATCAAATCAAATCCAACTTTTAAGCACAAATCAAGGAAAAATCCTAGGTTTGCATGGCTATTTTTGTACCAAGATTGATCTTGGATCAATTGAATGGCTAGGATTGATCCTTGGTGGGCAAGAAAGATATTGGTACAAGATTCAAGGGTTTAAACCAATGCAAGGTGTATACAAGAGTACAATGGAGTTAGGATTTCTCATGGATTTGAAGTACAACAAAAATCAAGGCCAAGATATACATCAAATCTTCTTCCTCCTTTCTTCCCTCCTTCCTTCCTCTCTCTCTCTCTCTCCGGCCTCTCTCTCCTCTCTCTCCCTCTCCGGCCTCTCTCTCTCTCTCTCTCTCTCAAGTACATATATATATATATATATATATATGCATGTGTAAGAAACAATAAACAAATGGTACTTTTGTACCAAGAGATCAAAGGAGATTTTAAAAGACTAGATTTTCTCATTAAAACAAATCAATGGACACATGGGTTCATAGCCAATTAAAACAACCAAGTACTAGAGTAATATATACATAAGTACTTATGTATCAAAACCCTAACAAATCATAAATAAGGGTACTTTGGGAAATCTTGGGATTTTAAAGGCCAAGTACTTTCCAATAATAAACAAATAGGTGCTTTGACACATGGCTTAAAAGAAAAGGTTAGTTGAATAAATCCCATTTGTACTTTGAAAGATTAACCTTTTACCCATTGGGTAATAACCACCCTAACTTTTATTATCCAATGGATAATAGTTGCTAGGGGGATTAAATAATAAAATAATCCAAAAAGGTACTTTAAAGTAATCAAAAAGTTACTTTTTACTATTCATACTACTTTAATCAAGTATACTTTTAAAATAAAGAATTGGGGTTTCTATTATCCAATGGATAATAGTTTCCCTAACATCTATTGTCCAATGGACAAAGAATATAACCAAAATAAATTAAATGAAAAAGAATATTCAATTCTTAGTCTAGGGTTCAAAAGGTTCAAAGGGCTCACGAGGGGCAAAACGGTCATTTTGCGGTTAGGGAAAAGTAATTCGGTGGCTTGCTATTTCGGTTACTCCAATCGGATGGTCAAAAACTAGTTAGGCTTGCGAGGTAGGCTAAAGCGCAAGAAATAAATTTTGAAGGGCAAAAACGTAATTTTGACAAACTTTGGAAATTAAAAGCAATTACAATAAAATTCAAATATTTAACGAAATTTTTTTTAACGACCAAAAATCAGGGTCGTTACAGTATTCCCTACATGTCTAGAACACGAACCAGTGTAGACTCTTTCGTGATCTTATTTGCTCTCTCTAAGCCTGCCTCTATTTTGTGAATAATAGAAAACGTCCAACCTGACCTAGAGAGCATAATGTGTATATATAGGATTACGATAGGGACCTAAGGAGTAATAAGTCTGGGCTTCCAGTGTAAATAAAAAAACCTAATTCCACAAGGATTCTATTTCTTATTTCACTAATTATAATTCTGTAGTATAATTCACCCTACTACAGAATTATAATTGCACTTCCGTCTTTATCTCAATTATATTACGAGCTCCATGATATTAAATACGTATTAATCTCTCCATGTTAAGATTACAAATACCCGTTGATTAAAATAAATTACTAACAGTTTTGATCAAAACCGAACGTATGTACCTCTTCTCCCACTCTCCCTAAGTATAATAGAGTGCTTTTGACTAGTTATAAGGGCTTGAAATGAGTCCGAACAGAAAATATAGCCAACTATGCATTTTCTGTCAGATTTACCTTGTTGATATTATTTTTGAGTCTGAATATTTGTTTGATATTCTTTATGTAGAAGATGACCCGTATGATATTTATTTTAAAATCTTATTGATATTATTATTATAAAAAACTACTGACTTGATATTATTTATCTATGTGTAATTTTATTTTAGTATAAAACGTAATAGTTATATCAGTTTAATTTATATTGTAGATTAAGTGGATAATTGGTAATATTTTTGTAAAAGAAAAAGGGTTTAGATTACATGTGTGCTCAAATTTCTCTTACTATTTGATAATTACATATAATATCTTGAGTTTGAGAAAAAAAAAAGTGTTTGAATTAATAATACTTTTATTTAGTAAGTTTAGAAAGGAAATTAGTGGATAAAAGGTATTTATAATATTAGCTTAATATTACAAGAAGTAATAACTATCCTTGTGATAATCCTCTTTTTTTTTAAAAATAAATTTATTTTAAACTATTTAATAATATGTGGGCTATTTTATAACGGGGCAGTTCAGGGGACATCTAAAAAAATACATAAAAAGACACCCTAAATCTCAATCTCATAGTTCCTGATGAAAATTTTATAATCCGAACCATTCAATATGTGCAGAATATGATTTTAAGGGTGTCCGCGAGAAATTAACAGAAAAAAAAAAAACAAGGGCATGATTTGAGAATTTTTTATTTAAACTGTTCAATAAAAAACTGTTAGAAGCTATTCGGATTAAGCCCTTCTTGGTCATTTTTTCTGCTGATTTCTCGTGAATACCCTTAAAATCACGTTCTGATCACATTGAGCAGCTCGAATTATCAAAATTTGATCGGAAACTATGAGGTATTTTTTTAAGTGTATAATTAGTTGTCCTCAGAACCGCCCCGATTTTATGAAATCGTAAAAATTACTATTATAGTTAATAAATTAGTTATATCACCTATAATTAATAAATTAGTATTAAAAGACTTTAACAAGGGAACGATTTAATAAATTAAAGAAAATAAAATGGTGGAAACGAATTTCATAAATTCAATAAGTTGTTATTGCCTTATTGTTGCTACGTGAATGTAGAAATTAGACAATAGGTACCCTGGGTGATATTCATACATTGGAATAAATTGATTAGACATTAAATTTCTAGGGAAAGTGAAATTATCGTTTATGGTCACAGTTGTGACGTTACGGTCAGGAGATAACAAGAGTGGCTGAGAATCGAGGGTTTCCTGAAAGAATGGTCGTCGGCATCGGCACTTGTGGTTTAAGACCGATGAATTATCATCCTGCAAACTCTGAACATGGCACTGTTGGATTTATCTTCCGGATTTTTCGGGGGTGGATTTATTGCATGAAACCGGAGTATGGGTATCATTTCTCGCGGTTGGTTGTTTATCATTCGCTCCTTGTGATGGTACAGCCGAGTTTGACCTGACATGTAGTTTGGTCTTATTCGTTTAGGACCTCAGGCTTGGCAAACAAGGGGAGGGTAAATTGGTAGAGTCGCCATAGTTCAGAGGTTGTTTGGGAGGAGAAATCTAGAAATCATTTAAAGAGAAGATAATTCATAATATGCTACTGATTGCTGTAACTTTATTCTTTTGCTCATTCTTATATTATTGCTTGTATATTATGGGTTAATAATAGGTTTAGGGTATCTACTGAGGTGATTTATCACTCACGGATACGTTCGTATCCTGGTAAATCGGTTGTTTCGGCGATCAATTTGCCATAAGCTGCAGGTAGTGACGACATAAAAGATCAGCCTTGCGAGTCGGATCCATACTATTCAGGAGAGATACCAAGGGCAGAGACTGAGCAAGATTATGCTTGGAAATCCGTATTAGAATTAGAGTCGCTCTGAGTCTTCGTTCTGTGACGTCATGTCAACCTAAGGCCTCCGTACATGTGGGGTAGAGCTTATTAACTTCGACCTTCTGCTATAATAAGGAGAATTTGTTCCGTGGTTTGTAATAAAAGAATACTATTTATGCTAAATATAATATTTTAATGCTTCCGAAATTCCTTATAAAATCAGGCCATTACAATATGGGTGTGAAACACCAATGTTATTATAGATATAAAAGCATGAATTGAAAGGAAAAGTAAAAAGCAAAAAAAAATAAAATAAATTAGTGTCCATAGATAACTAATGTGGGGATGAGCAAATTAATACCCATGTAGCCTTGGTTTGACTGGCGAAAAGGAGGGGTATTAGTCGTGGCGCAGCCAGGAATGAGGACCTCTAGGGCACTACGGAAAAACCACCTTTAAAAAAAAAAAATTTGTGACAAAACAATATGACACTACAAACTTTTTCCCAAATGCCAAGTCAATATAAGACAATACGAATTTTTTCCCAATACTCTAAACCAAGCCAGATTAAAATGCTACATCTTTTTCCCAAATCTTTTGTTCGGAAAGTTATGGTCATGAGGCTGACAAGGACCTTTCTGTAAATATGCCCTACAGATTTGGTCTCGATCATTTGAATCGCAATCCATAATCAATGGACGTAGACCTAGATCTGCATGAATTTCTGTCAAATTGAGTTCAACACGACTTCGTTTGGAAAGCGGAGAACTCTCATCTTGTTTTTGAGAATCACTAATTTCATCAGTTTTTAGCTTTATTTTATAGCATCTCTCCATATCTGTAAACAAAAAAAGTGTATTAACACATTAAAAAATGAAAAAAAAAAAACAGAAGGGATCATTTTGACAGTAGTGGGCATTATTTTGTTTGAGATAGTCTTTTTCACGGAGGCTCTGTGAGCAGGTTGTTCACAGAGCGATGCAATCTTAGCCATCTATTCGCGCAATCAATGAATGAGATTCGTTTTCAATTATGACCGCTCACAATTAACTCTTCCCCGAAAAAGTTTCATTAACATCTTGACCGTCCAAAACACTTTTGGATGGTCACGATTTAGTGCTGTAAACACTTGTTTATAACACCTTCGTAAATAAGATTTTCTCATTTTGTGTACTAGGCAGTAGGCACGAGGCAGTGAATCACCACTCCTTTAGTTGCATTTATGAATTTATTTATGCTTGTCATCTGCCTCCTGCAAAATGATTTCGAAATCCCACAAGCACTAAGTAGAGACCGACCCTTGCGTCAGGTGAGAGGGGTGCCGTAAAACTCTTCCCCCCTCGTAACCTAACTTCCGAACAAACGTTGTTTCTGGTTATGATGAACCGGTAAAAAAGAAGAAGAAATAAACAACAAAGCCTTTTCCAAGTAAAAGCAACGGAGGTCATTCAAGTTCGGTTCCTCGATTGGGAAACCACTAAAACCAACGTGACGACTCCAAATCGAATGCGTCGTTGCGTTTTTCCTCTCACATTGTTCATATAGACAACTCGTATAGCTTCACCACACACATTTTACATAGCCCACCACATTAGTTCATATAGTCCCAATAGTACCAAAAATACACAATTCACATAAAAAATAAAAAATTAACTACGAATTTTTTTTAAAAGAAAAACAAAGAGAAATCAAAATTTGAAGTCTTTCTCCCTCTATAGTAGAGGGAGAATTTAATAGAGGGAGAGGGGGTAGATTTGGTTTGGGGGTAAAAATGTCATTACATACTATAGGAAAGGTCAATGGACGCGACTGTCACTACAAGAAAATGTGGTTTTAACGGCATTTTTATTACCGGCATGTCATAAAATGCCGGTAAAGCTAGCTATTTCCAGCATTAGTATTAATGCCAGTTAAAATTACCTTAAAAACGGTATTAGGCCTAAAATGCCGGTAAAAGGTACTTAAAACCGGCTTTACTTAAAAAAATGCCCTTTTTAGTCCAATTATGGACATCAGTTGTTCCAGAAACACCCGCGAATTTTCTTTCTTCCTAAAACGGTGTCGTCTGCTGAGCACCCAAAATCTTCCCTTTTTTCCCCACCAATTTTTCCCCAATCGTTTGAAATCCCCTCCTAATTTTTCCTCCATTCAGTACTCTATAGCCCCCAAAGAAAAACCCTCAAATGAAAAGTTCGAAGTGCTGATTTCTTCTTGATCATCGTCGATCTCTCATTGTGGTCGCAGGTACACACCATTTCTTCCCCTCTCTCTATTTAGATCAGGTTTTGGGTTTCAATCTCTCTGAACCTTAAATCCCCTCTTCTCTGATCCACAAATTGAATCCCAATTCTGCTATCACTCTCTCCCAAGACGACCTCCGCCCCCGAAGTTTTCTGTTGCCGCCGTTGCTAAAGTTGTTCGACAGCCTGAAGTACAGAGTTTCCGATTGGAAACTCCGAAGTACTGATTACTCACTGTGTTTTATACAAGCCGTCAAAATTGGTGTTTGTCGTAGACTACAAAGGTAGAAGATCTAAAACAAAAACCCCCGATTGGGTTTTCGAATTAGAGGATAATCTGGTAAGTTTTGTGTGGTAAATTAGGGCTGCTTTTTTCTTTGTTTTCTTATATATAGATTATAAGGCTTAAAATGCAAAAAGGTTACTACTTTGAGTTTTCTAGATCTTTCGTCGCTTTGTGTAAATTTAACTGAACGATGAGAGTAGAAATGGGGGATATTCGAAATTGTATAACGTGGTTGTAAATCTGTTCTTGTGGAGAGAGAGAATGTTGGAATCCGTTGTTCTAAACTTAAACTAGAGGATGTATGTTCTTAAATCTCTGACAGTAAGCTTAGGATGTTAAAAATTAGTAGACTAAATGATGGAGATCCTTTCATTTTTTTGCCGGATGAAATCTTCACTAGTTATACCTCGTTTCACAATCATCCCAGAATGAATGTGTTGGCAAGCTTTTTTTTTTTTTTTTGTTTGATCCACTGTTGGCAAGCTTCAATATGGCACAATGCATGTGAAATCATTTGATTGGGTTGATGTTCCTGGACCTTCTGATAAATTGCAAGGTTTGCAATATTTCAATATCCTATTATTTAACTCTATCTATGGTTCCTCAAAAGGACCAGTGGATATAATGTGTACATGGTGTAGGTAGAAGTTGTTCGATCACGTCTTTTTGCAAAGAGTGAAACTTAAAATGAAGTCTTTTTATGAAGTGAAAGTTTGAACAAGCAAGAGTAAGTCCAATTTGGTTCGTTGCTGTTTTAATATCGTCGTACTAATAAAAAACATGTTCAACGGGATGTCTGGTGTCTTTGTCTTTGTCTTACAGAGGTTTACAAATTATATTGCTTATTTAAGATATTGCAAAGGATTATATATTTTAATTGACATATTTCATGTATTTGTTTTACATCTATGCTAATGGATACTCCACTCCGTGGTTGAGCCATGATGATCGAGGTTGATCTATTAATCTGCTTCGAAGTCAAGTCATGTAGAAAATGTGGTGCAGTTCATGGCAAACATTTGACTATGTGAGGTACTTCACCATATGCTAACTCTCTTATATAACATGAGCCTCCGTGACTAACATATCTAAGTTATCTCCCTCTTATTGTTGCAAATTGATTCATGTCCTTTTAACTTCTTTACCGGCTTATAATCCCTCATCCTAACGCTGTGTTAAGTCTCCCAGAATGGCAAAACAAGATTCAAGTAGTCGACCTCAATTGATTTGATCACAAGGTTTAGTTTGGTTGATTTGGTTAAGTTCACTGTGGCAATTAGTGAGTTTTTAGGCTACATGAGAATTAGGGTGGTTACTACTAACTAGCTACCTAATTCACGTAATTATCATGTATTTCTCTTTTGACGCCCAGTGAGACACATTGGTTGATATTGAAGCTCTTGATGAGAGAACATGGTGGTTGATACTTAGTAGGTGCAGAAATAAGCTAAATTTTTTTATAGGTAATTTTGGATTCCATGGACAGGTTATTTGTTTCGGGGAGATAAGTCCAGTAATTTTATCCCCCTAAGTCATGCATGGAGGACTAGTGTCTAATCTATATAAAGAACCAACTTCACCACTATTATTGGTAGGCGACACACTATCTTGGTTGTTCTCCATGGCAGGTGTATAGACAATAAGCAGCCAAATTACCTGTTGGATACTCTGATTTCTCTTTTATGGGAATACCTTGAACATGGTTTACGTTTTGTCTATGTCGTGCTGTTTATCTGTCTTATATTTGATGGAATTATTTGCAATTCACTTGTTGACAGGGGGATTTGGTTCATATTTGATTGCAATGGATGATAGAACTTACAAACTGATTGGTGTGGATTATCCTGGTAATCGAGCGGAGGATGTAAATTAAAGAACCCTGGCCTGTGGTGGATGATTGGGTTTTTGTTTGTTGTCAGTTTTTTGGGCTATTTAGTCTCATTCTACTTCACAAGGTCTTTACATTCTTGCATTTGATATAAAATATGAGAACATTAACCCTACGTGTTTTCATAGACAACTAATAGAAGTATGGTACATTTTCTGGGGTATTCTTTCCCTTTGCAAGTTGGTTCAGAACCCAAGATACACTATGCCTCTTGGTTCTCATTTCTATGTATGTTGTTTGTATTTGTCCTTACATTAAAAGCATACCTTTTTCCTTGGTGATCTCTACCAAATCCGTTAACTAATTAGAAATTTTGTTTGGTTTTTTTAATGTCCTACCATGATGCATGTGCATGTATAATTCTGCACGAGTTATTGTTCGAAATCTAGAGTTCAGCCATGAATACTTGCAACCATTTTAGACCATTTTGTTAGTTTGGAAACTGTATTTACTTTTATGATGAGTAGCAACTAGCTACTAACCTCTTATGCATACTTTATCATCAGACTCTAGACATATTTTCCTATTTTGGTTTGGCAAATGGGCATCGACCTTCAAACAGTGATTTGTCTTTGCTGTGCTAGTTGGGAGTGAGATGAAGGTCACCATTGTGAAGAGCTCCATTCAATCAAAACGCATTTCTTGGGTAAGCCTAACATTTTTTCTATGTTATATTTTTACTGATGTGTTGTTTTTTCATAGACCATTCCTAGCTTTCGTTTTTGATTTATGTTGTTCTGTGAGACCAACTTATGTATAGGTAATTCGCTTATAAGGATGATGGTTTAACCTTGGAAAGAGACAAACAATCAATGAATAGATTGGATTCTTGTCTTACCGAACCAAATATACAAGAAGTCGAGAACTTGATGGTTTTACGTTTTTAGTTTAATCCAATGATATCGTACGTTTTGGCTTGCTCTATGTCTATGTATGTTTTCGTCTTGCATAACTATCTGTTTTAGTTGAGACCCTAATATTGAATTCTTGGATTAAGTCAGTCAATTCTCCTCTTCCCTTTAGAGTTGTAAATCTTATTGGACCAATGGGGCAAATTGGAGATAAAAAATAAAAAGATGCTAAATGAAAAACAAATATAGGGTGAGAATCTAAACCTGGAGTTTGAATGTCAATTCCCTTGAACTTTTTGGCGTACACTAGTTTATAACCCTTTCATGTGGTTGGCATTGTGCCACCATCCAAGCAACCTTATTTTCCTCGAGTCGCTGGTCACATATAGCAAATGTTTTTGCACCTATATTCTATTGTTCTGCCAAATACTCTTCCTTTTTTTTTTCTGGTTGACTTTGTGGTTAACATTCCAGAACCTGTAGAGTTGGATGGGTTAAAAGATGTGCACATAAGGGATGGTGTAGTTGTCATGCAATATCTTGTCTGGCTGGATAAGCAGGTAATTGTTGGGTTAATGGCTTTTTATTCATTAACATGTTTTAGTTGTTCTTTTGGGTTAGTATTGTAAGTTCTTGTAGTCTAGTTTCTTTTTCAATTTCTAACATAGATTTTTTCTTGAGAGCAGTTTAGAGCACATCCTTCTGTAGTCTATTGAAGTTGATCTTTCTTTAGCAATTTTGTAATGTAAACTCCACTCATTAGTAATATGATAGATTCTTGTTGTAAGTTACACAAGGCTCCATGTATTTAGTTATTTTTTTTGTATATCAAGAGATGATGAGTTTCCTAACTTTTTCTGTTCAGAAACAAGTCATGATGTGTAACTATAATCGGCATTGCTCCCCCTTGGTTTGATAGGCAAAAGGAAAGCAATAGGTGCAACATTTGACCTTCGTATTTACTCTTTGTAAGGCTCTCAGTACTAGTTAAGTTGCTAAATTTGTGAGTACTATTTACTCTTTGTAACAATCAAGCTAGTAGAGGATGCAGATTCAGATGCGCGGCATTTGACATACGTATTAAGGAATTGTGTTGGATGTGATTTATGGTTTTTATGAAAAAAGAGCATGCCTACATTGATATTCATATGTTCAATTCTCTCTTTGTTGATGATAAGTTCACTTCAAGTTTTATTAAACCTGGCTTCAATCTCTTTTTTTATGCAGTATAATCATTTTGATGAACTTCTCGGTAGCTCCCGATGGCGGTGAGACGTCCCTTAGGACAAGTTCTTAGTGAGATGTTTATGTCGAATGTATTCAAGCTTCTTTGTGATCTCAATTTTATTGTTTCAAACTTCTTCGTGATCTCAATTTTAGTGTGAGGATTTGATATCTGTAATTTTGTCTAGCATATTGAACTGATGTAATGTCTGCATATGCTTTCCTTGTATTGAAATCTTAGTGTATAATATAATGTTCTTATTAATTTGGTGCGCAACAGTGGAAGATGTCTGAATGGGTAATTTAGCCCGAATTATTTTTATTGAACTTCAAATTATTATGGGCAATTACAATTTCATAAGCAGCAGATATTGTGTGGTGTAAAAAATGGTACCATTTTAGGATAATTTGTTTAAAAAAGAAAAAAAATTTAGCGGCGGTTTACAAATGCCGGTAAAAGCAATAAAAAGTACATACCAATATATAAAAATGGCATTTGAAAAATGCCGGTAAAAGTTTTAAGAATTACGGCACTTATAAAATGCCGGTAATACTACTTTTTCCGGCATTTGTACCAATTGTCGGTAATAAATGTATATTCGGCCATTTTTTTACCGGCGTTTTATAAATGCCGGGAAAACTAACAACAAATGCCGGGATTATTTCTGGCATTTGTACAAATGCCGTTTTTGTATTACCGACACTTGTTTGAGCGGCATTTTTTATTTTCATCAACAAATGCCGGGAATACTATTACCGGCATTAATTTCATCTTTACCGGCATTTGTCAAATGCCGGAAAAAGCGTAATTTGGCATAGTGTGTTGACCGTTTGACTAGCCAATGGGCATGTGACACGTGTACTCATCCTTCGTGGGGTTGATAGTTTGACCGACAAACTCTAGCTCGCCACGTGGCACCTTAGTTGCGCAACACGTGGCCCCGCACGTGGGACCCACGCGTTGCCCATCGCTATGCTGCATCCATATGAGGGTCGTGAGCCCATATTCCTCCTTTAAGGAGAGAACTGTATTTATACAGATGAGTACTTGGCACAGTCCCAATGCAATGGAGACGATAACGTGGTTTAACCAAGATACACTAACAACTTGCTCAGACTCTAATGTCTACTCCAACCTTTAGGCAGGACCCGAGGGGCCGCTTAAGGCTTGGCAGCAGTACTGGCGCAACCGGATAGGTCACAACCTTGCCCTAACAGGAATGAAGGGGATCCAGTGGCTTGGTGGCTATACAAGAAGAAGAGGATCTCTGCGAATAAGAGGATACGCTTACCTTAATACTCACAGTCATCGCAAAGGTTGCGACACCTCGGGGGTCAGGGGGTACGGAAGGGACACATGTCATTTTATTAGCGTGCCACTTGGCGTCCGAGCATAAGCTCGTGTGACCTATAAATGAAATCCCAGTTAATGAGCTTATTGTGAACAAATCCTTAGAGAGAGAAAATTGGTGAGCACTGAATCACAAGGGGATCTTATCCTCTTTCAGGGCTCTATTGTCTTTCCTCCTTGGGATTTTGGGCTAAGGTCTCCATTCCCTATTCCCTCTCTGTTCACCCCTGCTCTATTCTTCACCCTTTTAGATCACTCCTCTCATTCCTCTCCATTGGCTATTCCAACCTCTCCGGCAAATCTATTCTTAAGGGATATTTATCCAATCAGATTTCGAACCTATCCTACATTGGTGACTCTGCTGGGGAGGTTGCTTAGTTCATGGTTAGCTTAAGAAGTGGTCTAGAAACCCCAATTGTTCTTCAACCTCCAGCTTGTGCACTGGCCATGGCGAAAAATCTGCCTAATACGGGGCTGATCTTAGGCAAGGGTGACGGCTCCTCCACTCAGGGGGGAGACGCCACCATGGTGGTCTTTCAGGCCGTTCAAGATGGCCAAAATCAGATGATTGTTGCTATGGTGGCCCTTACGGAGGTTATCACTGCAGCTCTGCCAAGAGCGCCGGTGGTACCACCAACAGTACCACCAGTAATAGTCCAGCAGCCTATCGCTGGGGAGGTACCGAATGCTGCAGCAACAAACCCTGCTCAAAATCCCCCAATAGCTGATATGCAAGCCCTCTTGACCGAGAACAACGGTTTGTCCCAGAACCACTTCCTTATTGTAGCTGATGTGCAAGCCCTCCTACTCAAATAAAAAGCCAAAGCTACACTTTCCTCCCTACCCAACCTTGATATACAACCCCCATACCCCATAACTATCCTCTCTTTACCCTACCTAGAAGGATATCTCCCACCAAAGATCATCAAATTCGACGAAAAAGAGGGTAGCGCCCAAGAACACATGATTCATTTCATTGAAACACTTGCTGCCTACTCTGCTGAACATAACCTTCACCTTCGCGAGTTCTTAAAATCCCTCACATCGCGAGCGTACACTTGGTATGTGAATCTTAAACCTTACTCGATCACCAGTTGGGAAGAAATGCTAAATAAGTTTTACACTATGTTCTTCCAAGTCCGTGAGAAGGTCACTACCTTGTCCCTAGTGAAGGAAACCAGCAAAACGGCAAGGATATCATAGATTACACCAAACACTTTCAGGACAAAGCTGTGGACTACCAAGAGCTAGGCGAGTCACACTTAGTCGAAATATGCATTGACGGAATTCTACGTGACTATCGTGTATTAGTAAACATCAAAATCCCAACCTTCTCAGCCCTCCTCGAGGCAGCTTATAACTTGAGGCATACTGTGAAGTCCCCTCCTAATGATAACTTGAAGTCTAACCGCTCTTTCACAGTCGCTACTGCCTCCTTTGCTCCACAGTCACATAAGAGGCAGGGGGTGGTAGGGACAACGGCGGGTCCAAGAAGCGAAAGGATAAAGAGCCAACTGAAGTCCCGGAATATCCATGTAGCATGGATGAAGTGAAGGTGTTCATAGAAGAATGGGTCACCGATGGTGTGCTCGATTGGATTTGTGAAAGTAAGATTCGCAGCCTTGAGACGGTCAACTTTAGGAGTAGTTTGAAATGGAGAAAATGTGCGATAAAAGTGTGCTTTAAAACTATTTAAACTAAACGGCTAGGTCTAGGGGATTTTAACACCGATAACTCGAATCAACCAGCTTTTCTCTTTAATTACTCGATTTGAGATACGCATCAACAATCTCCCAAACCGAAAGATTTATCATTAAGACCGTTTTACTAGAAAAGGAGTTGAAACACCAAGCGAGTTCTAGTATTCATCTAGCAAATGCAAGGGATGACATAGATCCAAGCATCATGCGTGGCAAGTAGACTCGCTCTTGCCTATGCAAGATCAAAGAGGTTAACACCGCCAAGTTTTGATAGACAAACATAAACTACCTTGATTTTCCTACTAAATACAAGGATTTATTGAGAGAAAAGCATGATCAATCCAAGCCATGACCAAGCCTAATTAAATACTCACTCATGCTAGAAATTGAATCAACAAATCTAATTATGGAAAGCATAATGGAATCCAAATCAAACTGAAGATTTGTAGGGAGATCTTCCTGAACAAGTACAAATATTAGCCGAGCACATGACATGTGGGGTCAATGTAGCGAATACGTCAGACTATGCTGCTAAGCAATCAGGTGGTCGGAAATGGAGGTAGCGGCACGAGAGGCCTATAATGAGCATGGGTTGTTCGACAATGTGATGACCGAACAAGGAGACGAGTCCTGACCCATTCTGCCTTAAGTGATAAGGCGGTGAGAATATTCTAGAGTAACTATACCATGTGACAATAAGAGATCCCATGAATAAGGGATGCTAATCGTGTTTCGTAACAGGATAGGACACTCAACTTATAATGAGAAAGAGTCCGTAAGGGGTAGTTTCCTAATGAGATTAGGTGAATAGGTCATTGTGGAATGAGAATCCAGTGTATCTCAGGTTTCCTATACGAGAAAGGAAACCTAGGGTAATTAGGATGCTTGGGCAACAAGCATGAGGATGTCTATATATATGACGTAAACCTGGAAGTAAAGGTATACAGTTTGTTGCAATCGAGTAATTTACCTATTAATAATTAGGGTTTCTTGAGAGTATGTGATACTGACTTTGATATCAGAGGGCCTTTACCGACGAGAGGCAAAGGTGCGCTCACCCTTGTCTGTTTTGTAGTTAGGGTTCCGGCGAGGAGGCATGTGAAGTTGTTCACCAAAAAGCTAGAGTTAGCACTAAGCGGATTTTTTCCCATTACAATTGGCGCCGTCTATGGGAAACGATAGAGTTCCATTGAAACCATGGTGGAAGAAGAGCCATACGACCCAAAGAGCGTGCGTGGTCATGAGGGGGTCATGACAAAATGCCCCTAGAGGCTCTGAAAAAGCCGTTGGTGGAGAAAAGGAAGGGCACAGCGGGTACGAGTCACTCGCTGGTTCAATCCTAGAGTTCTAAGGACAAAGATGGTGGGATGAACTCAAAGTTCACGAGTGGGGGCAAATACTACCAGAAAAGATGAGTACAATAGGCACTCGAAGAGAGCTCGAAACAACAATGATCTCCTCGATAAGAAGAGGCAGGAAATCAAGGGGTATGCACACTTGATTAAAAAGTGTGAGAGAGAGATTTGAGAAATCGAGTACAAAAGCGGTACATTGAGAAGCCTAGGAATTCACAAGACAAACCAAAAAGAAGAGGAGCTGAACAGTAGAAAGGCTCAGAAAGGCTTCCCCACGAAGAGGGAGGAGCATGAGCTATACTCATGAGCAAAAAAGGGTTTCTTCACAAAAAAAAGAACAGGAGGAGAGGCCTAACTCTACAGAAGAAAAGGTCAAGGAAGCACAACCGAAACAGGTATGAGAGACCTGACTCTGATTGGGAGAAAGAGGGAGTGCGAGAGACCGTGGCACAAAAGGCTAGTCGGCATGAAGAAGGAACTGTGACCGCACAATAAGCAGTAAGGAGGGCCCTCAGTAATATTGCTTCTTCTCCTTTCTCTAGGAGGTTGCAAGAGGCAAGATTGCCGAGCAAGGTGAAGCACAACTCGTTCATCCTCTATGAAATGGATGCGGTTCTCGTGGCTCATATATAGCTTTACCAACAAGCCATGTTTATGCTTGTTGGCGATGTTGCCATCATGTGCAAGATGTCCCCTTCGAGTTTGGGGAAGGTTGCTCTAGCCTGGTTTCATAAGTTGGACACACACTCCATATGAGGATGGAGGCAACTAGCCGAGGAGTTCCATGCTCGGTTCCTAGCAAGCAGGAGAATACCAAAAACCTTTGGGACCCTCTCAACTATGAAACAGAGAGAGGATGAGCCAATCAGAGAATACCCAAAAAGACTGAGAGGGCCTTGGAGTTGGACTAAGAATAAGTCCCTAAGGGCGTAATCCATAAGATACATGGGTTAGCCACACCTTATACAAGGAATGAGGTGAGGTTTCTCTAGAGGCAAGCCAATCACGATTAGCATGTCATGAGTTAGAGTAAGGAAAGGATCTGTGAAGATGGGGTATGCAACGAGGGCATAGTCTTCACGGATGAAGACTTGGTTGGAGTCCAAGTGTTGCATAATGATGCTTTGGTCATAAACCTATGAAATAAGGGATTATGACTTTGCGAGAATCTTGGTGGACTCGAGAAGTTGCATAGAGGTTTTGTACTGCGGTGCATTCAAGAAGTTAGGTCTGACCCAGGTAGATCTAGTGCAGTCAGTAACCCTTTTTGGTCAGCTTCAGTGCAGGAGTAGTCTGGTTGATCAGGGAAGTTACACTGCCAGTACAAGCTGGATCAGTGGTGTTAAGGACAGATTTCTTAGTAGTTGATGTTCCTTCTTCCTATAACGCTATTATAGGAAGGACAGAGTTGCATAGGATGAAGGCAATCTCCTTTACTTACTATCAAATGGTTAAATTTCCTGAGTCCAATGGGATCGAGATGATCAGGGGAAATCAGAAAATGGAACAGCAGTGTTTGATCTCCATAATTAAAAAGGCCCTAAAAGCCCATTGGGTCCAAATTATGGAAGTTCCTTATCATCTGACCATCGAGAATGGCGGAGGAAATCCCGCCAAAAAGGTGGTGAAAGGTTTGAAGAAAATATAGGTCTACGAGATTGATCTAGAGAGGTATTTTTAGATTGGAAAGACCTTGATAAAAAAAGAGGACACATAAAGTTTTTAAAGGAACACGTGGATGTGTTTGCAAGGGCACCCCAAGAAATATCCAGGGTGGACTCAGACATGATTTGTTGCCATTTGAATGTGGATCCCCAACACCTAACTATGAAAGTTAGAAAGACAAGAGTTCATTGAGACTCATAACTTGTCGGGAACCAACTATCCATAAAGCCCAAAGACTCCACAAATGGAGGATGACTCGACAAGGAAAAAGAGAGGGACGCCCCTCCGCCTAGTGCTCTAGAGAAAACATAGGGTAGGGCTATAAGCAAGTCTGTTGATGTTATACGCTCCAAGGATTGGGGGAGCAGATCGAGATCCCTAGACAGAAGATAGGTATCTGGTTTGACCATAGGAGGTTACGAAGAGCAATCTAAATATGCTAGTCGATCTTAAGGAATAGTTTGAATCTGCTAGGCAGCCACATAAATCAGTTTCTACTAGGCAGTAACGCAGAGCAGTCCGAATCTGCTAGGCGATCTTAAGAAGCAGTCGGAGTCTACTTGGCAGTAGCGCAGAGCAGTTTAGAGCAATCTGAATCTGCTTGGTGATTGCACAGAGCAGATCAAATTTGCTAGGCGATCTTAAGGAGCAGTCTGAATCTGCACGACAGCAACACAGGGCAGTCCGAATTTGTTAGGCTATTGCGTGGAACAGTCTGAATCTACTAGGCAACGACGCAGAGCAATTCAAAATTGCTATGCAACTACACAAAGTAGTCTAAATTTGTTAGGCAATCACGCAGAGCAGTGCAAATTTGTTAGGCGCTCTCAAAGAGCCTATCTGAACCAGTTAGGCGACCACGAAGGCCAACCTGAACCTGTTAGGTGCTCATGAAGGCCTATCTAAATCTCTTAGATGATCATGAAGATCGGTCTAAGTCTGTTAGGCAATCACAACATACTCGAGATTTCGAAAGGGTCTATGAGTAATGGACAACCTTAGGGTAGGATGTCCATGTGGATTTTTTGGCGTGACTGGCGTCGGCAGTTCCAATTGAGTACTTGGATGAACCAAGCATAAGAAGAGCTGTCAAAATGGTGCTAGAAGTAAACCTAGGACCAAGATAAATGGACCCCTTATGGAGTTTCTATAGGACGGAACACTCCCAATGGACAAAGAGGGGGCCCATTAGGTTAAATCTAAGGCAGCAAGTTCTAGCTCCCAGTTGAAGGGAAGTTCCATCGAAAAAGTCTTTACAGGGCTGCACTTGCTCTGTGTGCACCTCGTGATGGCACAAAAGTTTTTGCATGTGATCCCAGGAATGGGAAGCTTGGCCGAAACTGGGAGAGACCATACAAGGTTACAGAGATAGCTGATATCGAAGTTTATCGCCTGAAAGATTTGGATGGGAACGCGGTGCCAATGCCCGAAATATATAGAAAAGTAGAAGAATTACTTTTTACAATTTATATTTCGATTAATTAGCTATGAGTTGCTATAAGAGAATTATGAACAGAATTCCATCAAAAATATTGCTTATTGTGATTAATTAGCTATGAGTTGCTATAAGGGAATTATGATCAGAATTCCATAGAAAGTACTCAGCTACGAGTGGCTTTGTGACGGAATTATGAACTTTTATTTGTGTTCGGTCCTAGTGCGAATAAGCTAAGTATGGACCCAAAGTCACTTAAATCGCCTCCATACTAGGGAGTAGGGAGAGTGTATATCCAAATATGAATAAACTTGGAATGAAGCAATAATACAAAATTTGAAAAAATGTTGCAATTTTAGAAAAGAAACTTGAGAACCGAACAAAGTATTAGAAGCTTAAGATACAAAAGAGTACGAATAAACTCAAAATTTGACCGAGCATGAACAAGCTTTGGGACCCAAGCATGAGCAAGCTCAAAATATGTCACGAACAAACTTGGAAAAGACCTTTCAGGTTTTTTAACTTTTTCGCTGAACACCCAAAATTCCTTGACATTGTTCAGCAGGTTTGGAGGAAAGTAATCATTGGTAATCCAATGTTCTGTGTCTGTGAGAAACTTAAACACTTGTAGGACAACCATAAACACTTGAATATCAATGAGTTCAGTGAACTGTCTACATGGGTGGCCTCCTATAAACTACAATTGGAAGCCATCCAAAGAGAGCTTGGCTCTAACCCCAGCGATCCCTATAAACAAGCCACTGAAAGGGATCTGAATAAGCAATACCTGGTTTATGCTAGAGCAGAAGAAAGTTTTGCTAAGCAAAAGTCAAGAATTTAGTGGTTAAAGTTAGGGGATCAATGTGTAACGACCTGATTTTTGATAAATAAAAATTTCGTTAAATATTTGAATTTTATTTAAATTACTTGGTTTGCTTTTAAAATTCCTTTTTAATTTTAATAATCTGTCATAATTAGATTTAGTCTTAAAAATTATATTTCTTGGCTAGAGATCCTACTTGGCCAATGTAGTTAGCTTCTAACCGATTAGTTGGAGAAAACCAAACTACCAATTCACCTAGTTACAATTCCCTAACCCTAGATGAACCTTTACCCATTGGATAATAAAAGTTAGGGAAACTTTTATCTATTGGACAATAGAAAATCTAGATTTTCTATCAAAGATATCTTGTACAAGATTTGATAAAGTACTCATTTATAGTTATTATATATAGGCTTATATTCACATCCCTAAAGGACATTTGGGTATTTTAAATATTATTCAAGAATATATATATTTCCTTAAACCTAAATCCTTTGGTCAATAACTACTAGGGAAAATATTATCCATTGGATAATAGAATCAATCTTCCAACTAGTACTAAGATTTATTTAAATAATCACTTCCTAGATTTTCCCATGTGTTCATATGCATTAAAAATATGGGTATATCTAATTTCCTAGATTTCTAAGTACACTAATAAATATATAAGTACTAGTACTTCTTGAATTATTTTAATAGGAAAATCTTTGCAATATATTTTATTTGATATTTGGAAATCTTGATAAATTATATGGAACCTAATAGTACGTACTTATATATTTGAATACTTGAACATGTGTATATATACCATATAATATAAATACCCTAGGATTCTTTAAGTACATAAACTAGTAGTTTAATGGAAACATGTGCCAAATTGGAATACTTTAATAGGGAATTTTGATCTGGAAATCTAGTTAAAGATCATCTAGTACCTTGTACCTTTATAATTGGTCATATATATATATATATATATATTACCTTATTTCTCTTATCCATTGGTCAATATATGCTAGGGTAAACTTTACCCCTTGGATAATAAGGTTAGTCTACCAATAAGTACTAGGATTTTATTAAATAGTCATTTCCTAGATTTTCCATGTGAGTTTGTTTTATTGAAAAATATGTATATGTAACTTATAAATCTATTGCCCTAGATTTTATAAAGATTTTGTTATATAAAAATATGTGTACTAAAGTACTCTCATATAATAATATAATAGGAACATGTGCTTATTAGATTAGTTTATTAGGAAATTTTGATCTTATATTTTTTTATTGGATACTTGAAAATCTTAAAAAGATTATATAGTAACTTGTAAAGTATTTTACTAGATTTTCTAAGTACACAAATATATTTATATATGGATACATGTACCTTTTGGCCTATTATTTTTCTAGGAAAATCTTTATCCATTGGATAATAATTGTTAGGGAAAATTTTATTCATTAGGTAATAACCAAGACTTTTGCTATAAATAACACCTCATTCTTGCCATTTAACTCACACCTTCCAATCTTTCAACTTCTCTCTCTAGAAAACTTGTGTTTTGTTCTTGTTCTTTCTTGTTCTTGGTGTTCTTGAGTTCTACTTGTGTACTTCAAAAAACTCAACCAAGACCACCATTAAACCACGCTCTCGATCCAAAAAGCTTAAGTAGTTTAGTCAAGACTTAGTTTCGAGAGAAATCTTTCTCTTTCGAAGCTACCGTAAGCATTCCGTAGGACGTTACTTTGCCCGACGTGCTTTCCATAGCTGCCCTACCGCCAAAAAGAACGGTAGAATACTTCTAACCACTCCCTCTAAGTATAAAGTTCATACATGTAGATCCCCCGTACTCTAGAGGAATATATTCACGTTTTGTGTTTAAAAATGCATGTGAACCTGAAAGGTATTTTCCCTAAAATTTGAAAAGGATGTGGAGTATGTTAAACATATGTTCTTTGAACTTCTCAAAAAGAATGAAAGAACGGTTTTGAAAGATAAAAATTTAGCGCTTAATTGTAAGAATTCGTATTTTGATCTTTAGAATGGTTATGAGAATGTATACACATTGCTGTGATTACTTGTGATTGTGTAAATAAAGCATAAGTGGTCTCCACTCCAAAGGCGTCCGTACATGTGGCGTTATGCTTTAAGTTGTGATTTGAGCATGCTAAATAACATAGAGTTGGATGATCTTGCTAGTTTAGTTTCAAGATTACAATGAATGATTTATGTATACGTGAAAAGTCCTACCGCAGAGTCTATGCATGTGACGAGACACAAAAATCAAGGAATATAGAAGCATGACACCTAGGGAGTGTGAATGACAAGGTGTGTTTTGAAATCGCAATGTGGCCAGACTTGCCTTGTCACACCCCATCCCAGAAAACACCACGCTAAATTATTTTCCAAATGGGATGGACCCACACCTTGGCTGTAACACCCCGAATTTTAGGTACGTTAAATGGATAATTTATTATAGAAAATAAAGAGAGTCACTACTCATTATTACATCATAACTCTCGTAAGAGTATTTGAAACACAAAATAGGAAACAAAAGGGAACTAAGGTTCCTAACTACGGCTCTTCTTGTTCCTCCATCCTAGCGAGTTCTTCGGCTCTGAACGCCTCCAAGGTGAAGAGTTCGCCCTGTTCGTCTATCAGATCTGACATATTATACCGGCGTTGCCACCCATATAATATGCCAGGGTCACCATAAGGTAACACCATGAGCTACGAAGGCCCAATAGTAAAATCCTACCTACTAACCCTTAACTTACAAACAATAGATCGTAATAAAACATCGATTTCCACATGATACGTATATAAACAGCTACGTATCCACATTCGATATTCAACTATCGTTAGTGTCCATGATTCTCTTTGTTTCTCCTACGCGACTCATCGTAGACCGTGTCAATCATTTTCACTTACAAAACAATCTTTCAAAATCATTTGCATTGGCTCCGTACCGCGGATAACCAAGCTACACACCCATCTTTTCAAAATCATTTGACATTGGCTCCGTACCGCGGATAACCAAGCCACACACCCAACCTCGGTTCCGCCGCTCCGGGTTCTCGAGTATCCGCACAATGGTTCCGCCGCTTCGGGTTCCCATTGGCACACAATTGCATTGGCTCCTCTCCATAGATAACCAAGCCATACCTCACCATGGTTCCGCCGCTCCGGGTTCCCATGGGAACGCACACACTACAAGAAAAATGAGAATATGTGACGAAATGGTGGTGAGGAAAA
>BPLS01000474.1:918623-953778 GCA_019656275.1 Rhododendron kiyosumense | reverse complement strand
AATTTTAGGTGACAAAATATTTTGTCACAATTATTATTTTTAATTAAATTCTTTGGTGACGAAACTTTTTTTGTCACCTATCTATTTATATTGTTCAATCACTTGCCATAATTAGTGACGAAATTGAAAATGGGTGACAAATAATTATTAGAATGGTGGCGAAATATTTCGTCATCAAAAAGAATAATAGGTGACAAATTTTTTTTGTCACCAAGCGATTTTTCCGTGACGAAATTTTTCGTCGTCAAAAGACACCATAGGTGACGAAAAACGAATTCGTCACGAGGTAGGAATCCTCGACAACCTTTAGTCGACAAATTTTTTTTCGTCACGAATACTATTTGTGACGAAAAACATGCAATTTGTGACAATTTTCATTTGTCACCTAATGCAAATTTTCTTGTAGTGACACACCCTCACAATGGTTCCGCTATTCCGGATTCCCATTGAAACACACACACACATAATGCCACCAAAAACGGTCATTATGTAGTTTCAAAAATATTTCCGTCCTTGGAACATTTTTCCCATTTAACCACACCCTAGGTGTCATGTTTCGACTTTCTCGATTCTCGTGTCCCGTTACATGCAAAACTCCGCGGTGTAAGACTTTACATACAAACATGCATTTCATAAGACTATTCTAACAAGATCATCCAACTCTAAGCTACATAGCATGCTTGAAACACCTTGAAAATAAACCATGCATTTCCAACATTTAATAAAAGATAACCTTATCTACTTTTAAAATAAAAGATCAAAGTTACTTCAAAATGACATTCTATTTTCCAACATATGACTTGATACAATACATAGAGTTAGGGGATAAGAATAATCTACCTTGATCCGAAACAAGTCGGGGCCGAATAAGCTAGTTGGAAAATTCTACGGGTGGTGAAACTTCAAATCTGGACCGAACTTTGGATAGCAGTAACTCGGTCAATCTTTGGCCAAATATGATCTTTCTTGGGTCGAAATCGAAGCTCTAGAAACGCTCTACAACTTTCATGAAGGAAGTTGATCCTATAAACGACTTTAGGTAGAAGAAAAATGGTGATAAAGGAAGAGACAGTAAGCTGTCTGGAAATGAAAATCCGAGATTTTCACTGAACTTTGGATGACAATATCTTTGTCATTTCTTCACCGATTGGGGTCATTCTTGGGTCTAACTTAAAGGTCTCAAAGTGCTCTACAACTTTCCCGAAGGGAGTTGGTTCTAAAAACTAATCTAAGCAGGAGAAAACTGAGGATTTCCGAAGGGACAGTAGGCTGCCTGGAAAACAAAGAATGGTTTCTAGAGAGAAGTGAGAGCAAGAAGTGAAGGTGTGAGTTGAAATGCTTGGAATGGCTTCCTATTTATAGGCAAACCTTGGCTCTCTCTCCTCCCTCAATGGCCGGCCCCTCCCTCTCTCTCTCTCTAAGTCTCATTTTGACACTTGTCATGAATCTTGGAAGATCAAAGACTAACCCTAGGCTTGCATGGCTAAGATTTGTACCAAGGATTTGATTTGGAAGATTTTGATGGAGAGATGGATAGTTTGTACAAGATTTGGTGTTAAACAACCATAAAAGGACTATGAGAGAATAGATTTTTGGCTAGGAAGGAAGATACACCAAGGATTTGAAAGATCAAGAAGATCATGGGAGGTACAACCAATCTTCCTCTCTCTTTCTCCCTCTCTCTCTCTCTCTCTCTCTCTCTCTCTCGTACACTATATATATATATATACATATATTAAAGACTAAGAATAAAAAGTACCAAGGTACTAAGTAGATTTTCATATTAAACAAATTTCTAATTGGCACATGCTCTTGTTAAACAAATAGGTATTGTACTTTAAACAAATCTAGGGTTTAGATATATGTGTACAAATGCCCAATATTAAAATATATAAGTGGTACCAAGTACCCAATTAAATAAAAGGTTAGGATTCTCTTCTTTAAAAACCCTAGAAAGAACTAGTACTATAATATTATTTAAAAGTACTTAGAATCTTAGGATTTTGGATACACCCCATAATTTAATACATAAAAGCACATGAGGAATCCATGGAGGGATTATTTAAAAGAATCCTTGTACTTGGAGGAAGATTGGAGCTATTACCCAATGGATAATAATTTCCCTAACTTCTATTGTCCAATGGACAATAGTAATTAGGTAACTTTTAAATTAAAATAATTTGTACCTTATCACATGGGGATTAAGAAAAAGACTAAATTAATAACCCCATGTACTTGGTTGAAAGATGAACTTATTATCCAATGGATAATAATTCTCCTAGCTTTTATTGTCCAATGGACAATAGTTACTAGGGAAAATTTTATACTAAAATATTCAAAAAGTCCTTTAAAGCATTTAAAAAGTCTATTTATTTATAAATACTTAGTACTTAACCAAGTATACTTTTATTATATAGAATTGGAGTTTCTATTATCCAATGGATAATAGTTTCCCTAACTTTTATTGTCCAATGGACGAAGAATAAAGCCAAAAATAATTAAAAGAAAATGAATAATCAATTATTAGTCTAAGGTTAAAAAGGTTCACATGGTTCAAGAGGGGCAAAACGGTCCATTTATGGTTAGGTAAAAGTAACTAGGTGGCTTCCTAGTTCGGTTTCTCCAACAAGTCGGTTAGAAGCTAACTAGGCTTGCTAAGTAGGGATAAAAGGTAAGAAATGAAATTTGAAGGGCTAAAGCATAATTACGACGAACTATATGAATTAAAAGGAATCCAAGTAATAAAATTCAAATATTTAACGAAATTTTTACTGACCGAAAATTAGGGTTATTACATTGGCCTTGCTCAAACAATAAATAAAAACACCAGCCAGGTGTCCAACTCATAAAAAGAAAAAAACTTGACTCGCATATATATGGAAATAACTGTCATACAAGACGTGCCCACATGTATTTACAACATATATAAGCTCCAAAAATAGGCACACAATCAAAAGAGTCAAAAAGCTAGACTACTATATACACAACTCCTGTCTAGACTCTGTAGTGGACCCACGTGCCGTCACGCACCTGAAAAGAAATCACTGTGGGCGTGTGAGCTATCAACATGCTCAGTGAATGTCCTTATCCATAATAAGAAAAGCAATAAAGACAAGTGCTATCAAACAATTAAACAAGAATATTCAGCCCCACAATAACGTTCATTATGTAATACTCATAACGCCACTAAGGCAAATTTTATAACGCCACTAAGGCAATACTGTTTACGCCACTAAGGCAATAGTCGTCATGCCACTAAGGCAATATTCAATAACGCCACTAAGGCCATATTGTAACGCCACTAAGGCTACGATCATATTCTTGCTTAGGAGCTCAAGCCAAAAGTTAACCATTTCAATACGAAAAATAACTCTACACCGTGTCTCATCTTCCGCTATTAAAAATAAGAACACCCACCTCGAGGTCCAGCCAAAAAGGTACCAACACGAGCTTACTCCCTACATGGAGCCACAGTACTCGTCGCCACTTCCGAACCTGACGAATAACACATAAATCCATACATGTGAGTATTATTATAGATATACTCGTAAAAAATGAAAGGATTGCAACCATTACTCTAGCATCATGTTCCTTCCAAACAGACCCTAAGATAACATTCAACACATTAAAGAACAAAAAAGAAAACAAGTCAATTGGATGCCTAAAAAAAACCCACCAGATTAAACAAACTACAACAAAGTATAACAATATACTTTTGTACACTTGCCACACAAGATAAAATTCCCATTTGATAGCCATGGGGAATCTACGTTCCCTGTTCTACACACCAAATCCAAATTCCCTTCTTCTTGAATGACTTTTTGGTCTAATGTTCACACGACAACACAAAAACCCAACAGCACATCCCCTAATTCAGTCCAATTCAATAAATAATTCCTATTTTCAGCAACTATTATCTCAGTTCAACACTTACAAATTCATTACAGGAGCTGTGGAGATAATTTTCAGCATTCAAGCACAGTTTCAGCAACCTAAAAATCCATTTTTCAGCACAGGATTCGAATTTCCAGCAACGAATGTAAAATTCCAGCACCCATTACTCACAACTCACAGTTTTAGCACCCATAAACTATTCGCAGCACCTAATAGCATGGTTGGTACAATTTCGACAAAGAAAAAAATAGCCGAGAGTAGCCCTAATTAGGGTATTTGAACCCAACTGAAAACAAAACCCCAAAATTACTCATTTCAATTGCAAGATATATGATAACTAATCAATATGCAAAAGAGGCTAAGAATTACCTACCGAAATTAGGCTTCCGCTTACACTAATCCTCCCTTCCCCGTTTTCCTCTCTCCTATGCCTTCTTTCTTCTCCTGAACGTTTTCTTTTTTTCTCTTCCGTTTGTTCTCTTTTTTTTTTTTGTTCCAATAGATATACATTACACACATGCACACCAGCACCCCCCTTTATGCTCCACGTGCACACCAGAACAAAGATTCTGTTTTTTTTTTGTTTTTACAACATAAACCCAATAGTTCTAGGAAATCACATTCGAAACCCACATAAATAAAATAAAACTCACTTTAAATAAGCCTACTTCTTTTCTTTTCTTTTCCTTTAAAAAAAATAAGAGTCGGGTCTCACATGCCCAATGTGGGAATGTGTGTGTGTGTTCCAATGGGAATCCGGAATAGCGGAACCATTGTGAGGTTTGTGTGTGTTCCAATGGGAATCCGGATCAGCGGAACCATTGTGAGGTTGTGTGCGTTCCCATGGGAACCCGAAGTGGCGGAACCATGGTGAGGAATGGCTTGGTTATCCGCGGAGAGGAGCGAATGCAATTGTGTGCCAATGGGAACCCAATGTGGCGGAACAACTATTAGGATACTCAGGAGACCGGAACAGCGGAACCGAGGTTGGGTGTGTTAAAAAATGATTTTGGAAATGTTGACTTGGTATATAAAAATGATGACACAGTCTACGATGAGTTGCGTAGGAGAAACACAGAAAATCATGGGCACAAACGTTAGTTTGGATAGTGAATATGGATGTGTTATTGTTAGCTGTTTTGTTAAATATGCATGTGTTATGTGGAAATCGTTAACTATATGATCTATTGTTTGTAAGTTAAGGGTTAGTGGGTATGGATTATTCTATTGAGCTCCTATAGCTCATGGTGTTACCTTTGGTGACTTTGACATATTATATTGGTGGCGACGCAGGTATAATGTGTCAGACTTTGTAGATGATCAGGGTAAGTTGTACACCTTGGAGGCTTTCGGAGCCGAAGAGCCGGCAAGGATGGAGGAGCAGGCGGAGCTGTAGTTAGGAACCTTAGTTTCCCTCCCTTGTGTAATAAAAGTACTCTTGTGAGAGTTATGATGTAATAACAAGCCAGACTCTATTTAAGTTTTCAATAAAAAGGTTTATTTAACGTACCAAAAATTCAAGGCGTTACATGGGTACCAATGAGTTCAGTGAACTGTCTACATGGGTGGCCTCCTATAAACATCAATTGGAAGCCATCCAAAGAGAACTTGGCTCTAACCCCAGTGATACCTATAAACAAGCCATTGAAAGGGATCTGTGTAAGCAATACCTGGTTTATGCTAGAACAGAAGAAAGTTTGCTAAGCAAAAGTCAAGAATTCAGTGGTTAAAGTTAGGGGATCAATGTTCCTCATTCTTCTTCAAAACCTGTAACACCCCCAAAATTAGGGTACGTTAAATAAACATTTTATTATAAAAATGAAGCGAGTCCAGCTCGTTATTACATCATAAACCTTACAAGAGTACTTTTATTCAAAAGAAAGGGAAACTAAGGTTTCCTAACTACAGCTCCTCTTGTTTCTTCATCCTAGCCAGCTCCTCAGCTCCGGACGCCTCCAAGTGAACGGTCCATCTTGATCATCTACAAGGTCTGACACATTATACTAGCGTCGCCACCGATATAATATGTCAGGGTCACCAAAAAGGCAACACCGTGAGCTACAACGCTCAATAGGAAATCCTTACCCACCAACCTTACGACAGTAAACAATTACAACAACACTAACAATCTCACATCGTTAATCATCTATCGTTGGTGTCCAAGTGTTCCCGATTTCTCCTACGCGACTCATCGTAGACCGTGTCTCTATTTTCCACTTACAAAACAACCTTTCAAAAACATTTGCATTGGCTCCGTACCACGGATAACCAAGCCTTTAAAAATCTTTAGCATTGGCTCCGTACCGCGGATAACTAAGCCACACACCCAACCTCGGTTCCGCCGTTCCGGGTTCCCGAGTATCCTCACAATGGTTCCGCTGCACCGGGTTCCCATTGGCACACATTGCATTGGCTCCTCTCCGCGGATAACCAAGCCATACCTCACCATGGTTCCGCTGCTCCGGGTTCCATGGGAACGCACAATGGTTCCGCCGCTCCGGGTTCCCATTGGCACACACCCTCACAATGGTTCCGCTGCTCCGGTTTCCCATTGGAACACACACACACCTCACACAATGGGCAAGTCCGGCCACATTGCGGTTTTCAAAACATTTCAACCTTTTCAAACACACCCTAGGTGTCATGTTTCTACTTTCTCGATTCTCGTGTCTCGTTACATGCAAAGACTCCGTGGTAGGATAAAAGTAAACATCATTCATCGTAATCCAACAAGATCATCCAACTCTATATTTAACATGCTCAAATCAACGCTTAAAGCATAACGCCACAAGTAATACAAACAATTCATCTTAAAGATCAAAATACAAATACTTGATATGAAAAGTAAATAAATATAACTTGCTTTGAAATGGAAGATAACGAGATCTTACATATACATAGGAATAGGGTAAGAGTATCCTACCTCGATCCGAAACTAGTCGGGGCCGAATAAGCTAGGTGGAATTTCTCCCGAATCTGGACCGAACTTCAGACGGCAGTAACTCGGTCAATCTTTGGCCGAATAGAGTCGTTCTTGGGTTGAAATCGAAGATCTCGAAATTTTCTACAACTTCCGTGAAGAAAGTAAATCCTAGAAATGATTTTAGGTTGGAGAAAAATGGGGATAAACGAAGTGACAGTAAGCTGTCAAGAAATGAAAATCCAGAATTTTCACTGAACTTCGGATGACAATATCTTTGTCATTTCTTAATCTATTGGGGTGATTCTTGAGCCTAACTTCAAGGTTTCGAAGTGCTCTACAACTTTCCAGAAGGAAGTTGATCCTAAAAATTACTCTAAACAGGAGAAAACTGGGGATTTCTGACGGGACAGTAGGCTGCCCAGAAAATCAGAATTGGTTTTCTAGAGAGAAGGAAGAGCAAATGCTTGAGGTGTGAGTTGAAAGGCTTAGAATGGCCTTCTATTTATAGGCAAGAGTTTGGCTCCCTCTCCTCTCTCCTTGGCCGGCCCCCCCTTCCCTCTCCTTTCCTCAATTTGACACTTGTCACGAGATTAAGAAAGACCAAGGGAGAATCCTACACTTGTATGGCTAGGATTGATCCTTGGTGGGCAAGAAAGATATTGGTACAAGATTTTGTGTTAAACAATTCAAGGAAGTACATTGGAGGTTAATGGAGGTGGTTTCCTTAGTTAGGAAGGAAGATTCATCCATGGATTTGAAAGATATAGGAAGATTATGGAAGGTACAACCAAATCTTCTTTCCTCCTTCCTCTCTCTTTCTCCCTCTCTCCCTCTCGGCCCTCTCTCCTCTCTCTCTCTACACACACACACACATATATATATATATATGCATACAATGTACAAGAAAACAAATAAACAAAAGGTACTTTTGTACCAAGAGATCAAAAGTAGACTTAAGGGCTAAGATTTGCCCAATAACAAATGAATTGGCACATGGCAATATTTAAGTCATCCAAGTACTTATATAATATATACATATGTACTCATGTGATCTAGGAAGATCAAAATCCCAATAAAATAAGTAAAAGGGTACTTATGAAATCTTAAGCCTTTAAACAAAAATACTTACAAAATAAAATAATAGTTTTTACCCCACATGGGTTTAAAGGAAAAGATTAAATTAATCAACCCATGTACTTAGGTGGAAGAACAACCTATTACCCAATGGGTAATAACCACCCTAACTTTTATTATCCAATGGATAATAGTTGCTAGGGAGATTATATAATAAAATAATCCAAAAAGGTACTTTAAAGTAATCAAAAAGTTACTTTTTACTATTCTTAGTACTTTAACCAAATATACATTTAATATAAACAAATGGGGTTCTATTATCCAATGGATAATAGTTTCCCTAACCATTATTGTCCAATGGATAAAGAAATAAACCAATTTGATTAAAAGAAAAAGAATATTAAAATTTAAAGTCAAGAGTTCAAAAAGTTCAAAGGGTTCACGAGAGGCAAAACGGTCATTTTGTGGTTAGATAAAAGTAACTAGGTAGCTTCCTTGCTTAGTTTCTCCAACCGGATGGTTAAAAGCTAGTTAGTCTAGCTAAGCGGACTAAAGCGTCAAGAAAAATTTTTTCAAGGGGCAAAAATGTAATTATAACAAACCTTGGAAATTAATAGCAATTACAATAAAATTCAAATATTTAACGAAATTTTTAACGACCAAAAATCAGGGTCGTTACAATCTATCCCCCTTAAAACAATTTCGTCCCCGAAATTGGCGCACGACTATAGATTAGGCTAGGTTGCTAAATCGGTCTTGGAATCATCGCCTATCCCTCTTAAAAATAAGAGTAGATCACCATCAATCGAATTAAGCCTCCTTTCTTGCTTAATGAGATGGGGTTGAAGTGGCTTCCGCCGTCGAACAGTTGCCTCGTCGTACGCCTTTGGTAAGGTCCCCACCATAAATACCAACGCCAAATGCAAAACTTCTACCAAATCATCATGCGAACTTGTATCCTATGATTGTTTCCTTAGCATGATTCTTCTTCACCTAATGATATTAAACCCATTTCCAAAAGTAGGAAACAACGGGTTCATCTAAGCAGTATAACTTCACAATCGTAAGGCATAAGTACTCCATCCTCATTTCGGAGCTAAATCAGCAGGCAATCCCTACGATATTCTTCAATATTCGCAAATGCACTGAAAGAACCATTGCTATCACAGAAAATAAGCCCTTGGGGCATCGACTTCTGGCGGTAACTTCAAAGGTACGGCTACTTCCAATCCAGTACTGCTTCTACTTTACTTTCGTCCATCATGATTCTAGCCTTAGATCCCACGTTCCCCCAAGAACTTAACCACTTCTAGCCAGAACTTGTCTTGGCCTAAAGTTGGCTATCTTTAGAGTACTTGTAGTACCATTCGAAAGTGTCCTTCGTGCTCCTTTGATTGGGTCTTGAGCCCCTTTAGCTTGCAGGGTCATTTGATATAGCGCCATAGAGATTGGTGCAATTCTCGGTTAAAGTTCTACAGAGAAGTCTATTTCTCCTTAAGGCTATAAGCCAGGAAGTTCTTTAGGAAAAACATCGGCATACTCGCACACGATGTGTGGAAATCCCACTTCCATTCTATTGGCTTCTTCCAATTGGAGACTAGCTAGTAATCCAAATCGTTGGTTCTGCCTCCTTGATCTTCTCGTCGTCGGGCTCACCGTTTGTCTATCCCCCTTAAATAGGAAACGAGTCCCTTCAGGGGTACATACGGTCACCATTCTCTGATGATGGTCTATGACTGCTCGATGAGCCAATAGCCAATCCACTCGTCGAAATCCGTCATGTCGATTACTCTAAGATTGCAGGTTGGCTACTTCTATATACACTAGACTAACAGATGTTCTCTCCCCTAACGGTGATGTTTCTTTCATACATGCACGTAGGGATTCTGTTTCTAGTGCTAGAGTGGATATGCAGGCAGGAGATATAAAGGAATGCGATGCACCAGAGTCTAACAAGGCTTGTACGATGATAGTAACGTACCTTGGATCACAGAGGGATCCTGCTCTTGTTCCTCAGTTCGTAGTGCAAAGATAGGCCCTCCAGTGCCTTGTTGGAATCCCACGGGCTGCTTTCCTTTGTTCTGCCCATTCCGCTGCTGCGATAGGCCCTCAGAGTTTTGCTTCACAAAACCGGCTTGTCCAGCTTGCTGAGCTGTCTGATTTTCCAAGCTTCCAATCCTTTCCCTTTGAAGCTGGGGGCAATCGCACCTATAGTGTCCCATAGCCTGACAGTGGAAGCATTGAACTGTCGCTATGTCTCGACCACCTCTCTTCTGCTCGCCACTTCTGGCGATTGCAGTCTTCCAGGGTTGATCGCTCTGACTCGAAGCAAAGGGTTTGGTAGGGTAGGGTCCACGGTTGCCATTGGATGCTTGGGTTCGGATAGGTCCACCGGCGTTGCCTGTTGCCTTCCCCCAGCGGGTCTTGAAATCGTTCTCCTCACTCTCAAGGCGAAGAGCGCACTTCACCACACCAGAATAGGTGGGGAAAGCCTGGGCTACCACAGCTCTTCTGGCTGTCGTCAGTCCCCATTCGAACCTCCTCGCTTTCTTGTCCTCGGTTGCAACGGCATCCGGGGCGTAGCGGGATAGCTCCTCGAACTTGGCCGCATACTGAGTAACGGTCATAGTTCCTTGCTTCAGGTTGTTAAACTCTTGTTCCTTGGCCAAACGGATAGGCGTGGGGAAGTACTTGTCGAGAAACAGCATCTCGAACTGAGCGAATGTCATGGCAGCCACGTCATGCGTTGCCTCCATCAGCTCCCACCAATAGCGGGCTTCTCCCTTCAGCTGGTATGTGGCTAAGGCCACACGATCTCCGTTACGAGTGATCTCCAAGGTGTCCATGATCACCTTGACTTCCTTCAGCCATGCTTCGGCCACAGTGGGGTTGGTATCTCCATTGAAAGTCGGGGGTCGACGCTTGCAGAACTCATTCATGGCTCGAGTTCGGGTCATCGGTTCATCGTTCAGGTTTGGGTTTTGGCGGGCAGCGTTCAGGGCGGTCACGAGCGCTTGCATGACTTGAGCGAGGTCGGGATTGGGGTTAGGGTTTGAGGAATCACCGGTTTCGTACCCTAGTCCACTCCGTCGATTCACCATCTACGAGCGTAAATTGAAAGGGAAAGGTTTAATCTAACTAAACTATTTCCTTGAGTTCAAAATGAGGAACAATCAATGGAGTAGCACGCAACAATATTCTTTAAAAACCAACAAGATTTTTCATAGATAAGCGGGAAGTTACAAGCAGAAAGCATTGAGTTCTACTATAAAATAACATACCAAACAAACTTCCTACTACAAGCTGAGGCAATTCTACACGAAAATCCTACACATCATACTACATGGCTCTTCTGGCAATAGTGCTTGAAAGGCAACACGAGCTATCAGAATCCTTATTCTAATACTGCCAATGCAATATCTTAGGTAGGTTGACTCCGAAGGCTTCCCTCAACCACATCTTGTAGCTCCTTTTAGCTGCGGTCTCTTCCCTAGGAAGGTGCTCATGTTCTTGTGCGAGCAGTTCTTCCATAGTCGGGATGGTTGGCTCCTCCACAGGTCCTGGATAGTACTGAGAGAGGTCCAGTATCGCAGCTTCTATCTCTAGGTCAAACATGAGATAGTCATTAGGTTGCTCGAAATTTTGCACAAGCGGCGCGGGGACTTGAGTAGGCTGAGGGTTCTCGGGAACTGCAACTGGCGGGGGTATCTCCCAAGTGATTGGGACCTCATAGAGCTCCATGTCATCCTCTGGTAGGGGTGTTGATCCTACGTACTCAGGTGCTAGCAATGAACGATAATTGGCCAAAGCATGCGGGGTGAAAGAAGGATGGGTCGCTCAAAAGAAGGATGGGTCGCTCAAAAGAAGGATGGGTCGCTTCATTTATGTATTGATTATCGCAAGTTGAACCGCGTCACCATTAAAAATAAGTACCCAATGCCTAGAATCGATGACTTGTTTGATCAATTGTGAGGCACAACTTGTTTCTCTAAGATTGATCTGAGGTCCGGTTACCACCAGTTGAGGGTTCGGAGGGAAGACATTCCAAAAACTGCTTTTCGTACTTGTTATGGTCACCATGAATTTGTTGTTATGCCCTTTGGATTGACGAATGCACCAGCAACTTTCATGGATTTGATGAATCGTATCTTTCGTGCCTATCTTGATCATTTCGTAGTTGTCTTTGTGGACGATATCCTTATCTACTCGCCTTCAGAGGAGGAACACCAAACTCACCTTTCTATCGTTCTTGAACTCTTGAGAGAGCACCGTTTGTATGCCAAGCTTAGGAAGTGTAAATTTTGGTTGTCCGAAGTCAAGTTTTTGGGTCATGTCGTATCGAAGGATGGGGTGTCCATTGATCCGGGAAAGATAGAGTCTGTGATGAGTTGGCAGCGACCAAAGAATGTGTTCGAGATTCGTAGTTTCTTGGGCTTGGCCGGGTACTATCGTCATTTCATACTTGATTTCTATCGCCTAGTGACTCCATTGACTAAATTGACTCGTAAGGGAACTCGTTTCGTTTGGAGTGATGCGTGTGATATGGTCTTTCAGGAATTGAAAAGGAGATTGACTACTGCGCCGGTTTTGGTTGTGCCCGAACGAGGAGTTGGTTATTCCATGTATTGTGACGCTTCGAAAGAGGGATTAGGGTGCGTGTTAATGCAATTGGGACGAGTGGTAGCTTATGGATCACAGCAACTGAAAACTCATGAGCGAAACTATCCTACCCATGACTTAGAACTTGTGGCCATCGTCTTTGCATTAAAGAGTTGGCATCATTATCTTTACGGTGAGAGATTCGAAGTCTTTTCCGATCACAAGAGTCTAAAGTACTTGTTCTCTCAAAAAGAGCTCAACTTGTGACAACGCAGTTGGATGGAACATTTAGAAGACTATGACTTTGAATTACAATATCACCCGGGTAAGGCGAACGTGGGAGCGGGTGCATTGAGTAGAAAATCAATGCAACTTGCAAGTTTAGCCATCCACGAGTGAAAAATGATGAACGACTTAGGTTCGTATGCGCTACATTTTGAAAAGGTCCATGATGGAGTCACTTTGTGTTACTTGACCATTCAATCGACCTTGTCGAATTAGGTAATTGAGGCTCAATGGCAAGATGAAGAAGCGGGAGAGTTTCGTTCTAAGTTTCTTGGCGGGAATGCTTGAGAGGGGTGAATGATTCATGCCAATCAAGGTTTATGATACCAAAGAAAATTGTTCGTACCCTTTTCGTGTCGGGAGAAAATTTTGAGGGAATATCATCACTCACCATTAGCTGTGCATCCGGGAGGAACGAAAATGTACCATGACTTACATAGACAGTTTTGGTGGACGGGAATGAAGAGAGATGTCATCGTCTTCGTGTCCAAATGTCTCATGTGCCAACAAGTCAAAGCCGAGCATCAACGACCCGTGGGGGAGTTGCAACCATTGCCAATGGCCGAAAGGAAATGGGAGAACATGACAATGGATTTCGTTACCGGTTTACTGAGATCGCCGAGGGGGCACAATGCCATTTGGGAGATAGTCGATCGATTGACTAAGTCAGCACATTTCTTACCGATTCAGGTTACCGATTTAATTGATACGCTTAGTCGTTTGTACATCCGTGAGATTATCCATCTTCATGGGATACCAGTTTCTATCGTGTCAAATCGAGATCCAAGGTTTACCCCGCGCTTTTGGCAGAGTCTACAAGCCGCTTTTGGCACCAATCTTTTATTTAGTGCCGTGTATCATCCTCAAACGGATGGGCAATCCGAGAGAACGATCCAAATTCTAGAAGATATGCTTCGGGCTTGCGTTATGGATTTTCGGGGTAGTTGGGAAGATCACTTGCCATTAGTTGAATTTGCGTACAATAATAGTTACCAATCTAGTAATGAGATGGCACCGTATGAAACATTGTATGGGAGACCGTGTCGATCACCCGTTTGTTGGACCCAGTTGGGTGAGGCTACGTTGGTTGGGCCGGAATTGATCCAAGAAACTTCTGAAAGCATGAGAGCGATACGTCTACGTCTTCTTGAAGCACAAAGGAGAACCACCGAGCAAGTCAAAGTGATTCGTCAACGATTGTTAACCGCGCAAAGTAGGCAAAAGAGTTACGCTGATCGTCGTCGCCGGCCGTTATCGTTTGAAGTGGGGGATCACGTGTTTCTTATGGTGTCACCGCGTCGGGGATTGTCTCATTTTGGGAAAAAGGGCAAGCTTTCACCGCATTTTTTCCGGCCATTTGATATTATTGAGAAGATTAGGGAAGTGGCATATCAATTGGCTTTACCACCAAGGTTATCGGGCGTCCATGATGTGTTTCATATATCGATGTTGCGGAAGTACGAGCCGGATCCGTCACACATTCTAAAGTGGTCCGAACTAGAGTTGGAAGCCGATGCATCTTATGGAAAAGAGCCGATACGTATCTTAGATTCGCGTAACCAGGTTTTGAGGGGTAAGACCATTCCGTTAGTGCGAGTTCTCTAGAGTAACCTCGGGAAAGAAGAATCGACGTGAGAAAGTGAAGACAAAGTTAGGGAGAAGTATCCACAATTATTTTCAAATTGAATCAATGTGAGTTCCGAATTTAGGTTTTATGATTGTTAGCTTAATTGTTTCATGACTTTTGTTGAGGTATGTGCATGATTACATGATGCATGAGTATGTTTGACTTGAATTGTAAATTTTGGAACGAAATTTCTTTAAGGAGGATAGCATGTAGAGACTCGCAAATTTATCATAATTTTGAATATCGTTTAATGCGTGAAAGGATCACATTATTAGTAAAGTAGTACATTTGTTTGTGGGGGTGTACGGATATACGTTTACACTTGGAGAATGGTAAAATGTGAGTTTTGATGTTGTGATAATGTCTGGAAGTGTTGGAAACAAGTGGGGTTGATTCAGTAACCGTTACAAAAAAATTCATTTTCGGTCTAACTTGAACCGGTATTGGTTGACACCCAGTATCGGTACATGATGTCCAAAAGTTGTGTTTTTGGCATTTTTGAAGGCTCTTGAACTGGTACTGGGAGTCACCCAGTACCGATACATGCCGTGTTTTTCTGCAATTTTCAGCACGCATTTCAGACGCCTATAAATACCCCTTTTTGTCATTTTTCACATCCAAACCCACGAAATAACCTTGGAAACACCCCCTCTCACCTACCCAACTCCAATCTCACCCAAAACTCTTGATTTCATCCTTAAATCTTCAAGATCCAAGGGTTTCCAACCTCAAAATCACTTGAATCTTGCATTTGGAGAACAAGGGGTAAGTTTTGTGTTCTTCCTCTCACCTTTGGGCTCTCATCCACGTTTTTCTCTCTATCCTCTCAATCACTTGTTGATCTTTATTCATTTATCTTGTTTTTGGGTTGTATTCACTCTAGATCTTGTATCTAAGCTTGGGTGGAGCTCGTTTTTGGAGGATTCAAGCAAATATCTCTCGGTATACCTAGGGCTTTGCTCCAAACCCACTTTGGTAGGAATTTCTCTCTTTCTCTACATGTTTTGTGGTGAACTCGTGTGATATTAGTGTTTGAATGCTATATGTGGCTCGGTGGAGCACTTTAAATCTTGAGGAATGCTTATGCTTATGAATGCTATATTTTTGTCTCGATTGTTATGATCCATGAGTTATTGATGATGTGTTTGATAGTGTTGATAATGTGGTTGTCGATGTGAAGTTGAAGGTGGAGTTTATTGTGACACAAGGGGTGGAAACACAAAGTTGCAAAGGGGCGGAGTTTATTGTGACGTAAGGGGTGGAAACACAAAGTCGCAAGGAGTGGAAATTGGTTGGAGGGAGTGTGTGTGTGTGTGTGTGTGTGTCCATGTGTGAGAATGTTTCGATATTTGTAAATGGTGGTGATATATGTTGTCATTGAATTCGCTATCTAGCTTGATTCACCGTATCCATGTATATCATCTCATTACATATAGATTTAGTAGAGATTTTCCTACTGGGCAAGTATAGCTCAACAAAATCCTTTTTTTCATATTCGAATGCCGGTCAATAGTGTGTCTACATCGAGTGTTGAGATGTGAAGACTTTTTTTTTTTAGAAGCTAACTATATTTTAGTTACTCGTTTATCTTCGTAATTAACCTTCTTTTGATAAAGATGGGTTTGTAACTATTTGTTCGAGAATTTCCTTTTGATTAAACAGTTTGTAAGTGATCAACTTGTTCGTATTCGTACTTATGCTTATTTGTGGCCGGTGTGCCAATGTTGTAATTTATGAAACTTGGGGACTTGATTTGCAAATTAATAGGTGGGAATTTCTTTGGGGTATTATTTATCTTATGCGAGAATCTTTCTTTGAATTGGTTTATTTATTTATGTTGAAAATCGAGGGCGTGATAGTGTAAGTACACTAAAGTACCAAATAGTTCTATTAGGTCTATGGAAGAGAAGGTGATGAATGGTAAGGCTTCCAATGACAAGAACATTGTCCCTTGGGTAATATTTTCCTAGAAAGTCCATATATATATATATATATATATATATAGGCATGCCTAAAATAGCCTAAGAGGTATATATACCAATATACATGTATATATAAGTACTTACGAAATGTAGGAAAGTGACTTTGCTAGGTAACTTAGGTTTAGGCCTATTAGTCTTAGGGTTGCATTCCTGACAAGGCTAAGTTTGCTTCTTCTGGAAGCAAAATGATGGCTTCCTATGGTCCATGATTTTTCTTGTCAAATCAATATATTCATTTGCAAATTCTAATTTCTATTATCCAAGGGATAAAAATTTCCCTAACTATTATTCAATGGGTAGAAGGATAATAATGATAAGTAAGGTTGAGATGACTAGTCATGAGGTATAATAATTACCTCCTTAGGTCTAAAAGGTTCAATTAGGGTTGGAGGGGTTCATAAGGCTCAAAGATGGTCAAAAAAGTTAATCTTGAGTTAGGAGATTGTAACTAGGAGAAGTGGTAGTTCGGTTCCTCTAACTAATCGGTTGGAAACTAATTCCACTTGCCATGTAGGATTTCTAGCCAAGAAATATAATTTTAAATGACTAAAATATAATTATGACGGATTATTAGAAATTAAAAAGGAATTTTAAAAGCAATCCAAGTATTTCAACTGAAGTCTGGCTCATTATTACAACAAAACTCCCACAAGAGTTCAATATTACAAAAGGGAGGGAAACTAGGGTTTCCTAACTACAGCTCCTCTTACTTCTCCATCCTAGCCAGCTCCTCGGCTCCGAACGCCTCCAAGGTGTACAGCTTACCCTGTTCATCTACAAAGTCTGACACATTATATCAACGTCGCCTCCGATATAATATGTCAGGGTCACCAAACACTACGCCAAATTCAGCTTTTTTCGGCATTTCATAAATGCCGGTAATGATGAAATTAATGCCGGTAATAGTATTCCCGGCATTTGTTGACGAAAATAAATAATGCCCCTCAAACAAATGTCGGTAATACAGAAACGGCATTTGTAGAAATGCCGGAAATAAAACCGGCGTTTGTTACTAGTTTTCCCGGCATTTGTAAAGTGCCGGAAAAAAAAATGCCGAATATACATTCATTACCGGCAGGTGGTGTAAATGCCGGAAAAGGTAATATTACCGGCATTTTTCAAATGCCCTTTTTATATACTACTTTTTCCGGCATTTGAAAAAATGCCCTTTTTATATATTACTTTTTCCGGCATTTGAAAAAATGCCCTTTTTATATACCTTTTCCGGCATTTGAAAAGTGCCATATTTTTTGTAGTTTTTACCGGCATTTTCCAAATGCCAATTTTATATCTTGGTTTTTTCTTTTCATTGCTTTTACCGGCATTTGTATAACGCCGCTAAAAGTTTTTTTTTTTTTTTTTTGCAGCTTTTATTTTGAATACTTGACTTTTTCATTAACAAATTACCCTAATTCCATTTTTGATAACACATTTCCTGCATACAAAATTGTAACTAACCAAAACAATTTGAAGTTCCATATATAAACAAAAAATAACAATGCAAAGCATAGATTGCCAATATAAAAATCAAACCCAAAGCGTCAAAATATATGTTCTAATTGCATGTGTATCTCCAAAAACAAAAGATCATATTAACCTACGCAACACAAAGACCCAAAATATGCTTTTGGTTGCGAACTCCGAAACAAAAAGAACAAAAACAATTTTCATTATGAAGAAGAATTTCCGTCATTCCTATTGCATGTCTTCCATATCCGTCTACGTCCTATCAACCTGCAAATACAAGAAACAATTACACGTTTATACATAGGTGGATTTTGACAACTATGCTGTAGACACAAAACAAGTTTTCATAAAAACTGATCCAAAAGACTTACTATCTACAAGTCACATAGATAACAATCTAAAGACTAATGACTACCCATTTCAGTTCAGCCGGAACAAAGTTGGAACTATACCTAGAATCTTATCAAGAAATCTTCAGGTATTCGATACGATCTTACATGGGCAAGAGCAGTAGTCAAATCCAATTTGGATCCATGTCAAGTCTACCCACCTTATTTAACATTCCAACTAAATACCAGATATCCAATTCAAGCAGCTGCATCTAATCTGACAACAGAAGGCTTCTATACTACATTATGTCATACATGTTGTATGTGATTAATCAAAGATTAGGCAATTGGTACACCTAACATATTTATGTATACAAGTTGCAGAAGTGTAAACAGTTATAAGCTATACTCAAAGACACATAAATTTCATTGTGCTATCTACCATTACCCAATACAAGGAAACATCCTGCCATTTCCAACAAGAATACTTTTCCTAACACAAAGGTGACTATTGGTTCAAGTGAGTTGTCAAAAACTCAGCCTACTAACCTCCACGTTGTGGATTTGAGCTTGAGAACAACCACATGGTGCAGTTAATGAAAAGGGTTAATCTAAACACAGTCTTCGCTCTTCAACATTCACTAATGGGTACTAACCGGGTGTATTCTAACTTCTCCACAAGTAAAAGCTTCAGTTCAGAAGCCTTTAATTCCACAGACCAATTTGAATGGATGCAAATGTTATCAATAGTTTGTTAAGCTTATGTCCAATACATGTTTTCATCAAGTCTTCTCCCCACAAAAAATGAAACAAACGGATTTCTACTTTCTTCCATGAAACGAAAGCAAAAAAGAAAAGACGGAACTAAATGAGCTTCACAATGCAATGACAATATCCTGAGGTATGATGCACGGACACGGATACAATTACGGATATGGTCACGGAAATTCTAACTCGTACATGGAAAGATTCCTTGGAAGGATACAAATTAAAGACTGATCATGTTAAAATGGTCAGAGGAAGCAATATTGATCATACTCTCTCTCTCTCTCTCTCTCTCTAAACTTATCTCCTTCCTATGTCGAGCAGAAGGATTCTTCTTTCCCATGGGCGCCATTTACATCTGTTTCCTTCCAAATGTGAAATATACACCCATTATCATTATATACAAAAAGCTGCGGGAAAAATAGAGTATACCAGCCTCACTCCCTCTCTCTCTCAAAGGTTCAAGCCAATGCACTCTAGTGAATGGTTTGACCCAACACAGCCCCTCTGCACTCTCTCTCGAGCATACATGGGAATTCATGACACACTACCCCCATCAAACCCAACTGAAGATTCATTTACTCATTTCAACGCATTCCACAAAAATACATCATTCCCAAACGACACCAGTAACGGTGTTTAAGCTATGAATGAAATTACGATAGTCATTGCCATTAAGTTTAATGCCTTGATTTTGTGCTTCATAACATGGATAGAGTATGCTGGAAATTTGGACAGAGTATGCCAAGAACTGCAGCAAAAATGCCGGTTTCACTACCAAAGTCATTCCAACAGCTTTCATACTTTGGTTCTGCTGTATGCATAACAGAAACAGCAATGAACTCACAGAAGAAAGAAACTGAACTGAACTTATAAAAATGCTGGTTTCACTACAAAAAATGCAAGCTTCATTCCAACAGATTTGAACCAAAGTGCATCTTTTTATCAATAACCTGAAAATGCTGATTTCAATAAGTGGTAAACCTGCATTGAAATTGGATATCAGGAAAAAAAACTCAAACAAAAACAACTAAGCACATATCAATTCACAACCTAGTAATCTCATAAACCAATAACAAAGGAATGCAACTCCAACTACCCATGGCACTACAACTGGACTTAAATCTAGACTAAAAACAGCACTAAATATGCATTACCAAGCCTAACAGTCACATAACTGATCTTTGGCAACAACACTGATCAATCAACATAAGAGGCAGGTGTATTTTCAATCAATAAAACGGTCAACTCTATTCTCATTGCCTCAAAAAGTACCATGAAAAAACACAATTTACCTGTCCATTGTGGTCCATTAGTGACGGTGTGTGATCGCCATCTCCATTTCCAGCTCCATTTGGTGATGGAGGCAAAGGGTGTCCTGCACTTTTCATATAAGCTGCTACGGTTGCATATTGGTTCTTCAATTGAGTGATTTCATCACTTACGTCTCTTAGCACCTCTTGTCGCAACTCTGCACCCAACTCAGCACGCAACTCTGCACGCAACTGATCCTTGATACGTTGCTCCTGAGATCGGGTATATCTAGTCCCAAACACTTGACTCGGACAAGGACCCATGCCATAGGTACGCACACCTCCATTCCTATCTGGTTTTAGTACGCTAGTGAATAACTCCTCCCGTAAAGCAGGTGACTCTGAGGACTCAGGAATCTGAGAGGCTCCCTCATTAAGACGACGCTGAAATAAATGAAACCTATCTATGGTAAGTAAAAGAACAAAAGCAAAGATTTTATTATGTAAATAGATATAAAAGAAGCATACCATTAACGTGAACCTAAGAAGATGCAAAAATGAACCAAGTAAATATACATACTATGGCCAAAGCTGATGCTTCATCAACGGGCTGTCCATCTTTCTTCGTATGAGTCTTAATGAATACCTGTATACGATCGGGCTCTACTACTACTCCATCCCTAATCTGTGTCAACTTTATTAGCGTACAAGAAGCTAAAGTATTCAACAACACATTTGATATATAAATGCATGGAATTAAATTTAGTTCTACATGTTAGTCAGTTAATTACCTCATCCCTTACACGACAATGGCCCTTCCTCCCACTTGTGTGTCCCATTTTTTGTTCGTGTCTGCTTTTATGGTTGGTTTTACTTCGTGTCTATAACAAACAAAATTCACTATTACTTATCCATGATTATGTGTTCATATTCATTAGAAAGAGGAAGAAGAATTGACATGCATCACCTTGGCTGTTTCAGTGCCCCAAAATTGAACAAGAACTTTCCACTGATCAGGATCGACCCTATTCGGACAATTTGCCAAACGGTCTTCATCATTATCATATAGGTTATAAATAGTTCTTTTAAGCTCATCTTTCCAATCCTTCCATTTCTTTCCAACGGACATCAGACAATTATGCTTATAAGCATCTGGTGCGGTTGTATTTTCCTGCATATAAGTATATCAACAACATAGCAGCAACAACATTAGCTCAACTGATCAAAATTCAGTCTAAGAAGATAGATTATAAAACAGTAGCAGCAGCAGTATTAGCCCATAATATGAATTTTTTACTATAATAAATACCTTAACCTCTGCCCATATGCGTTCCTTGTATAGATATAGCTCTGGAGCCCTCCAATCAGTAAAAGTTAAGGGTGCTAAAGTTGCGTTTCTCGCTAATAGGCCAAGTTGACTTTGTAAGGGACCTGCCGTGTTACCTATTGGTTGATTGTCTTTATTCAATTTAACTTCTAACTTCGCTCCTGTACCCCACCCAACATATGGACGAGCAAAGCCTCTCCCCTTGGCTCTTTGTTGTTGCGAGTTGAGATCTAGTAAAGAATAATATGGAATAATGAACATAAACAAGTAAATGCAGGTAACTGCATAATTTAATTTTCTTGGCAAATAAAAGGTTGAACCATATATATTTTTTCTTTTGTACATTAAATATTTGAATGTACCTGCTCCAACTGAAGTTCTTGACCCTTCATTGCTTTGTTCCAGCGACTGCACGTTTGGAGTAGTGCGACTGCTCATAGATTGTTGATGTGATTCGAGCTCCACGGCTCTCACATTTACGTGACCTGCCACTTCAATGATTTACCAATAGAAGGAACTATAGAGAGATAAGGCTCCATATTTTAAGCAAAAACACCTAAGGAGAAGAAAATTACTGGTATTTGACACCAAATAATGAAAGCATCTAATTGCCTGAATGAATTCCTCCATGATGACAACAAGATAGCAGCAAAACATCTCCAAATATCAGCAACAACAGTACAAAATACCAGCATACTCCAACTATAGCAGCAACAGCAACTGAAACCCTCCAATAACACCAACCCACCCACCCAACCACAGAAAAACCCAAACCAAAACCCAGCCCCAAGATAGCCACCTAATGCATTTTGATGTTGTTTTTGAGCAGCAATTCTACTACATTTCATTATGGTTCGTGCAACTCTCCATTTTCTCTCTTCTCCTCCCTTTCTAAAACTCAAGGAATAAGAAGTTGGATTGACTGGCAGATGGAAAAGTTGCAGAAATCAAGTACAAGAACAAAATGATATAGTGCAAGACTTGTATCAGCATGCATTAAAATCAAGAGAAACTATATGGCACTTCCATTAGATCATTTAGGAGTTAATTTAGGTGGTTGTAAGGACACAAAATTCCGGAATGATAAACCTATTAACTGTCAAAGTAATAGGACAATTAGTGAGTTTATTTGAAATTGAAATGAGCTAATAAAACAATTATATACCTTCATCAGATGGTGACTGGAACTCATGATAGTTTGGTGGTAGTTGATTTCCATGCTGGTCTTGACTAATGGTGGGCAAAGGCTGCAATATAGTACTCATAGGTGCAGCCCGACATCGCTCTCGCTTTGCTTGCACTTGCGGCTGCGTCTGCAATTGTACTGACTGATTTTCTTGTTGGTCTTGACTAACGGTAGGCGAAGGCTGCAATGTAGCACTCATGGGTGCAGCCTGACATAGCACCCGCTTTGCTTGCACCCGCAGTTGCGGCTGCTTCTGCAACTGTACTTGCTGATTTCCATGTTGGTCTTGATTCATGGTAGACAAAGGCTGCAATAAAGCACTCATTGGTCCAGCTGATAGTTGTACACGCTTTTTTGTAGTAGCCACCTACATTAAAATTACAAAAATTTGATGAATGCAACAAAGTGAAAATTGCTTAATTGAACATAATGTAACAAGGATAAACATTAACCAAAAAAATAAACTCTTATTTAATATTCCACACAGACATTCATCACCTTACTCAATCGACCCCCAGAATATTCTTCATCTTCCAATGAACATTCATCATCTTCGAAGGAAGAACTATTCCCATCCTCACCATCGGCCGGTTGCCAATCCTTGTCATCATTAAAAGCACGATCCATCTTGTGTCTTCTCTTTCCAGTAGTTGCACTTTTCTTTAAAAATGGATTTGCCAATTGCTTACACCCTAGAGCTTCAATCTTTGCAGAGTTCTCTTCAATTAACTTCTTTCGTTTTTCCAAGTAGTTTCTCGTCTCAAGGGCCAATTCCCCAGGCTTAAAAACTAATTTTCCATCCTTAGCCATCTTTTGCAACAATTATTACAATATATTAAGACACTATCAGCAATTCAGAAAGAAATATAGATATGCATGTGACATTAGGAGCACAACACAACATAATCAAAAATTAAATAACTCAGTAGCGTAAAAACTAAAGCATAAAAAAGTAGAAGCAAAAACAAGTACTGGATACAAAAAATTACATGACATATGGTCCCACTTTCTAAGAGTGAAAAAACAAGGAAAACATGGCATCATACCAACAAAAAAAAAAAAAAAACTAATCATCCTTGTTATGATCTCCATCTTCATCATTTTCCTCAAAATCATCGTCGTCGTCGTCGTCATCATCATCAGTACAATTCTCTGCCTCATCACTATAATCAACCTCCTCCTCCTCACTATAATCAACCTCCTCCTCATCACTATTTTCTACACCAACATTATCATAATCGTCACCATCTATATCGTCATCAACTGTTTCTCCATCCACATCTGTTCTAACCCAGTTAACATCATTATCAAGAGTATATGTAGCATCATCTAACTGTTGACCACTATAAGGCTCAGCTTGGGGACAAGTTATTTCATCTTCTATAGATTGTTTTGCATTCATGTCGTATGAGTCTCTAGGAGTCATCTTAACAACGACATGCCAATCTTCGTCTATGGGGTCTTGAACATACCAAACCTGTTGCGCCTGAGATGCAAGGATGAATGGTTCATCTGATGTGCGATTGTGTCTATACAAAAGGTGCCTGAAATTTACAAGTGTGAACTTGAACTCATCTTGCTTCATTCCTACGTTGTTATCCACCCAATCGCATTTGAATAGCACAAACTTAAAGTCATTAGAATATCTCAATTCAATGATATCCCTTAAAACTCCATAGAAAATGACCTCTCCTGTAACTGGGCGTTTATCTCTTGAGCTTGCATAACTTTGTGTATATGCAGTCAACGATACTCCACTGTTTTGAGTTTTCCTCCTCTCCTCACGCTCCTTGGTGTGAAATCGAAACCCGTTTATAATGTACCCAGTATACCTTCTAGCCCATTTGTCTGGTGCTGAAGCTAACACACTCAGTTCGTTGGATATGTTCGCATTTTTTGTTCGCAGCAAGTCTTGAACCTATATTTTCCCAGCATATATGGTTAGAGAAACTTAGTTACTAATATGGTAATTAGAGATATTTGGAACAATACTACAAATGTTAACAAGACTTACGTGATCTCTAAACCAATTAGAAAATTGTTCATTGTGCTTCCTCATAAGATCACGCTCACTTAACCGGCGACTATCATTTCTAAGAACTTGAATGTGTTTCCTGCAATTAAAACAACTAGTCATTACATACGTAGTACGGTACTATTGTTGAAATGTAGTAACAAGTATAATCGATTTCTTACTCCCGGAATGGGGCTACGACATCATAATTGGCTAAGACATATCTATGTGCCTGCACCCAAGCAATGCTATCAAGCTCAAACAGTTTTCCTTTCCCTAGACCACGACCTCCATGCTCACCATCGTAGTTTCGTATTGGTCGACTTAACTTTGTCTCAACATCATGCAAGTACCGTGAGCAAAATGTCAAGCATTGTTCTGTCAAATAACCTTCTGCAATGGATCCCTCTGGATGGCTCATGTTACGCACGTACTTCTTGAGTGTAAGCAAATACCTACGGTTAACATAAATTTTTAATTAGTGTTGGAAGTTTATATCTATATTTTTGTTCATAAATATGTCAACTAGTAGTCTAGTAGTATATACATACCTCTCAACGGGGTACATCCATCGATAATATACTGGTCCAGCAACACTTGCTTGTTCCGCTAAATGAATTGGTAAATGCTCCATTATATCAAAAAATGAAGGTGGAAAAATCTTTTCGAGACGGCAAAGAGTCAATGCAATTTGCTTTTTAAGATCCTCAAAGTCATTTGGATCCATTACTTTGGAGCATAGCCGTCTATAAAAAGTGCTCAACTCAATTAAGGCTTCACAAACATGTCTAGGCAATGCCCTCCTCGCAGCCAATGGCAATAGTTGTTGCATTAGAATATGACAATCATGGCTCTTCAACCCTGAAATAGTTGTGTCTTTGAGGTTTACACGGCGTGAAATATTGGAGGAGTAGCCGTCAGGGACTTTAACATTTTTCAACACTTTGCAAAATATATGTTTCTGTTCTTTACTCATTGTGAAAGAAGCAGGAGGTAGAAAGACTTTCCCACCAGGCCGTTGTTGAGGATGGAGTGCCATGCGTATACGCATGACCTTTAGGTCTTGTCGAGCCTTTAGATTGTCCTTTGTTTTCCCCAAAATATTGAGTAGTGTCCCAAGTATATTTTCCAAGACATTCTTCTCGGTATGCATTAGGTCAATATTGTGGCGAATCAAAATATCTACCCAATACTCTAAGTCAAAAAATATACTTCTCTTTTTCCAATTATGTTGTACTCCTTGCTCCATAGTGTTGGCACTTATTCCATCATCAGCATGTACTCGTCTCTTTTTAGGTGCAGTTCTCCCCCTTTCTTCACCCTTCCCAAAATTATTTTGAATGAATTGAACTTGTTTAAAAATATCAGCACCTGATAAATGAAGTGGCCTTGGTCTAGTTTCAATAGTTCCATCAAAAGATATGGCATCTTTCCGAAAGTTATGTCCTTGATCCAAGAAGCGTCTATGGCCCATATAGCAATACTTCCTAAAATTCTTCAACCATAGAGATTGGGTTTCCACATTGCAAGAAGGACACGCTAGTGCTCCTTTTGTGCTCCAACCAGATAGAATCGCTAATGCTGGAAAATCATTTATAGTTCCCATCAATATTGTCGCTCGCATACGAAACATTTGTTGGGTTGATGCATCAAAAGTAAGCACACCTTCAGTCCATAACTCTTTTAACTCCTCCATCAAAGGCTGCAAGTAGACATCAATATCATTTCCAGGACCATGAGGACCATCAATGAGCAAAGCCAGAATGAAAAATGGTTGTTTCATGCACAACCATGGAGGCAAGTTATATGGCATCAACACGACTGGCCACGTGCTATGAGTAATGCTCATTGTTCTAAACGGGTTAAAACCATCAGCTGCTAATCCCAATCTCACATTTCGAATGTCTTTCGCAAATTCAGGGTGTTTTTGGTCAAATGTTTTCCAAGCAGGTGTATCAGCAGGATGCCTCCATTTACCATCATTGGTCCGTCCCTCCACATGCCATCTCATATGTTTTGATGTTTCCTCTGACATGAAAAGCTTTTGAAGTGCTGGCTTTAAAGGAAAATGCCTTACTTGTTTCGCAGGAATTTGTGTTAGTTTGGATGTTCCATCATCTGAAAAGACAGTAGATTCTTTATATCGTGATGTTCCACATTTTTCGCAGTTGTGCAGCCCCTTTTTATCTTTCCAAAACAACATACAATCCTTGGGACACGCATCAATTTTTTCGTAACTAAAGCCTAAGGCCTCATTAAACTTCTTTGCTTCAGCAAATGACTTGGGCAGGGTTTCACGAACTGGAAACGCTTTTCTCAATAGCTCAACTAGCATATCATATGAGCTATCAGTCCAACCACCAAGCACTTTTATGTGCAACAAATGAGTTGTAAAAGAGAGAGCTGTGAATGTCTTACAATTGGGGTACAACTCACGTTGTGCATCTTCAAGCAGCTTAAAAAATTTCTTAGTCTCCTTATCGGGCCCTAACCCAATACTTTCAAGTCCTTCATTGTCTCTAATCCCACCATCTTGCCTTGGAACTCCAAATGCATCATGCACCATACCAATCATATCATCTTGAAAATAAGAGCTTTGATTTACATCCGATTCATTTCTACTAGATGAAGATAAAGACTCTCCGTGAATTGTCCATCTCGTATAGTTAGTATTGAATCCATTTACAATTAGATGTTCTTTCACGCCACTTCTTGTCCCAAATATAACGTTCACACATTTCTTGCAAGGACAATATATCTTTGAATCTGGATGCTTTTTATCATAAGCAAATTCTAGAAACATTTCTACCCCTTGTATATAGGTAGGGTCTAGCCTATTCCTTATATCAATCCAGCTCTTATCCATAGGAGTTAGCTTTAAAAAACCTGAAATTAATATCGTGTCATAGTATTGGTTATAACTCGCAATAAGAATAAAACATGGATGAGAGAGATAAGAATACATTTTGGAGCTGCATAGAAAACATACTAGTCTTATAAAAATCACATAGTAATCTCACATCTAACCCCCTATCCCTATATGGGTGTCGTTTTCTCGGAGGAACATATGAGAAGAATACCTAAAAAGAATACGACACTTCAAAGCCCAAAAAGAATACATGTGTTGGTAGAAGAATAACTGTAGTTAGTAGATAGTTCGGGGGGCGGGCCACCCTTAATGGCATGCATGACACATGATTGTATAATGTAGGAGCTACTTCACAATCCAATGAAAAACCTGCTGGCATGCCCATGACAATAAAGAGAAAGCCAACGCAATCAAAACTTACTCACAGTCAATAACAACAACATTCTTAGGAGTCATGTGGATCATTATTCAGATTCGCAAGCAAATGGTCCATCACACAGTCTGATAAACATGCAAAAATAAAGCATGCAAGGGCTAACTCTATGGTTCCAGAAACTTCCGGTAAACAGACATGCTGACCACTCAAAAGGTCTCATGTTTAGGGCAAGGTCTGCTTTTCCTCATTCGAAAAAATTGCGCTACGTAGAACCAAAATCTTAATACATAGGTTGTTATTTATTAAGTTGTATGGTTATATCAAAAGCATTGTTGCACTTGCGCGGTTTGCTACCGTGGTGGTACTTGTAATTTGTATCCTCAACTCAGCACGCGTGGGATCTTCCGATCTTGTTAATCACAGTTCTCAATCTAAATTTTCAACGCATTTGATGTTTATGTTCTGCCAACAATTTATTAAAGTCAATTTTTGCTACATTTTGGATGCTCGGATGTATCCCTTGAGACAAGCATGTTTTTTTTTGTTGGTAATTAACCATTTATTTGGAAACCAGGAGTAAAGATCCTCAAGAGGTACAAAGAATCAAAGGCATGAGCCTATACAGAGATATACCACAACTGAAAACTAGAGCCTATACAAAAGAAAACAACTAGAGAGAAATGTGTCAATTCTGACTGAGCTAGGAGGATAAAGCTGTAGGCTTCACATTCCTGCTTTGGGAAGCTTTCAACCTAACATCGAATCTAACTTTTCCTATAACAGCTAAAGGAGGCTTTTGAATGCCTTGATGCCATACACAAAAGAATAAATGAAAAGTATAAGCACCGAGCAACAAAGATACCTACATTAAGTAAGTTTATATGTTAAAAAACCAAACGCAGCAGCTATAAACCCTAACCGAACCTCAAAGATCAAACCCTTACTCAATCTCAAGCTTGAGTGAAGACTCAGCTCCATGGTCAAGACCCAGATTCAAGGATTCTCTATAACTTCCAAATTTACCATTCTGCCGCTAATGAAGCATTTACAAAGATGCGCACTGCACATTTTATATAATGCTTACAATATGGTCTACCATCGCTTTTAGTCAACTATATGCTTAAATGTGGGTTAGCCTGCCTTTTAAACGAAATGGATCTTCCACTCAAATTAAGTAACCTTAATCTCCCTAAAGAATTGTTCTCATATTTTTCTTCGGTATTATTTACTTTCACTGAGTTTTTTGCTCAGCATTTTGTTAAAAAAGTTAAGAGCAATCCTTCCGTTCAACAAAAGGAGTCAGAAAAATCTCTAAAAAATAAATTGAATTTAAAAAAAAAATAGTCACAGAGGACAACAATAAAAGGAAAAAAGACAAATGTTTCAAAAAAATTCTGTCTTTGTTGAACTTTAAACGTCTTCGGTCGCAAATTTTCCTTTTCAGACTACCCTCGCTCGAGACGTATAACCAACCCAAGCTAACGAAATGACGAGGGAAAATACCAAAACAGCTTCTTAAGAAGAACACGGCCTGAAAACATGACTCAAGGGACCGGTGGACAATGGCCCATAGAATAACGGGCAGCTAGCACACAGAATTGAATCAGTTCAACAATGCAATTTCATTTCCAAAAAGAAATCAATCCCACAGCAAATACCTCTACACAATACATCAATTTTGGAAGTATGAGCATGCAATTCTGAAACCCTAAACAGAGAAACGGGATTCAAGGTTCAAAGGTGAACATATGAAAAAAATTTGTAAACTCAAAACTCAAAATAGAGAGAGGGGATGCAAAGTTCAAACCCAGACGCAGATAAAACCCAAAATGCAAATTTGTTCAATCAAGAAGAAATAGTGTACCTGCGATGGTGAGAACCGTGAGATATCATGCACAGAGATCGATCGATCACCAGGTTCTTGTTTGCAGAGAGATTGCTCATCGGGTTCCGGAGGTTCCGTTCGGGGGCTTACGTTTTGGGGGTTTTGAGTTTGGGGGAATTTTGTTTCCACTGGTTTCAGGAGTGGATAAAGTGAGGACCGAGAGATGGAATAGAAAAAAATAAGAGGGAAAAAGGAAAAAGTAAGGAGGGAAAAAGTACGATGGAGTGCTTCACAGTACACTAGACGACGTCGTTTTACGAGGGGAGAATAAATTGCGCGCGTTGCTGTAATTTTACCGCCCATAAGGAAACTAAAAACGGCATTTTCTATATTAATGCCGTTTTTGATTAATTTTTACCGGCATTACATAACTAATGCCGTTTAAAGATAATATTTTTCGGCATTAGCATTAATGCCGGGAATAACTAGTATTAGTGGCATTTTAACACATGCCGGTAAGAAAAATGCCGTTAATGCCACATTTTCTTGTAGTGAAAGTAATACCATAAGCTACGAAAGCTCAGCAGAACAATCCCATATCCGCTAACCCATAACTTATAACAAAAGATCATATACCACAGACCGTAACAATAACATATTCACATTCGCTATTCAACTATCGTTGGTGTCCAAGATTTCGGAGTTTCTCCTACGCGACTCATCATAGAACGTGTCAGCATTTTCACATTTCAAATCAACCTTTCAAAATCATTTGCATTGGCTCCGTACCGCGGATAACCAAGCTACACACCCAACCTCGGTTCCGTCGCTCCGGGTTCCCGAGTATCCGCACAATGGTTCCGCCGCTCCGGGTTCCCATTGGTACACAATTGCATTGGGTCCTCTCCGCGGATAACCAAGCCATACCTCACCATGGTTCCGCTGCTTCGGGTTCCCATGGGAACGCACACAAAACTCACACCACATAATGGGCTACCACGTTTGGCCACATTGCAGTTTCCAAAACATTTCACCCATTTCAAACACGCTTTTTCATTTAACCACACCCTAGGTGCCATATTTCTACTTTCTCGATTTCCGTGTCTCGTTTTCATGCAAAGACTTCGTGGTAGGACTTTTCCACATAAAGATCATAATCATTCGTTTGTAATCTTGAAACTAAACTAATAAGATCATCCAACTCTATATTATTTAGCATGCTCATAACCATCCTAAAGATCCAAAATACGAATACTTACGTTCAAACGTTAAATTATCTTTCTTTGAAATTCAATCTTCTTCCTTTTTGGAAAGTTTAAAAGAACATATGTTTTTCTGGAAAATTAAGTCGACATGTTCAACATACTCCCCTTCCTTTTCATCTTTTTAAGAAAAGCGGCACATTTCAAGTTCCTCAAGCATTTCATAACATACAAGCATCAAAGATTTAAAGTCTAACGGTTAAGAAAACTTTTATGTATACTTAGAGATATTCTACGTATATGAACTTGCTAATTATTTCAAATACTTCAACTTGTCTTATCATAAACAAAAAATAATTAAAGTTATACTAGGGAGAATGAGTAAAGATTAATCTACCTTGATCCGAAACTAGTCGGGGCCGAATAAGCTAGTTGGAAAATTCTACGGGTGGTGAAACTCCAAATCTGGACCGAACTTTGGATGGCAGTAACTCAGTTAATCTTTGGCCGAATACAATCGTTCTTGGGTTGAAATCAAAGCTCTAGAAACGCTCTACAACTTTTGTGAAGGAAGTTGATCCTAGAAACCACTTTAGGTAGGAGAAAAATGGGGATAAAGGAAGAGACAGTAAGCTGTCTGGAAATGGAAATCCGAGATTTTTACTGAACTTCGGATGCTAATATCTATGAAATTCCTTCACCGATTGGGGTGGTTCTTGGGTCTAACTTGAAGGTCTCGAAGTGATCTACAACTTTCCCGAAGGAAGTTAGTTCTAAAAACAACTTAAAGAAGGAGAAAACTGAGGATTTCCGAAGGGCAGTAGGCTGCCTGGAAAAACAGAAATGGTTTCTAGAGAGAAGTTGAAGCAAGAAGTGAAGGTGTGAGTTGAAATGCTTGGAATGGCTTGCTATTTATAGGCAAAACCTTGGCTCTTTCCTCTCTCTCAAGGCCGGCCCCCCCTCTCTCTCTCTCTTCCTCAAATTTTGACACATGTCAAGTAATCTTTGAAAGATCAAAGGCTAACCCTAGGCTTGCATGGCTAAGATTTGATTCTTAGAAGATTTTGTGGAAGAAAGGAGAGTTTGGTACAAGATTCTAGTGTTAAACAATTAACAGAGGTACAAAAGAGGACAATGGAGGTAGTTTCTTAGCTAGGAAGGAAGATTCACCCATGGATTTGAAGTACTTTGAAAGATCAAGCATGGTACAACCAAATCCCTTTCCTCTCTCTCCCTCTCTCCCTCTCTCCCTCTCGGCTTCTCTCTCCCTTTCTCTCTCAGCTTCTCTCTCCCTCTCCCCCCCCCCCCCCCCTCTCTCTCTCAAGTACGCACACTCATATATATATGCATACAATGTACAAGAGAACAATAAACAAAAGATACTTTGTACTAGAGATCAAGGGAGATTTGGAAGACTAAGATTCTCTTAATAAACAATCCAATAGGCACATGAGTACTAGGGCAATACTTTAGTCTACCAATATACATATATAATATATACAAGGGTACAATGTACTCTAGGAAAATTAACTCCCTACTAATTAAATCTAATTGGGTACAAAATCCCAATATAAAATAATATAGGAGTACTTAGGAATCTTAGGGCTTTTAAAATAATATAAAACCCCTAACTTTTATTGTCCAATGGACAATAGTTAAAAGGAAACTTTTATGTTAAAATAATCAAAGTGGTCCTTAAAGCATATGAACAAAAGCCCAATATTTAAATATAGGTGTGATACCAAGTACCCCAATTAAATAAAAAGGCTAGAATTCTCCCCATTAAATAAAAGAGTACAAGTACTAGTTTAACCAATAAAGTACTTTAGAAATCTAGGGTTTAGATATACCCCAATACTTTAATGCATAAAAGTACATGGGAATCCAAATCTTGAATATTTAAATTAAACCTTGTACTATGTTGGAAGATAAGAGCTATTACCCAATGGGTAATAATTTTCCTAGTGGTTAATAACCAAAGGATAATAAAGGACGAGGTACTTATATAATAAACTAAGCCCTTAGAAAAGACTACATGTCCTTTTGCATGTGGCAAATACACATATGTATATATACATCTACTTATCAAGATATAATAATGGAGAAGCTATCGTCCAATGGGTAAAGATCACCCTAACAATTATTGTCCAATGGACAATAGTAACTAGGGAACTTTTATATTAAAATAATCCAAAATGTCCTTTTAAGAAATTATAAAATTCCATTAATAAATATATAAAAGAGTACTTGATATTCAAGAATATAAAATCTAGGGTTTCTATTATCCAATGGATAATAGTTCCCCTAACTTTTATCGCCCAATGGATAAAGAATAAAATCAAAATAATAAAAGAAAATAAATAAACAAATTCCAATTCTATGGTTGAAAAGGTTCACAAGGTTCAAGGATGGGCAAAACAGTCCATCTAGGGTTAGGGAAAAGTAACTAGGTGGCTCCCTAGTTCGGTTTCTCCAACAAGCTGGTTAGAAGCTAACTAGGTTTGCTAAGTAGGGCTTAAAGTCAAGAAACGAAATTTGAAGGGCAAAAATGTAATTATGACATACTACACGGAAGTTAAATGCAAATTAAAATAAAATTCAAATATTTAACGAAATTTTTACTGAACAAAAATCAGGGCTATTACACTTTGACTAAGATATTGATTAGACATTTCATCTACATGGGAAAAGTTTTATTAGTCAAGTTTTAAGAAAAGAGTTTTAGTAAAAATTTAGAGAAATTTTTTCCAGTTTCTATGAATCATATTCGATCCTTGATTTAAGTCATCATCCAATTGTGCGGGAATTCCCAACTTGGCTGTACTGCCAATTCCGCACCTTGCTCAATCCGAAGATTGTTTTGACAGAACTCCACCCAATTTGGGATGGTAAACTTAAACTCAATTCACGTTTATGCAACGGTCAAACATTCTTATGGTCTACCCATGGCCGAGGTTTTGAACCTAAAACTTTGATTGTAACAACCCTGATTTTTGGTAAATAAAAATTTCGTTAAATATTTGAATTTTATTTTAATTACTTTTAAATTTCTATAAACCATCATAATTAGATTTAAGTTCTCAAGATTATTTTTCTTGGCTAGAGGCTCTACTTGGCAAGTCCAGTTAGCTTCTAACCTACTTGTTGGAGAAACCAAACTATCAATTCACCTAGTTACAATTCCCTAACCCTAGATGGACCTTTTTGACCATCTATGAGCCTTGTGAACCTTTCCAACCCTAGACTAGAAAAATTATTTTCTTTTCTTTTATTATTTTAGTTTTCTTCTTTATCCATTGGACGATAAAAGTTAGGGGAACTTTTATCCATTAGACAATAGAAACCCCATTCTTTATATTGAACGTATTCATTGAAAGATTTTGTTAAGTACTAATATCTATAAACAAATAGAATTTTATAATTATTTAAAAAGACATTTTGGTTATTTTAATATAAAAATTTCCTTATTACTTTTGTCCTATGGACAAAAAATACTAGGGAATTTGTTATCCATTGGGTAATAAGGTTAATCTTCCAACTAAGTACTAGGGTTTATTAAACAACTATTTTCTAGTTTTCACATGTGATGTTATATATATACATGTATATGTGTATGTACTTTTGATTTAAAGACCTAAAATTTCCTTTGTACACTAATATTATTTTATATTGGGGTTTTGTACTCAATTGAATTAAGATATTGGGAAGTTGATCTCCCTAGATTGCTTAGTATCTATGTATATATAAATATAGGTACTTGGTTGAATATATATAATACTAGTACACATGTGTTAATTGAAATGTTTATATAAGAAAATCTTAGCCTTAAAAATCTATTTGATCACAAGTACCAAAAGTACCTATTATTTTATATTTTCATGTACGTTGTAGTATATATATGTGTGTGTATATACTAGTGAAGGGAGAGAGAGAGAGGAGGCCGAGAGAGAGAAGGGAAAGAGAGAGAGAGAGTTGGCTGAGAGAGAGAGAGAGAGAGAGAGAGAGAGAGAGAGAGGAGAGATTGGATTGTACCTTGATTTGATCACCATGATCTTCTTACATCCTTTCAAATCCATGGTTGTTTAATCTTTCAAGCAAAAATCTAACCTCTATTGTCCTATTTTGTACACCTTTCAATTTTAAACTATGTACAAACCC
>BPLS01000474.1:868618-906202 GCA_019656275.1 Rhododendron kiyosumense | reverse complement strand
AAAAAAAAACCCAACTCCAATTTGTTTCACAAACCCAAAATTAGTTCAAACCCAACCATTACTGCTTCAACCCAATCCAGCCAATAGAAAACACATTATATCGGAAAAAAAAAAAAAGCGACACCAGGGGAAAAAAAAACCCAACTCCAATTTGTTTCACAAACCCAAAATTAGTTCAAACCCAGAGAGAAGGAGAGACACAGAGAGAGAGAGAGAGAGAGAGAGAGAGAGAGAGAGAGATAGAGAGATACAAACCAAATTTTGGGTTTTTGAAAACTAAATACTCCGGTTTCAAGCCCTAAATAGCAGTAAATGTAGAGTTCGAGTTCAATCGAGAGAGAGAGACCTCTCAGAGATTCGAGATTTCAAGCCCTAATTTTTGGGTTGCTGAAAACTAAATACTCTGCTTCCAAGCCCTAAATAGCAGAGATTCGAGATTTGAGAGAGATACGAGTCAGAGGTTTGAGATTCGAGAGAGATACCTGGTGGGCTTCGATGTTCTTCTCCGTTCTTCGTCGATGGGCTTCGCGTTTTTCAGATCTGATGAGCTTCGTTCTTCGTTCTCTCTCTCTTCTTCTCTGGTTCCTAGCTTCGTTCTCTCTCTCTCTCTCTCTCTTCTTCTGTATTTTAGGCTTACAAAATGGGACAAAAGGGGGTTTGACTGAGTTTTGAATGTTTTAAAACCATGGGCCGTTGGATTTAATCCAACAGCTGTGCAAAGAGTCCCGGACCTACTGCCCATCCGGGATCCCTGAAGAGAACCCAACTATATATATATATATATAGGTACTTGGTTGAATATATATATACTAGTACACATGTGTTAATTGAATTGTTTATATAAGAAAATCTTAGCCTTAAAAATCTCTTTGACTCAAAGTACCAAAAGTACCTACTATTTTATGTTTTCTTGTACATTGTAGGTATATATATGATATATGTGTGTATATACTAGAGCTAGGGAGAGAGGGGGAGAGAGAGGAGGGCCGAGAGAGAGAGGGGGTGGGAGAGAGAGGGAAGAGAAAGCAGAGAGATTTGGATTGTACCTTGACTTGATCACCATGATCTTCTTACATCTTTTCAGATCCATGGTTGTATACTCTTCCAAGCAAAATCTAACCTCCATTGTCCTATTTTGTACACTTTTCAAATTTTAAACTATGTACAACCTCTCCTTTCTTACACAAATCTTCCAAGATCAAATCCAAAGGACTAACCTAGCCATGCAAGCCTAGAAACTCGCCTTTGATCTTTCAAGAAACTTGATTTTTGGAATAAAAAAGTGAGAGAGAGAGAGAGAGGGCCGGCCTTGAGGAGGGAGAGGGAGAGCCTTGCCTATAAATAGAAGCTCACTCCAAGCTTGAACTCACACCTTCACTCATTGCTCTCACTTCTCTCTAGAAATTCTAAGTGTTCTTGGTTCAAAAGTTCTAGTTTTCTTGAGTTTCTTGAGAATTCTTGAGAGAAACCACCAAACCACTTCCAAAACCACCACTAGATCTTTAAAGTAGCTTCGTTTAGTTAGTAAGTTTTTTCTAGGAAGAGAAAAGTTCATCTCTCTTCCTTTCGAAGCAATCTGGAGCCGTTACGCCGCCGAATCACCAAACCGACGACTAATTCTCCGTAGCCGACCACCGCCAAAAAGTAAGTAGGAATCCTAGTCCATTAACTCTACGTATAGTTTAGAATCATATGTTGAAAAGTATAATGTCCATAGTTCAAAGATTCTTAATCATTTTCACTAAGTAGATAAAGTTATCTATCGATTATAGTAGTTGGAATGCATGATTGTAAATTTATTCTTACTTATGGAAGTATGAGCTTGTATACATGAATTGCTTGTATGACTTGTCTTGTTGTTAAGCATAAGTGATTATCACTCCAAGGGCGTCCATACATGTGTCGTTATGCTCTAAATATTATTTTGAGCATGCTAAGAAATATGGACTATTCATGTTTACGACTGTGGAAAGTCCTACCGCGGAAGTCGATGCATGAAAACGAGACACGAGAATCAAGAAGGTTAGAGACATGACATCTAGGGTATGGTTAACTAGTAAATGTGTTTTCGAGAAAAGAAATATTTTTGACACTACATAATGACCATTTTGGGGGCATTATGTGAGTTGTGTGTGTGTGTGTGTGTGCGCGGGGATGGGAACCTAGTGCGGCAGAACCATTGTGAGGATACTCGGGAGCCCGGAACGGCAGAACCGAGGTTGGGTGTGTGGCTTGGTTATCCGTGGAGAGGAGCCAATGCAATTGTGTGCCAATGGAAACCCGGTGCGGCGGAACCATTGTGAGGATACTCGGGAGCCCGGAACGGCGGAACCGAGGTTGGGTGAGTTAAAAAGGGGTTTTTGAGAAAAAGAAAGTGGAAATAATAACACAGTCTACGATGAGTCAGAACAAATGAACATCAAAGTTAGTTTGTATAATGAACGTGGATTTGATTAACTGTTATGTCAATATGCATGATCTATATACAATCGTCGTTATTATGATCTTTTGTTCATAAGTTAAGGGTTAGTGAGTAGTATTATACTATTGAGCCTTCGTAGCTCATGGTGTTACCTTTTGGTGACTCTGACATATTATATGGGTGGCGATGCCGGTATAATATGTCGGATCTAATAGATGAACATAACGAACTCTTCACCTTGGAAGAACTCGCTAGGATGGAGGAACAAGCAGAGCAGTAGCTAGGAACTTAGATTCCCTATTTTGTGTTTAAATACTCTTACGAGAGTTAAGTTGTAATAATGAGCAGTGACTCTCTTTAAGTTTTGTAATAAATTATCCTTTTAACGTACCTAAAATTAGGGGCGTTACAATAACATCACTCAAAAATTCCCCCGGAGGAAACTGGTATCTATACCCTTTGGTCTGGACAGCTTCTGGACCAAGATGGAGCAAATGGTATCAATACCTTCCTTCATGTTATCGATAACAATTTACAAAACTGCAAATTTCAGGTTGAGGCTTCAGCTTCAGCTTCAGCAAACAACTCTCAGCAACTTCACAGCTTCTCAGCATCTTATTTTAAGTAAAGATTACATTTTAAACCTTTCTTTTATCTTTCTTTTACTTTAATTTATTTAATGTAAATAAGAAAATACCCCCTATTTGGAAACAATGGCATTACCAGAATTTCAAAATTCCAATTAAATCAAAATGTCAACCCCTCACTTTTAGCGTAAAATGGAAAACTGCACGTTTTTCACAGGAGAAAATGGTTCAAAACATGACATTGCTCTTCAAATAAAACCTTGCAACTTTGCAATTTCTCTTAGAAAAATTCAAGGATCAATTACCGCTATTTTTAATCTAAAAAATTGATACTTTTCCAAAAAGTCATTTTTCCATACTTAGATAGATTTTAAGGGGCCGACAGGGTCTTCGGGTACTTGGAAGCACTTAGGTCATGCATGGCATTGAAAAACACCTTATTTGCACATTTTACCTGAAAACACTAAAAAGACACCTTACATGCAATATCGCTATAAAAGCTAAATAAACGTAAGATGAAACAACATAAAACGGGACTAGTCGTACCAAATATCTGCAATATTGGGTGCTCATCAGTTGCTAGATTAGTGGGTTGATTATTTATTGGTCGGTAGTTGGTGACATATTTGGTTGGTTGATCTATCGATAGTTGACTAGTTGCCTCTCATTGTATGAGATATTTTTGCAATGAAATCTGATTCTACTTCCGCTGTTTCTAGTGCTTTTAGTTCTTCATTCAGTCGTGGCCGTAGTCGTGGTCGTGATTCTGGGTACAATGATCAGGTTTTTGACCATGTTTTTGGGGGTCGTGATTCTAGTCATGGTGGTTGTGGCTTTCATCCTAGGGGCCACATGTCAGGGGGAGGTGGCCATAGTTGAGGCCGTGTTTTCTGATTGTGTACTCATTATGGGGGAACAAATTATACAGTGGAGTACTGTTATGACCTATATGGTTTTCCTCAGATTTATTAGGTTACTCCTTTCAAAGATGTTCGGCAGGTTACTCACTCTACTGCTTTGGTGACTATTTTTGTGGAGGAGTATCAACACCTTGTGTCATGTCAGACAATTTCCTCCATTGCTACGCTATCTCAGACAGGTTCTTCTAGTGCTTGTATTGCATCTTCCCGTTTTTCTATTCCTTAGATTATTGATTCTGGTGCATCTGATCACATGACGGGTGCTTCTTCTGTTTTTTCTGACCATTATCAGTCTATTTATAAACCATCTCGTGTTACCTTAGCCGATGGGTCTACCACTGATATTATTGGTTTGGGTTCTGTTTATGTTACTTCCTCTCTAATTTTGAATTTCGTATCGCATGTTCCTCGTTTTCCATTAAATCTTATGTCTGTGAGTAAACTTATCAAATCTTTAAATTGCTTTGTCACATTCTTTCCCGATGGTTGTGTGTTTCAGGATCAAATTGGTAGCGGTACTGAACGTGGTGGCCATTATTACTTTACCCACGATGTTCACCCTAGCTCTGTTGCCCTACAATCTTCGGTGTCACCCTATCAACATCATTGTCGTCTTGGTCATCCGTCCCTTCAGAACCTTAAACGACTAGTACCTTCATGTAGCCATGTTGATGTTTTGCCCTATGAAGTCTGTGAGTTTAGTAAACATCATAGAGTGTCTTTTTATCCTAGGGTTGAGAATCCTGTATCCCGTCCTTTTCAATTAGTTCATTTTGATATTTGGGGCCCAATGCATGTCTCTAATATTTTTGGCTTCCAATATTATGTTATCTTTGTCGATAATTACTCTCGTGTCACGTATCTTTATCTCATGAAAGAGAGGTCAAAGTTGTCTTCTATTTTTAAGTCATTTTATACAGAGATCAAAACTCAGTTTGATACTTGCATTTGTATATTTCGTTTTGACAATGCGGGTGAATATTTTTATAATTCTCTTTCTAAGTTTTTTGATGATCATGGTATAATTCACTAATCTTCTTGTGCTCGGACTCCACAATAAAATGGAGTTGCCGAACACAAGATTAGGCATTTATCAGAGGTTATGCGTGCTCTGTTATTCCAAATGCAAGTTCCTAAGTCTTACTGGAGTTATGTTGTTCTTATAACATGTTATTTGATCAATCGTATGCCATGTAGAGTCCTAGGTGGTCAGATACCCCATACGGTTTTATTTTCTGGTTGGCCTTTCCATTCATTACCCCTATGAGTGTTCAGGTGCACCTGTTATGTTCATACTTTTGATCCTGACCGGGACAAACTTGATCCACGGTCAATTCGGTGTATTTTCCTGGGATTCGTACGCACTCTGACAGGGTATAAGTGTTGCTCATCATCTCTACGTCATCATTTTGTTTGTGCTGATGTCACGTTTAATGAGTCATTACCCTTTTACTCGAGTCACCGTACTCCAGTTGAACTTCCTAAGACTAAGTCTGTGTTTCCTATTTGTGTACCATCTGTGTCACCCTTGCAGGTGTATGTTTGTCGGCAGAAAGTATTAACAGCCCCACCAGTGCCTTCCGCCACACCTCCTCCATCTCAAGATCTAGTTCCACAACCACCGACACCTCCACCACCACCACCGACACCTCCATCTTTATCATCACTTGCTCTTCCTATAGCTCTTCGCAAAGGTATTCGGTTTTGCGCTTATCACCCTATTGATTGTTTTATTTCTTATGATTACTTGTCTCCATCCCTTCGTGCTTTTACTACTTCTATTTTGTCTATTTTTGTTCCTAACACTATTCAGGAGGCTTTATCTATTTCCGAGTGGTGGACAGCTATGGAGGCTGAAATGTCTGCTCCACATGACAATGACACTTGGGAGTTGGTTCCTCTTCCACCAGGAATGACTACTGTTGGTTGTAGGTGGGTCTTTACGGTTAAATATCATTCTGATGGGTCTGTTGAGCATTACAAAACCCGTCTTGTTACTAAGGGACATACTCAGACTTATGGTGTTGATTATGCTGAGACTTTTTCTCCAGTTGCCAAGCTTGGTTCTGTCCACCTTCTTACCTCCCTTGCAGCCAATCTTTGTTGGCCTTTATTCTAGTTGGATGTTAAAAATGTCTTATTCATGGGGATCTCCAGAAAGAAGTTTATATGGAGCAACCACCTGGGTTTGTTGCTTAGGGGGAGCATAATCAGGTATGTCGTCTTCGCAAAGCACTATATGGTCTTAAGCAGTCTCCTCGGGCCTGGTTTGACAAGTTCAATGATGTAATTTTAAAATTTGGGATGAGTCGCTGTCAGTCTGATCATTCAATTTTCTCTCTTTCACCTGATCGAGGGAAAGTATTATTGATTGTTTATGTGGATGATATTATTATTACAGGCGATGATCAAAAAGGTATTGATTAGTTGAAGATATTTCTGCAGAGTTAGTTTCATACCAAAGATCTGGGAAGGTTGAGATATTTTTTGGGTATTGAGATTGCACGATTTAAAGATGGCATTTGTTTATCATAAAGAAAATATGTGCTAGATATTGTAGATGAGACTGGTTTATTGGGGTCGAAGCCTGTCGATGCTCCTATGAATCATAATGTCAAACTGTGTGTTGATTAGGGGGAGCTGTTTTCTAGCCCTGACCAATATCATCGCTTGGTTGGTAAATTGAACTATCTTACTATTACACGTCCAGATATCTCGTTCGCAGTTAGTATTGTGAGTCAGTTTTGTCTGCTCCTCGTTTTCCACATTGGGAGGCTGTTCTTAGAATTGTAAAGTATCTCAAGGGTCATCCAAGACGTGATTTGTTTTATCGAGCTAATAGTCACTTACGTATTGAGGCTTTTACTGACTCTGATTGGGCAGGAGGACCTTCTGATAGGAGATCCACTACAGGATATTGTGTTTTTCTCGGTGGAAACCTTGTCAACTGGAAGAGTAAGAAACAAACAATGGTTGCGCGGTCTAGTGCAGAGGCAGAGTATTTAGCTATGGCGCACACGACATGTGAGATTGTACAGGTGCGATCTTTTCTTAAGGAGATAGGATTTAGCGTGCAATTGCCAATGAATATGTATTGTGATAATCAGGCAGTAATTCACATTGCATCCAATCCGGTATTTCATGAGATCGAGGACTAAGCATATTGAAGTTGATTGTCATTTGGTGCATGAGAAGTTAGTTGGTGGTGTGATAGCTACTCCCTTTGTGTCTACAAGTGCTCAGTTAGCTGACATGTTTACTAAGTCATTGTTCAAGCCTTGGTTAGAGTTGTTATGTAGCAAACTGGAACTTTGTGATATCTATTCTCCAGCTTGAGGGGGAGTGTTGGAATATTTAGGTAGTTGTTATGAGTTTTGTCTCACATTGGTTAAACAAGTCTTGTAACAAGTTATCTCTTAATATAAATAATAGTTATTTGTGTTAGGGTTCATTAACACCCTATACACTTTTTCTCATCTTTGACAACAGAAACTTCTCTCGCTCGCAAATGGCGGAGACCAGTGATGCTTACATCCTTGTTTTCCTATGTCAAGACATACACAAACAAATTAACAAGCAAAGGAGGAGAGTGGGAGGAAGGAGCAAGGAGGAGACAAAGTTCTTCATCGCGAGAGGGAGAAGGGGAAGACAAAGTTCTTCAGTGCCAGATCTGAGAAATTTTTTTCCTGTTCCGAACTAAAGATAGAGAGAGATGAATGTGTGTGTGGGCCAATGTGTGGCTCAGCCTCAACCCTTCGGCGACAAGAAACTGGTCACCAAATGTGCTCAATGTATTTCACAAGTACTGAAACCATGCCTAATCTTTCCGCTAAAAAATTGGTGCACTTTTAAAAGAGGGGAAAATAAAGTGTGAAATTAAGAGCGGGTGTTTTGATTTTCGTATTTGTGACAGGGCTCTATCCCATGGCAATTACTTGAACGTTTGCAACGAGACAACATCCCATCGCTAAAAGCAGCCTTTTGCAATGGGAATAGTCCCGTCACAAATAATGTAATATTGTTTCTTGTAGTGTTGGTTAATCCAGATCTATGGCTATCATACACACAAACAATAATTTCAGTCCGTATTTTTTCCCTCAGAAAAAAGGTGAGGTGAAAGTCAATATATAGAGGATTAAAGCCGCTTCGAAAAAATACTGCCGTCAACTTCATATCGATGAACTCTACAATTAATGGTAGTATGAACATATAAATTGCAGTCCAGAAGCAAACTGCAAGTTCAAGAAAGAAGTTAAACAGAAAATGACCCAACTCCATAGAAAATTCATTCCGCATTAGAAATTTTGAACATAAAAAAGCCGAGGGAGAATGAAAAGCTTCCCCGTCATAAATATTTTATATGTTAGAACATCTACAACTCAAGTTTATGCAGCATCCTATCTTAAAAAGAAAAAACAGTTCCTTTTCAACAAATCCCTTTGATCACGCTTGGATGGGACTTGGGAGTGAGCATTGCAATGAACCATGAGTGTCCCAAGTACTGAATACACATAATCCAAATTCTCATTCATGTTCCTCTTCACCCCACCCCAGGTAGCTAAATTCTTCCGAAAGGAGCAAGTAGATGAATACAAGGTGAGAGTAGCAACAGCCAACAAAAAAATTAATTAGTAAATCCTACTGATCTGACATTCTAAAGAGATGGAAAAAAAAAAAAAAAAGCCTTACTCGGAAGATGCATCAATAAAAGACTTCATGCAGTACATCATCCTCATCACCATTTGCAATTGCGAACAGCTCCGCGTCCTTCTCTTCGTCAGTTGAAAAGTCCCGCCTCTCAAGCTTTGAATGAGAAGCAATAAATATCAACTTCTGTGCCCTATCGAAGCCTAACCTGGAATGCCCATGGGTACTCACCCATTTCAAGAACGACCAATTGCACTTGAACCCACACGAAGTCGCACGAAGGAAGATCAACCGAACTGCAACTTTCCCTAATGACTTAAACTGAGTAAGGTGAGTTTCCCACACAAGCCTACTACTCTGGGGATTAGCAATTCTCATATTTCCCGTAATGGCGTCCCTCTGCTTCAACTGCACAGCTTGTGCATATACCGGATCAAGCCCTTCGGTTCTCCACTTCATAAGCTCCATAAGAACAATATGAGCCTCTTCCCTTGATACAAGCCGGGTTATGAGCTTGTCCACATCTTTCTCTTGCTCAGCTGTCAAGCATTCGAATGGGGGTAAATACTTCCCACTGGTGTCCCTAACTAGATACAGTGGATCAAGTATGAACGCAGCAGCCCAAGCCGGGTGGTAGTTCCTTTTGAACCGTCTATCGATCACTTTCTCCACATGAGGTTCAGCAACGTGGAATCTAGAACACCAGTCCTTCACTTTAGCCCTCAGCTCATCCCAAAGAGGAATGCATCGCCCTATCAGTGGCCTTTCTTTCTCAATTTCCTGAGACGTTCCCTTGATCAGTTTAACCACCGAGTGGACTGCCTCTAATTCGTTCCAAAAATGAGGATCCCTCAGCATTTCCTCAATCTCTCCAGTGACTTGCTCCTCCACGGACACAAGCTTGTACGACTCATCAAGCAAGACTAACTGAAGTGCCCTAGCCGAACTCAATATATCCTCTACCATAGTGTGGATGGGTCCAAAGTTGGATTTATCGTGGTCTTTGATAGGTACCCTTAACAACCCAGATTGCCCATACTCCTGCAACTGATACTTATGGAAGCAGTTTCGGAGTAGAGACTTGCTATTGACGAAATTCGCTAGTTTTAGACATCTCTCCGCCACATTGCTGAACAACGGAAGCTCCATACTTAAGTCCTTGATCAAACTATTAACCCCTTGGAACTGACAGGAAAGATTTACCATCCAATGGTGTTGACTCTCTAAACTCCTCAATGCCTTGGCTTTGAACTTGTCTGACACTATACCTACACATTGTTGCACAGCATTTCCACAAATGCCCCTTACCGATTCCCATAAAAGCTCCTCTGCATATTTGGAAGGAACATCCCCACTAGTGAAAACAGCTCTTCGGAACACACTAGTCCCATTGGGAAGATTCGCAGCTAAATTCACCAAATTCTCTGACTTCCACCCATCGGATGAAATTTGAAAGAACATGGCATCTCGGATTCTTGATTCTGACTCTGATTTCGCTTCCTCGTATTTAGCATCTAATCTGGAACCGGCAAATTCTCGTCGCGAAACCGGCGGCAATCCCACGTGGTTTAGGAAAGCTCTGAACTTTGGGTACTCGAGGCTTGAAAATGAGACCGACCCACACGATTCGTAGACCCAATCGGAAAGATAATCAAGGGATGAATCGATTTGGGTTTTTGTCAGGGTTGGCCCAGGTGATGAATTGGGACTCTTTAACCTCTTCACACGGTCTTCCAACATAGCTAATGCACCCAAGTCTTCTTTCCCACCTGATAACATCAAATGCTGCTGCTGTTGAGTATAATAAGAACACCCACTTCCGCCTCCGCCAGCAGTGGGAGTAACAACAGTAGCAACTGACACCGGCGGCAGGTAAGCAAGCTCTACTGAAAACCGCGACGGATCGGCAATACCAAGCGGTGGAAGCTGGAAAGAAGAAGCAGCAGCAGAACCTCGGCCGCCGCGGCCGCCAGAAGAAGAGCGCTTTCGGTTACTAGGAGGCGAGGTTAGAGTGGGCATGGAAGAAGAAGACAGGGAAACAGAGGATATCGGCGTTGGGGAAATTGAGGAATTGAAATTGGGGCAAGTCCCTCGCTTGAGATGCTCCGAAGCGGTTCGAGACGGGTTCGAAGCCGAGAAAACGGCGTCGCAGAGAGAGCACTTGAGTTTAACTGATTTAGGTGAGCTGGTATCAGAGTTTTGAACAAGGATCGGCTCCAGGTGCGCCCAATACCAAGCCCCTTTGCCCTTAATCGCTTTGGTCCGTACCATTGCTAACCCTTCGTACCTCTTGTGCACTGCTTTCGTAGCCGCCTCGTCGGCTGATGATTGCTCGACGGATTGGGTTGTGGAATCAGTCGCCGCCATTGTGAGAAAGCCAGCCAGCCGCAAAGAAAATCAAGAGTGTGTCGTACGGCTAAGTTGACGTGGAAGTTTTCCAGGGCTTTTCGTTCAGGGGCATGTGTGTCGTTAACACGAAGGGCTGATGGGGTGTTGGTTTTCCGGCGGTTACGGATCTACGTTAAGGCGGGGACGACTGTCGGCGGATGCCGGAGATTGAATCCGGCAGGGGTCCATGCCAGGGTGCAAAGATCTGGGGATTTGGAGTGGGGTTATTCTGGTCCAGAGTGGAGGGGTTGTTGTCCGACTTTGCCGAGAAACGTGTTGAAGTTTGGACAGAGGATAGAGAGACAGAATAGAGTCAAGGAGAGAGAGAGAGCGGTAGGGGTTTGTGTGTGTTCGATTCTGTTAGAGCATCTCCAGCAGGATGGATCTATTAGAAAAATATAACCATAATGCGAAAGCAGGTGGTTCGGATTGCCTTGCGAACTTTAATCAAATCGGACTTTAGTGTGGATGGAGTGAAAAATTCAGCGAAAAATTCCTGCGATGGAGTGATACTACGAGGATCGAGTATCACCCTCTATTCCACGATGCAAAAGCTCAGATTGCTCTTTAATGGTAGAGAGAGAACTATCGAAGAGAGAGCGAGTTTTCTAGATCTCTATTTCATTTTTGTATATTATTGTGTGTATTCTTTATGAACATCCTGCAGGAAATAAATAGAGAGAGAGACAGCGCATCCTAAATGCTTTAGAAGTCTTCTAATCCTAACAGATTAGAATTACTTCAACTTCTCCTACCTTATCTCCAAGATGAGATAGGACTCTCTAATATATGAGTCACCGGGTCATGCCCACGTGGGCAAACCGATTTGGTCCCGAACCGGCCCCAAATTCCAACATCTCCCACTCGTCCATGCATAGGCATGACAAGTTGTATCAATCTCTCTTCCATCTACCCAACTAAGAAGCAAACTCATATGTCTAATGAACCGTGCGATCGCTGGAGCACCTGCAAGTGGGAGCTCTACACTAGAAACTCTTTAAGAGCTAGCATAGAGACATCAACCCATAAAGAGTGTCTCATGTACCCTAAGTCCATTTAGTTACACCGGACCAAGCATTTTTAATTCTTCCAAAAGCATGCTTGACACCCCCCCTCCCCAACATCATGCACTCTATATTCACACCCGATCCGCATCCCAATAGAACGACCTGAGTTGTCGACAGTGAATATATTGCAAGGGTGTACTACTAAATGATCCTTTTTTCGCCCTCATGTCACTTTATTTTAACCTTGCTGCTTTCCCAGACATGCTCCATGAGACCCAGACATTTCATGGTCTTAAGTAGTCAAGCTAGAGTAGCAACACAAAGCCTCTACTATATGACATAGTCAAAAATCAAATAGCACATTGAATATATGTGTAGTCACCTTCTAAATGATCGCTTAGACTCACACGGTGAGGAACACAAGGATCCATTCACTCACCTCTAAAATAAATGATTGCCAAGCACATGTAGTATGAATACATGCTACGGTGGAGTTACTTTTCCAAAAAGCGAAGTCATACTCCCAAATACCGTACAAACCTTAGTCTAGTAGGTAGCGCCCAACCCAAGTTCTCAGATAGCTTGCCATCATGGCGCTATACGTGTCACGCCCTGAATTTTCAACATAATAATAATAGTCTTTCATAAGGAAAATTATTGCTAAAGTTCGTCATAATGTCCCAGGGGTTTTCCCATAATCCACCCAAAAGCATAAATATCATCAAAGTTTACAATAGTGGCACTCCGGCCCCAAGTTTCATAGTTTAACAAAAGACAGCAAGTTTAGAGGTTACATGATTTAACAAATTATAAGAGTAGCTCAAAATTACAATTACATCTCTCAAAAGGATTTTACAAAGATGTCAAAGTAATTCCTCGGTGTTAGCTTTCAAAAGGATGGAGTCGTATGCACGTCAAGCACTCCAAATCAATGCCTTTGAGGTGTACCTGAAAATAATAATAGGTTGAGCTACACTAGCCCAGTAGAGAAATCTTTGCTCAAACTATATGCATATGAGATGGACAATGCACCGAGATGAATATTGACAACAATGAAGCTTCTCACATGAACAAGAGTAAGAGAATAAGACATGATAACCAACATCGTTCATTTTCATATCGCTTGATAATCTCTAAGTTCACCATTTCCACTATGTTAAGTATTCTCGATTTCATGTCCGAGCATTTTGGGACCTCGTGCATCCCGTAGTCATTCCGGCATCGCACCATTCGGTGGATCCGTGGCTTTCTTGTGCACTTTCGAGCTTTTGGGGCCTCATGCGTCCCGTTTCCGGCATCCCACCTCATAGTGGTTCCGTGGCTTTCTTCGTTTCGTTCTATCATTCTAAGTTGTGATTTTCCATTCTATAAGCCTCAATACCATAAAGCATTACGTATGTCAATCCAAAACATTCATAAAGTATGCCACAATACTCACGTAATATCCCAAATGCATAAACGAACGCACAAACATCATATTCACTTAGTTTGACACTTTTCTTTGTCATAACGAGAGCCAAAGGAGTGGGGACGAGCAACGAATCATTGGGACGCGAGCAATCGAGTTTAAACATGATAGAATGTGATTGGAGAGTGTTAGAAGCAAACGGGGATCAACACAATCGACGGATAATCAACGAAGTTCAAAAATAGTTTTCTAAGTCATTGGTACCAATACCTCAAAAAGTAGGTATTGGTACAGAGCCAATCCAGAGAGCAATCCGAGACTGAGGTATTGGTACCTCGAAAAGTAGGTATTGGTACTAAGGTATTGATAGCCCAAAAAGGTAGGTATTGGTACAGAGCCAATCCAGAGAGCAATCTGAGACTGAGGTATTGGTACCTCAAAAAGTAGGTATTGATACTAAGGTATTGATAGCCCAAAAACTAGGTATTGGTACCACTGCATTGCAGTGAACATCTGCAGAAAATCAGAAATGAGCATAATTTCGAAATCCAACCAACTACAGCCCGATTTTAGCACACAACCAACTCATAAACATGTAGAGAGAGTAAGAAATCCCTACCTCGACTTGGAGAACGAAACCCAACGAAATTGATCGAGCCCTAGCCTTGAAATTTGAAATCCTCCGAAATTACTCCTCTTCGAGTTTGTTCCATCGAAACCTAAGGTCGAGAGCCCAAGAGAGTGATGATTTGGTGAAGATCTTGGTGGGTTTTGAACTTGGAGTGGGATTTTTGAGTGAGGGTGTGAGAGAGAGAGAAGAGAGCCGAGAGAGGGAGACGTCGGGAGAGAAAAAAAACAGATAGGGATTTTTTTCTTCTACACACACCCACACACATATATACTCACATATTCACATATTGCACATGCACCCCTCCACAAACAATCTTCCCACATTCACCCCAACTCATTTAAACCCAACAAATCCCATATTTTCCTCCATTATAATCATTAATAAACTTTTTTTTTTTTTACTAATTTTTGAAAATTACGGGTCTTTACAATACGAGTCCTCACATCTGGCAAACAAAGATAGGTTAATCTCAAGATAGGGGGAACTATTCAAAATTGGTCTCTTACTAATAGACCTTATCTTGGTTCTAACCAAGGCGACATATGGTGGGTATATCTACTTCTTCTTATCAGACTATATCACAGGTCCAACCTGTATATCTTACTACCCATCCGTCTCATCTTCGCTCGCTCTCTTAAGCGCCGAAGGCGATTGCTAATGTGAGTGAGCCAATCTAATCTGCTGACATCAATCTTTAAATCCTGTATGTATTGTTCAATAAACAATTGACCAAATTGCAACAATAATAAGCTAATATTAAGTGCACAAATGGCATAAATATCCCAAAAATCTGAAAGAAGTGAATAATGAAATTAATAAATAAAACACATCTATCATCATCTACACAATCCTAAAGCCTTATCATGAGTCTCTGTAGACACCTCCCAAAGCAGGGCATTGCCATACAGATTGATCATTGTTTGTTTGTTTGGTTGTTTGCTTTATAAATCAAGATCGTGGATATTCCCATGGCTAGGAACATTGCCACACGATAGCAGTTATCATCAAAATAGAGTCGTCACCCAGTTTATAAAACTAGGAAAAACAAGTAGAGATTCTGGGTACGGGGAGCCAAGAGTATAATAAGGAGAAAGTGTTAGGCACCCCTCTTTGCTCAGTCGTAAGACTGCCTATAATCGTTCAACATAAGATTAGTGCTCTCTTTATTTAATTCTAAACACGTAAACTGATTTTAGCCTTTAACAGTTGATAAGTTGAGCTAGAATGATAATTGAAGCATGTATCAAGATAAGCAGAAAAGATAAACTATTCCAGGAAAATAGATCCCTCGGCCGGTGAATAGATGTCACGGCCGAGGAATCCCACTGGGTCGATATATCGGCCAAAGGATTGATCCCCCAACCAATGTTCTTCCTCACAACAGACTAAATGATTAGCAGAAAATCAAGACGCTACGATTATTGTATAAAGACAAGAAATAAACCAAACCATAGGCCCCTGGGCCTCACCACTTTTATCCCTCAGTTGCTTGATTATTTCGGATTAGAGGGGATTGATTGATTTGCTTCTCGAAAACCCCAAGGTTAGGGTTTGTACTTCGGGGTTTGATCGTTAGATCGTGGCTGCCTTCGAAAAGTTAAGGCTTTTGTAGAGGGGATATGAGAAAGTATATATGCAGAATTTCATGGCTAGAGAGGGTGTATAGATATGTTAATTTCGGAACCCAAAGGCTCCTTTATATGGGCAATGAGTGACTCACTCCAACCAATCAAAACGCACGATTGAATTGGTAATGTAGGGCAACACAAACTCTTCATGGCAATCTCTTTATGTAGCCTGAACACATTAGAATTTGGCTGCTAGGGTTTGTGAACCGATCAAACGATTAACAGAATATTCCATAATCTAAAAAATAGACGATCTAGCAGCCGATCAAAGGATCTGGCAGCAAAGGAATAGATTGGGCGGCCAAAGAATCGATCTGATTGCCAAGGAATCAATCTCTCAGGGAGATTTTCAAGAAACATGTTTCACGGGTGAAAGAATGAAGTTGAGGCCGTGAGATCAATGTTACGGCCGAAAGATGGATTTTCTTGCGATACAGTATTTCTGTCTGAAAGGCTATTTGGCTCTAGATTAGGTCCTCTAAGTGGCTAAAAGTACTCACCATAAGTCCTAAGATTCACGAGAAGTCAATCAGCAATCACTGTATCCATATCATCATCAGGATGATCCCAAGGTGGGAGTTGAAATAATCGTTAGGCCAAATTGGGGTGTTTACTGATGCTCCTCTTTGACTGAACTTAGACGGATCGCGAGACATGTTTAAGTAAGAGTCAAAGCCATAAAACAACTTCAATTTGGTCGAACCAATATTCCAAGGGTTTTTGAAAAAAGGTTTTAGTTATGGTCGGACCCAGTGGCTACCTATGTATTCAACAAGGGAAATTCAGACCAACCGTAGTTCGGGGCAATAAAGAAAAATAAAAAGTTTGGAGGGTTGAGAACAAAAGACATACCTTTGGGCTTTAAAAGCCGTAGTGCAACGTACCTGGGCAATGCCAGGATTTTGGTGAAGAGTAGTTGAAGGAGCGCAGAGCTGCCGGGAAAATTTTTGAGGAGAGCATCTTTAGTATTTCGGGGTAGATCAATACACAGCGGGTGAGTCGTTTACTTTTCTTAATCATCCCTACTTTGACTGAGGGGAGCTCGGTAGAATAGCCTATCCTTGCGAATGAGGTTGATGGAATAGATGTAATTGGGTGGAATCCAAACCATCTTCTGGAGACAATTGGACACCGATTTTGAGATATGGGGTGGGATCCAAGCCATCTTCTAGAGACAAGTTGGACACCGGTTTTTGAGATATGGGGGCACAAGGCTAGTAACTGGAGCGTGGAGCTTGAGATGAGAAAACCAAGGCACAGAGCTAGTTGTAATCATAAGGCAAGAGCCTGAGGAGTCAGAGTTTTGGGCTTGAGGTGATAGAACCGAGGCGCGGAGCCAGTATCAATCATATGGCAAGAGCCTAAGATATTGGAGCTGGGAGCTTGATAGAACTGAGGCGTAGAGCCGGTTGTAGTTTGAAGGTCTGTGCATGGAGCTTTCCCATCATAAATTTTGGCATAGAGCCAGAGGATCGAGGTACTGGACCAATCAATAAAACCGAGGGCAGAGCCGATTGATTGTAGGATTTACCTGTTTTAGAAGAAAGATGGAAAATATAGTATGTATATGATGGTGATGGTGATGTAATTGATGCAAACTCGACGTGAATAATGCAATATGTGCACGGGCCCGTGCGTGTGTGTTTGTTTTAAGTGTAGAGCTGCTTTCAAGTTCTAGACTTGAGCATTAAGAGCATAGAGCTCGAGCATTCGGAGAGTAAAATCCGAGCTGTAATAACTCTGAATTTTATGGAATAAAAAGTTATTTTTATTATTCGAGTTATTAATTTTAATTGCTTGAATTACGTTAATTCTTGAATTTTGGCCATAATTGCACTTTGGCCCCTCAAGTTTCAATTCTTGCACTTTAGTCCTACTTAGCAAGCCTAGTTAGCATATAACTATCCGGTTAGAGTAACTAAACCGAAAAGTTGCCTAGTCTTGGCAAAATTACCGTTTTGCCCCTCGTTGGAACTTTTGACCCTTTTGAACCCTAGACTTTATATTTTGATATTCATTTTCTTTTATTCAAATTGGATTATTTCTTTGACCATTGGACAATAATGGTTAGGGGAATTATTATCCATTGGGTAATAGAATCCCATTTGTTTATATTAAAAAGTAAACTTACTTTATTGTACTTTTTGATTTCTTTATTAATTTTTGTGGCCTAATAACTATTATCCATTGGATAATAGATGTTAGGGGAAGTTTTGTCCGTTGGATAAAAGGGGTAAATCTTTCAAGTACTATTGGATCATTTAATTAATTACTTTCTTTAATCACATGGGAAAAGTACCATTATTTTAATCAAAAGTGCATAGTTACCAAAGTACCCTTTTATTATATTTTATTGGGATTTCAATCACTTTTACATATATATATATATATATATATGTGTATATATGTATTGTACCTAGTTGTATATTCTAATGCCTAAAGTACCCTAGGATTATTTATTAGTTGGTAAGAGAATCCTAGCATTGAATCTACCTTGGATTCAAAAGTACCAAGAAACTACTTGTTTATTGGATTTCTTTCCATTGTATGACACATTTGCATACATATATATATATTACCTTGCAAGAGAGAGAGAGAGAGAGAGAGAGAGAGAGAGAGAGAGAGAAGCTGAGAGAGAGAGGAGAGAAAGGAGAGAGAGAGGAAGGAGAGAGGGAAGGAGATTTGATGTGAGTCTTGGTTTGATTTGTGATTGTACTTCAAATCCTTGAGATTTATTTCTTCCCAAATCAAATCCTTACACTTTTATACTCCAATATTTACCTAGCAAGCTTCTCAATCCTTTGATCATGTACCAATCTCATCTCAACCCTCCATTGGATGCAAGAATCTCACCAAGGTACACCATAGCCATGCAACCTAGGATTTCCCTTTGATTTTTCCATTAAAGTTGGAATTTTCTTAACCCTTTGATCATGTACCAATCTCATCTCACCTTCCATTTGATTCAAGAATCCAATCTAGTACTAACCTAGCCATGCAAGCCTAGGATTTTTCCTTGATTCATGCTTAAAAGTTGGATTTGGTTGATTTAAAAATTGGGGAATGGGAGAGAGAGAGGGGCCGGCCATCTTGGGGGAGGGGGCATCCCTTGCCTATAAATAGAGAGCCATTCTCACTTGAAAAATCACACCTCAAAGCAATTGCTCCTCCTTCTCTCTAGAAATTCTTAGTTTCTTTGTTCTTAGTTCAAAACTCACTTTGTTCTTGAGAGTTCTTGAGCGAAACCCCTAAACCGCTTCCAAAACCACCCGACGATCCTAAAAGTAGTGTAGTAGTAGTTAGGTAGTTGTTTCTAGGGAAAGTTTTCCAAAACTTTTCCTTTCAAAGCAATCGGAGTGCCGTTACGCTGCCGAAATCAACCCGACGTTCGAACCACCGCCTAGGAGAACGGTAGTTATCCTTCTCTATCTAGAAATCCTTATTTAGTTTTCAAAAACTTACTTTGTTTTTGTAAAGTAGTTGTAATCTTACTTTGAAAATCCCTATTTACTTTTTGTAAGCTTAAAAGTGACTTTGAACGTTGTTTGAAAAGTAAAAATGCATGTTTATGTTGTTTATGGTATTCAAGCATGCTACGTGGCTTAGATGTTGTTATTTTACCATTTCGAAGTTGGAATGATGCTTGTTGTATGTAAAAGTCTCACACGCGGAGTCTCGCATGCAAACGTGACACGAAAACCAAGAAAGTAGACATATGGCACCTAGGGTGTGTTTATCAAGGTTGTTGTGTTTTCCCGGTTGGAAAATATCTTCGAAACTACGTAATGACTATTTCAAGAGTATTACGTAAGTGTGTGTGTGTGCCAATGGGAACCCGGTGCGGCGGAACCATTGTGAGGATACTCGAGATACCGGAACGGCGGAATCGAGGTTGGGTGTGTTTGGCTTGGTTATCCGTGTTATGGAGCCAATGCATTGTTGTGCCAATGGGAACCCGGTGCGGCAGAACCATTGTGAGGATACTCGAGAGCCCGGAACGGCGGAATTGAGGTTGGGTGAGTTTAAAAAGGTGTTTTTAAAAAGTGTAACAAAGAAAAGGTAACGATGAGTCACACGCCAACGGTAGTTACAAGCGAATATGAACATGTTATTTGTATTGCCTTTATTTCCCTACTTATGTACCTATCATGTGGAAATCGATGTTAGTAGTAGGATTATACTATTGAGCTTTCGTAGCTCATGGTGTTGCCTTTGTGGTAACCCTGGCATATTATATGGGTGGCGACGCCGGTATAATATGTCAGACTTGATAGATGAACAGGGCGACCTATTCACCTTGGAGGCATATGGAGCAGAAGAACTCGCTAGGCTGGAGGAGCAAGAGGAGCCGTAGTATAGGACCTCGTAGTTCCCTTTTTGTTGTCTTTGAACTTCAAATGCTCCTATGTGAGCCGTTTTGTAATAATGAGCAGTGACTCGATATTTCTGTAATAAATTCCTTTTATTAACGTACCTAAAATTAGGGGCGTTACACGAGCATTCAAAGTACAAGCTTTGAGCATCCAGTACGCAGTGGTTGGGCATTCGAAGAGCTTCAAGCATTCAAAATATTGGATTTTGAGCATTTAAGCGTAGAGCTTGAGAATAGATGATATCTTATTGATTGGTGTGGCGTAGAGCCAGTTGAGATAATGGGTGTAGAGCTACTGAGTCTTGCGGGTGTAGAGCCATAGAGTAGTGGGCGTAGAGCCGCTGAGATTATAGGCATAGAGCAGCTGAGTAGTAGGCATTGAGCCACTGAGATTGTGGGCGTAGAGCCGCTGAGTGATTGGGCGTAGAGCCATTGAGTGACTTGAAGTATGAGATAGCGAGCGTAGAGTTACTGAGATAGTGAGCACGAGGCAATGAACCGTTGAGATGGTGAGCACAGGGTAATCAGCCGTTGAAACAATGAGCACGGGCGTAGAACCGCTAAGATGGTGAGCACGGGATAATGAGCCGTTGAAACGGTGAGCACGAGCGTAGAGCCGTTGAGATGGTGAGTACGGGATAATGAGCCGTTGAAATAATTTGATGATAATGAGTATGGGCATAGAGCCGTTGCTGAGTGATCACTAAGTTACGGAGTGGTTTGAGCATAGGGCTGCGGAAAATAGTGCATGAAGCGGTTGAATGATCAGGGGCATAGAGCCGCTGAACGTAAATGGTGGTGAGTTTAGAGCTACTTGATAGAGATGGTGTTGCTGAGTTGTCAAGATGGTGGGCACGAAGCTTGAAGTAGTGAGCCTTGCAAAGATGCTGAGATAATAGGCTCAAAGTTGTTGAATAGCTGAAGAGTTTTTTGAAGCAGTGTTGTTCTTCTGAAGTACTGCAACTTGGAGCCTAAGCATGAGGTATTGAGGTTCCTTTGTGAGTGAGAGCTCGGGGTTGATAACCTTCAATAGTCAGGTGACCAGTAATTTGTGACTTTGTTGTGAGCCGGTTGCTAGGGAGAGAGAGCTTCAGAGAATTCCAAATGTGGGCTTAATGCTGATGCTTGAGATTTCATATGCTCGGGGATGCCCCCAAGGCTTGTTCTGATCACATTGTGTTTGTTTGGGAATGCCCTCAAGACTTCATATGCTTAGTTAATGCAATGAGTGAGATTCACAGGGGCTGTGAGAAATGAATTTGATGGCCAGCAGATCGATTAGGCGATCGAGAAATAGATATACCGGCCGAAACATTGATGAACTAGCTGTGAGATGTCTTAATTCCAAAGGTCTATTTAAAGGCCAGATCAGCGTTTCATTTTCATATTCTCCTTTCCTCCATTTTCTTCCGAAGTCTCCTCTCATCCTCTCTGCCTCCGAGGGCTCTTCCGCTTCCTTCGTCATTTCGTTCGGGCCGAGCGATGGGTAGCGTGCAAGTGCAGCCAGTGTGCACAGAGGGAGACCGCGCTCCCATTGGTTTTGTCTTGAAGCTTGATTAGGGAACCTCACATGGGGGGCTTGCTTCCGTGATTTGGAACTCCCAAGGTGATGCCTGTACGTGGTATGATAATTTTTCTGGGCCGTGTGGTGATTCCTTTGAGCCACGGAGCTTCACCGGAACCCGTCACCCTAGGGATTTTCTCTTCTTTTTTTGCAACTAGTCTCTGGTGTTCGGACCACCAGAGGATTCGACATGCTCTTTTCCTTCTTTATTGTTTTTCTGTTTTTCTTCCTGCATAGGTTAGTCCGACAGGAAACTTATGTATAGTTTCCTTAGGAAATGTGGAATGATTCACTTGTGATGTAAAAAGCTGTCGTTATATGAAACAAAATCTTTTGCTCTGATATGTGATTGTGTATTCTTTCATTTGCACCGTTTGTGTAGCATAAAATTGGTAATTTGGTGAAAATTTGGTGAGCTGGACAAAACCGTGGAACTTCTCTAGAAAATAGCCATTCCGGCGGCTGAGTTATCGATTTGGCAGTCGAGCCATTGATCAGGCGGCCAAATGATTGATTTGTCTTCCTTAGGGTTTGATTTGTGTCAGCCTTGATTTCAACAGGCCAAGGAATTGATCCTGCGGCCGCCATATGGAAGTGTCGGCCAGTAGAACGACTTAGCTGACATGAATTTTGAATTCGATTATGATTCAGATTGGGATTCAACATGGCCTATAAATACACATTTTTTGCGGACTCGATAATTTTGTTAGTAGCAATTCTTAACACATGGCACAACCGGTTCTCGACCAGTGGTTGGATTCCTTCAACGGTCTCGATCATCTACACTTCAAGTCCTTTGGTATGGACTTCCTCTTCTTTCGCCAAATTCCTGTGAATTTTGCTTTCCTCTGTGTGGCCACCAGCTTGTGGGTTCCTGTTCTTCATGTCTTTCGATTTAGAAGAGAAGAATTGTGCCCTACTATTAAGGAGTTTGCAGCTATCATGGGTCATTCGGATAGAGAAGGTCTCATTGTCGTTAACCCTTTGTTTAACGGTGGCAACCTGCTAAAGGCTCTGCTTCAAGTTTAGAAACATGAAGTTAGGTTTTTCATGGTGAATGGAAGGTTGGAAACACGACTGCTTGTTCAGCGCTTTGGTATAGCCGAAGCTCATCATCAAGTTCTTCGACAGAAATGCTTTCATGCGCTATGTGTCTGTCTTTTCCATTACTACTTGCGGCGCTTTTCCTTTGGCCATGCTGATTCTATGTTGCTTGACTTTGCCCAATAGATTGGTAAATGTGTGGGCTTTACTGGTTTAGTGTTAGCAGAGACCGTGATGGGTCTAGATGTAGTAAAGGGTAATTCAACAGCCCAGTTCTTAGGCAGTCCTTTATTACTACAGGTTCGCTCTTTATTTGTTTATTGCCAAGTTATCCTTCCACTCGTCGCTCTTTTGTTTTGACTAATGTGTTCTCACAACTTGCAATTTTCCCCTGTTTTCTATAGGCATGGCTTTATGAGAAGCTGAGGATATGGGATGTGCCAGAGCAACTTCCCTATAGTTCAGATCACTGCATGGAGTGTCGTGTGACTAGACAATTTCTATCACGCCCTCGATTTTAAACATAAATCTATAAATCATTTCAATAAAGGATCCTCGCGTAAACTAGATAATACCCAAAATGAGTTTTCCACCTGCTTAATTACAAACAAGTCCTCAAGTTTTGAGAAATAAATTCATGGCACCATGGCCCAAATTAAGTTAAATACAAGTATGAGTGAATTATTGAATTACAGGCGGTTTAGTCAAAAGAAAATAAGGGGAATTAGTTACAAAAATCATCTTTAACAAAAGTAGTTGATTTACAAAGATGATCAAATAACTAGACTTCGTTAGCTTCCAAAAATGATCCCCACATAGAGCATTCGATGCAATGCAAGCTACTGCCCGGCACTAGAACCTAAAAATAAGGATTTTGTTGAGTTACACTAGCCCAGTAGGAAAATCTCTACAGAATCTATATGTAAATGGGATGATGAGCATGACTACCATGAATCAAGCTAGATGGCAATTCCTTATTGTAGGAAAAGAACTAGTGACGATTCTAAATCATTAGAATACAAGGAACTTAGCACACAATGATCAATCCAATACCGATATGTACGAACACCATTTACTAGCATAGATGTATTCTCACACACATGCACACATACACGCACACACACCTTCCATTGACTTTCCACCCCTTGCAATTTTGTGTTTCCACCCCTTGCGTCACAATAAATCCCACATTCAACTTCACATCAACAACCACATTATCATTAGAAATCATATACTCGTTCTACACATAACAACCTTATCAAACCCATCACAAATAACTCATGAATCACAAGTGTCAAGACAAAATTTACATCATTCAAGAGGATTTGAAATCCTTGAACCCTAGGGTGTTCCACAAAAGCCATACATAGCAATCAATCACAAATATCCTACATAATCACCATATAACATGTAGAGAAAGAGAGAAATCCCTACCAAAGTGGGTTTTGAGCAAAACCCTAAGTCTACCAAGTGGATTAAGCCCAAATCTTTCAAGAACAAGCTCCTCCCAAGTTTTGATACAAGATCTAGAGAAGATATCACCCAAAAACAAGACAAACATGTATAGATCAACAAGTGATTCAGAGGAGAGAGAGAAAAATGTGATTGAGAGCCAAAAAGTTAGAGAAAGAACACCAAACTTACCCATTGTTCACCAAATGCAAGATTCAAGTGATTTTGAGGTTGGAAACCCTTGGATCTTAAAGATTTGAGGTTGAAATTGAGAGTTTTTGGTGAGATTGGAGTTAGGTAGATGAGAGGGGGTGTTTCTAGGGTTATTTCATGGGTTTTGGGTGTGAAAATGACAAAAGGGGGTATTTATAGGCGTTTGAAATGCGTGCTGAAAATTGTAGAAAAACACATCTTGTACCGGACTCCCAGTACCGGTACTAGAACCCCAAAATTGCCAAAAACATAACTTCTGGACACCATGTACCGGTACTGGGCAAAAGGCAGTACCGATACAAGCTGGGCAGAAAAAGAAATTTTTCCAACGAACACCAAATCAAACTCCACTTGCTACCAACACTTTCAAACATCAATACAACCTCAAAATACACTATTCCACATATTTAAATGATTAAATAAACATAGGATAATTCACGAGTCTCTATAATTTTCAACTGAGGCTGCTTGGAAGGCATGGATGGAGACTCGCAAGGGCGACCGGATTCAATGGATTTACCCCTAGTATGGCATTGATAGTATGTCCGTAAGTACCATGAGCCACTTCAGTGTTGCGGTGATTGGTATCACTCAAGTCACCTTCTACTTTCCTGCTCGTTTTCAAAGACAGTTTGGGGCCGAACAAGCCAAAGTTTAGGGTGATCCTGAGTATGCTGTATCCAAGGCTCATGATGCCAACCTTCATAGCAATGTGCTTTGTATATGGCCAAATCGAGTGATACAAGATGTTGCTGAGAACTTTACTGACAAGCTATCAGGTTCTATAAGCACTGGATGGAAAAGACCTTTTGGAAGACAAACGTGCAAAGAGAAGGAAGACTTAGAGATTGACATATCGCTCATGTTTTTAAAAGATATTCTCTGTTTCATTCTAGCTTTCATAGATCGAGAATTGTTTGAGCTTGCTTTTCCTTTTTCTTTGGAAATAATAAAACATTGGTTGCTTTATTAAAAATGTCTTTGCCATGGTTTGATAGTGAGTATGCTTTAGGATAGACCTAGAAATTCGGAAATGATAGTGATAGCAGTGGTCGAATCTCAATCTAGAGACTGCCTACGTATCCCATGGAGGGAATCAGGCCATAAACATAGTTCCAAAAAGATTTGTGTTGTTTTTGTTTGTTTGTTTTTGCTAGGGTTCACTCGGGTATTTTCCTCTCCTTCTGTGCTCTTAATTTTGCCAAAACTGCCCTTCGGGTTTTCAGTCTAGCGAGCTCTTTATTTATGCCTTAGTTTTTGCCTAAGCCACTCTTGCAGGTTTTCAACCTAGCAGGCTGCTCTAATTTTTGCTTGGGTCCGCCCACCCTTGTGGTTTTCGGCCCGATGAGCATCTCTCAGGGGTAATACTTCCTTAGCTTGTCGATGTTGACCGGTGTTGCAAATTCCATCCCATCCAAATCTGCAATGTAAGTTGTTCCTCCAGATAGTATGTGTTTGATGAAGTAAGGTCCTCCCCAATTTGGTCTAAACTTGCCTCTCGGGTCTGAGATGTGACGACAGATTGCTTTGAGTACCAGATCTCCCACCTTGATGTCTATCGGCTTTACCTTTATGTTGAATGCCCGCGTAATGTGGCGTTGATACCCTTGTACGTGGTATAAGGCTCTTAGCTTTCTTTCATCCAGTAATGTCAACTCGTCGTAGCGGTTTTGAACCCAATCTTCTTCAATCACTCCAGTCTTAGCCAGAACCCTTAGTGAAGGTAGTTCTAGTTCGATAGGCAAGACAGCTTCCATCCCAAAGACCAGGGAATGGAGAGTAGCCCTAATTGAAGTTCTTTTAGTTGTTTGATAACCCCATAGTGCTAGAGGTAGCATTTCTGGCTAGTCTGTGTAGATGTCGGTAGTCTTCCGCAGAATCCTCTTGATGTTCTTGTTTGCATCCTCAACTACTCCATTGGTTTGAGGCCGATATGTAGATGATCGATGATTCTGTATGCCAAACTCAGTGAAAAGCTTCTTCGTTACCCCTTTGAAGTGAGATCTGTTGTCGCAGATGAACTCATGAGGTACACCATACAGATAGATGATGTTGGTGCCGATGAACTTGGCTACCTGAGTAGCTTTGAGGGTAGCATAAGAAGCTACTTCTACCCACTTGGTGAAGTAGTCAATGGCCACTAGGATAAATTGGTGCTTGTATTTCCCTTTCGGATTTATAGTTCCAATGACGTTTATTCCCCAGGTAGAGAATGGCCAAGGGGATGTCATACTATATAATTCTGTAGGAGGAATGCGAAAATGATCAGCGTGAGTTTGGCACTTATAGCATCGGCGAACATAGTTAGCACAGTTGGCTTCCATCGTAGTCCAGAAGTATCCCTGATGTAGGATCTTCTTTGCCATTGTTGCCCCACGCATGTGCGGCCCATAGATTCCTTCATGTATTTCCTCCACTATCTTGTGACTTTCTTCTGTTGTGACACAAAGTTGATTGGGGCCCAGATGAGCTTTTCGATACAATGCTCCTCCACAGATTACAAATCGGACAGCAAATTTCCGTAGGGCCATCTTGTCCATCGAGGTGGCTTTTGTAACGCCCCAAAAATTTGGAGACATTAAAAATACTTTTAAAAAATTATTTTCACAAAAGAAATTCACAAATTTACTACATCACCATTTCAAAAGCATATGTCATTATATTACAACCATTTCAAATAAATCAAAATATTACATTTTCCAAATAAACTTAGAAGCTTCCAAAATAAAGTCGACTTAAATTAATCAGAGCAACTATGCGCACGAAAACCAAGGTTTTCAGCTTCTTCTTCAATAGGATTGAACTCGATCAAATCGTACGACACTTCTGTTCCATCTTCGGTACCTGGCATTCGAGTCACCAGGGCAACATAGTACCGCGAGCGATGACGCTCAGTAGCCAAAACCCACCCGAACTTATAACTTACAAGCAATAGGAATATAATTTACATGCATTAAAAATAACACAAAAAAAGAGAACAATCAACTTTTCTTTCATTACTATCCTTAACCTATGTGAAATCTCGAATCTTATCCACAGATTTGTTCCTACCCATAACCTCTGGCACAATCACTGGTGTGGTCCGACTCCCCTTTTCCAGATCCAGATGAAAGATACCTAAGTTATGTACTCGGATATCCCATCCGCAACCATAAGTTTGGATAAAACTTCACCGGCAACACTCAAACGCCGTCTAGCCCGGGTTGAAATTCACTAGCAATGCTCAAGCGCCGTCTAGCCCGGGTTGTGACGCAAGCACAATGTCACCCTTATGTCCCGTCCCAACATCCGAGAGCCGACCACCACCGTGCCGTACCCAGGGTTTCATAAATCCAAGTTTCAACAAATCACCACCAAACAAACTCCCACTATTCAATCCCCGGATTCGTTGTCCGAAATCCCAATCACAGTCTCTCACTTTATTCTCTTTCCATTAATCCTATTTTCACGTCTAATATGTTAAATCCGCACATCGCAACCAACCCGGGAACCTATTTGTCCAATCTATCAGTACAACAACATTTCACCCAATTCAATATTTTAACGAACATGCTAACAGGCAAGCAATATAAAATTAATTTTACGATAATACAAATCATGAGATAAAACAAATCATGCAATAAATTAATCATGCGATTAAAACAATTAAGTAATTCTTTTTATTTTCTCTTTTCTTTATCAAAGCTAAAATCCACGTTTACTCTTAATCTCTTTGAGGTATTAACAAGATTCGAATAATTCATGTTTATTACAACTTAGGACCGAACCGAAAACTAATAAATTTCAGGACTTATAATATTAGCTTTTAATACTCAAGGATGGAATTTATAAGCTAATCTAACATGAGGGACCAACTGCACTATTTTAAATAAAAACTTCAATCTAGTAGCTATAGCAATTCGGCAAACGGAGGATTTTCGGGCCGAACTCAACCGGGACTTAAAATATCATTTCTTAATACGCTAGGGTAGATTTACAAACTAACCATAAATCAGTGAATAAACTCTACTTATACCAAAACAATGTCAATATTTTCTGTGACTGGAACAGTCGGCAAAGAAAATAACAAAAACAGGGGAGTTTCGGGCCGGATTTCGACCAATCGCGTCGGGTTCGATTATTATCATACCGAAGCTCTAAAATCACCATATAAACACAATATATACTAAGGGAGATGAGTTCCGGACTACCTCTCGTCCGGCAAAACAGGGTTCGGAGAGATTTCGACCGCGGGTCGGAGCAGCAGTGGAGCTAATCGGTGGTGATAGTGTACGGCAGTGGAGGACCAGGTTGATTCTCTTCGGTGGTGATGGTGGGGTCTGGTGGTGGTGGTGAGCTTCGGTGGTGGAGTGGCCAGTTGATGGTGGAGATGATGATGTACGGAAGAGGAGAAAGTTACGGTGGTCCCGGGTGGGACGGAGAGAACACGGCAGTGGAGCGGTTTACTGAAAGAGGTGGACCGGTTGGAGGTGGTGGCGAGGAGGTAGTGATTGCCGGCGGTAGGAGGATGAGCGGCGGTCGGAGGTGATGGTGTTTGGCTGCCTCTTCTCTCTCTCTCTCTCTCTCTCTCTCTCTCTCTCTCTCTCTCTCTCTCTCTCTCCTGCCGAATTGGGAGGAAGGCTGGGAACAAAATATAAATGGAAGGAAGGATATTAAAAGGGTTTTGGATTTTTGCATGGGAGGTATTAACTCATGAACAAACATGAGTTGTCTAATGGCGAGGGAATTGAGGAGGAAAAGAAAGGATTTGTCTCCTCCCTCTCTGCCGAAAATGAAGGGTGAGGATGGTTTGGGTTTGGTCCAGTGCAACACATGCACACACTAGGAAAATTACTTGCCGGGCACGTGCATACAAGCGATTATGGAATAAAATTTGGTGTGACGACATAAATAATTTTTCGCATTAAATAAACTAACAAGAAAAATAATATTTTTGTTTTGATAATAATTATTATTTGTTAAAAAATACCGGGTCTTTACAATCTATCCCCCTTAAAACAATTTCGTCCTCGAAATTAAGATGTAGCCTCAATTTGAAACAACTGTGGATAGTTGGCCTTCATTGTGTCCTCACATTCCCAAGTTGATTCCTCTAGTCCTCGGTGCTTCCATGAGACTCTGATTAGTTTGATTGTTCGCCTCGGGTAACTTTTTCTGTACGATCAAGAATTTCCATCAATTGCTCTTCAAAAGTCGTGTCCTCATTCAGTGTGGCTTCCTCCCAGTTGAACACGTATGTAGGGCGTGGACCACGTATTTTCGTAGCATGGAGACATAAAATGTTGTGAACTTTGGCGATTTGCGGCGGTAAAATTAGGTGATAGGCTACTTCACCAAATTTGCTCTTAGATCTTGAACGGAATCATGTAGTGAGGCGATAACTTTCCTTTCTTGCCAAATCGGATGATCTCACGAAGCGACTTGAATGAAAAGTACATCGAAAGTCTACGGTTTCATTTTCTTGTTGGCGTAACTCTTGTATAAGCTGAGTCGTCAGCAATCGTCTTCCTCGATCAATTCTTGAAAGTTTGGTCCATGTCCCCCAGAAGGTAAATTATACTCCCTCCGTTCCAAATTGAGAGTCCCTCTTGGGGATTCCAACTATTTAAAGGGACATGCAATTATTACACCTACAATACCTATCATTTCCACCATTACCCCTATATTCTACTTACTTTACAACACTTATATTCACCTATGAGGGACATTTTTGAAAAATCACCAAATTTTTCCTTCCATTTTTGGAAAAGGACCATCATTTTGGAACAACTCAAAAAGGAAAGATGGACTTTCATTTTGGAATGGAGGGAGTACTTTTCTTCCAAAAGAAAGTGATGAGATTACAAAAAAAAATTCAAGAGGTTTTTAAACATAAATCAAATATTCAAAACTTAAAGCAACAAATAGAAGTACAATAGATCCTCCTCCAAGAGTCAGAAGTATGAGTAGTTTTTGAGTTGGAGTTGGAACATGATGAGAATAAGGATTAAGTTAGATGAAGTAAACTCAATGATTTGGAAGAAGAGTTTCATCATTGTAATAGTTTTGATTAAAGATTTAACATGCGAGTGAAACAAACAAGTACTTGTCCTCCCAAACATCACATTGGAATGAATTAACAAGGGTTCTCATAAGAAATATCAATCTATCGATAGGTTTTGAAGGATTACAAGGTCTAACGATGAAACCGAACTGGATATTTATTGTGCACCACATTGGCCAATTGCGTTTCCAAAACAAGCATCTAACTCAAGTTATTTAAAAGAAAGGAAAAATAAAGGGGCACAAGTGAAGAGTAAACAATGACTTTTGAATCCAAAAATAGAAAAAGTCATTGATAGAATGATGATTGGATCTTACTAGCTCAAGACAGGATAAAAAGCTTTAGGAGAGTGAAGCAGTGCTAAAAATATGTGCGTCTGACAACCCCAACAATGAAAATTGAACTATGTTTACGAAATTAGAGTTTTGAAAGATTGGAGATATATTCTGATATGATATCAAAAGAATTGAAGATTGAGAGTGGTCCCTACACAGCTAGTAACGAGAATTACTTAAATTTACTGGTAGTACATGGGTCCAAGTTTGACGAAAATTGCTCTAAGCATGCAGTATGCAAGGGATTAGGAAGTTTAGACTCATAATTGAGTAAACTGTTGACTTCACAATCAATTCTAGACAAATTAAGAAAGGTTGGAACAAGATGATCTTTAAGAAAAATAACTCACAGAAACAAACAAAAATTGTCACAATGATTCGGTGTTTGGAATTCACAGGGAGTTCAACGATTTGGGGTTTAGTTGAAGTTGTAACTCTTGTTGGGAAACCGAATCTCCAAGACCCAGTAATGACGCGTACAGATTAGACAACAAAAATAAAAACCCTAAAAGGTGGAATTAGGGTTTTACCATAACTCCCTGCGACACGAACGCTGGTTGAACTTGTTATAGCACGCCTTGCTATAAACCACGAATACAGCTCGACCATACCTTATGATCTTCTACCATATTCCCCACACGTCTAGAACACGAACCGAGTGTGAACTCTTTCGTGATCTGTTTGCTCTCTCTAAGCCTGCCTCTATTTACTGAATAATAGAAAAACATCAATCTGACCTAGAGAGCATAACGTGTATATATAGGGCTACGATAGGGACCTAAGGAGTAATAAGTCTGGGCTCCCAGTGTAAATAAGAAAACCTAATCCAACCAGGATTCTATTTCTTATTTCACTAATTATAATTCACCCCACTACAGAATTATAATTGCACTCCCGTTCTTATCTCAATTATATTACGAGCTCCATGATATTAAATACTTATTAATCTCCCAACGTTAAGATTACAGATACCCGTTGATTAAAATAAATTACTAACAATCTCCCACTTAATCAACATCTTAACTTGAGACTATTCGCTTAACTTATTCGATATGTCGGATACAAATATCTACCTGCAGGGTTTAACATTACCGAAACTTATAAGCTTACTCAAGGGGTATCATCAATCCCTACTAGGACGTGGATTCCATCAATAATTAATCTTTGTCATATACATAATGTTGTGACCCAACCCACCGAGACTATTGACCGTATAAAGATCTCACTCTTTAATGAATCAAAGTCAACAACATTAAATATACACCTCTAATAATTATTTTTGGATTAAGAGTATAAGCATTCATAATAACCATGAGGTTCCAATTGTCTTATAAAGTTAGTATAAAGACAATTACCTCAATGCGGTCCCAGTTTAATACACAAAGTGTACTAGCACAATGAATTAGAACTAGACCGTTCCATGTAGTCAAGACAGACCTACTAAACATTGTACTACAGTCCTACCGATGGTGTGTCCAGTTCCATCTAAGACTGTGAACCATATCTTATATTTCACAAGAACTGATGATCTGATCTTCTGTGTGTAAGCCGAACTCTACACACCAGATCATCTATTGTAAAATAAAAGACACACATGCACAACATACAATAATATTATGCAAACATTGCCCATAAAAGATTCTCATCAAAAATGGATAAAACTAATTAATAAATAGCAATTAAATATTAATCCATTACACAAAAGCATAACTTTTAGTATAATTTTTTAACAAACTCCCACTAAGACTCAAAACCATACTGCCATGCATCTCACTCCCATTCCCTCTACGTGACTATCAAAAGTCTTAACTGGTAAGCTCTTCGTAAAAGGATCTGCTAGGTTGTTTACTAATGCGATCTTAGACACAGTTACATCACCTCGCTAAACGATCTCTCGAAACAGGTGATACTTACGCTCGACGTGTTTTCCTTCTTATGAGTCAATGGCTCCTTAGAGTTAGCAATTCCACCACTATTGTCACAATAGATGTAAAAGCTAATTGCACTAAAAGAATCACTTCTAGATCCATCAAGAAGTTTATAAGCCAAAACGGCATCTTTGGCTGATTAAGAAGCTACCACATACTTGGCCTCCATGGTGGAATTAATCAATGCACGATTGTTTGATACTCCTCCAACTTATGGCTCCACCTCCTAAGGTAAACACATATCCCGAGGTAGTGTACCCATAAGGTACCAAATTATTTGACTGGAACACCAACATATGATCTCTAGTTCTTTTCAGATACTTGAGCATATGTTTTACTGCAGTCCAACGCTCTTACCCTGAATTAGACTGAAATCTACTAACCATGCCAACAGCAAAGTAAATATCAGGTCTAGTACATAGCATAGCATAAATGAGGCTTCCTACTGCCAAGGCATAAGGAACTGCCTTCATCTTCTCCATCTCCTCAGGTATCTTACAACACTGATCCTTAGATAGGAATCAAAAGAGAGGAACCCTTTCTTGGAATCCCGCATGCTAAAACGAGCAAGAATCTCATCGATATAAGTAATTTATGATAAGCCCAACATCCTATACTTGCGATCTCACATAAGCTTAATCCCAAGGATGTGACCGGCTTCTCTCAAGTGTTTCATATCGAACTGGCTAGATAGTCACACCTTCATCGAAGATAACATTCCCACATCGTTTCCAATTAACAGAATATCATCTACATATAGTACCAGGAATACCACCACTTTTCCTTTGCGGTTCTTGTACACACATTACTCATCCAGACATTGATCAAAACCAAGAAAACGTGATTGCTTGATCAAAATGGATATTTCAAGATCTAGATACTTGCTTGAGTCCATGAATAGACTCCTTAAGCTTGCATAACATACGGTCTTGACCCTTTGCTAGGAATCCATCTGATTCCATTATGTGGATGCGTTCATCGAAATTTTTATTAAGGAATGTAGATTTCACAGCCTTTTGTCAAAATTTGCATCTTTATCTTTTAATTCCTCATTGTAGTTGCAGGGTCCAGCATGTTGTTCTTCAGGGATCATATCATAAGATTCTCCCAAGAACGTATACCGATTGGGTAGGACAACAACCCTCCCACTACGATGAGGTACCGGTGTGTCAACAACTCTTTCTTTCAGGGTAACCTCCGGTTCTATTGGTGTTGAAGAAGTCTTTATCAGTTCCTCTCCGCTCAATTTCTTTAGAACAATCTTGCTTCTGGGCTTATGGTCTATTTCATAGTCCTTCACTAAGTATCGAGCATTGGTGCTAACAATGACCTTCTGATTCTTAGGACTATAAAATAATCCACATTTCGTTCCTCTAAGGTACCCCACAAACAGACAAACTTATGTCTTTGATTCCAATTTATCTGCGTTCCCATTTAACAATTGTGCTGGACTACCCTAAACCCGAACATATTGCAGACTAGGTTTGCGCCCAGTCCACAGTTCTATGGGTGTAGATGGTACTGACTTAGATGGTACCAAGTTAAGAATGTACATTACTGTTTTTAGTGCATGTCCCCAAAACGAAATTGATAAATTTGAATAACTCATCATTAATCTTACCATATCTGTAAGAGTCGTATTCCTTCTTTCTACTAAACCATTTTGACGTGGATACTTGGTGTTGAAAACTGGGATGTAATCCCTTCAGCTAACAAGTACTCCCTAAACTCTCCCAAGAGGTATTCGCCACCACGATCAGATCGCAGTGTTTTACGACATTTACCTAGATGCTTCACCGTTTTCGCCCTATACTCCTTGAATTTCTCAAAGCATTCGGACTTACGATGTATCAAATAAATGTAAACATTGAGTAATTATCAATCAAAGTGATGAAATACTCAAAACCACCTCTTGCTTGGACATTCAAGGGTCCACACAAATTAGAATGAACTAATTTCAATGGCTCTTTGGCTCTATAACCTTTTACTGATAAAAAAGTTTTTTGGTCATCTTACCTTCTAAATAGGATTCACAGACTAGAAGTTCCTCAACTTCCAATGAACCTAAAGGTCCATCCTAACTAGTCTAAAAAACCTATTCAGACTAATATGACCAAGGCATAAGTGCCAAAGATACATTTGGTTCAATTTAGAAGGCTCATTTCTCTTACATGGCATATCATTAGTGTTATTCAATTTATGCAGTTGCACTGTAGGAAATATAGGATTAATAAAGTAGAGATTTTCCACCAATGAACCAGAATAGATGAAACGTTTATTTAACTTAATAACCTCAAAGTTATTAAAATAAACCAAATATCCATCTTTAATCAACTTAGAAACTGAAACCAAGTTTCTTCTAAGTATGAGAACATAAAGACAATCTCTCAAAATTAAACTCCTATTATTACTAAAATTTAAAATAACATTTCCTACTACAACTGCTGCCACTCTCGTAGCATTACCCATATGTAGATAAATCTCTCCATCACTGAGTTTTCTGGTTTCCTGGAACCCATGCAATAAATTGCAAATATGATTAGTGGTTCACGTATCTACACACCAGGTACTGGTAGATGACACCACTAAACATGATTCAACGACTAGCGAAAAGATTTATCTTGATTATTCACTTTATTGAGATAGAATAGACATTCATTCTTCCAGTGTTCTTGATACTTGTAGTGAAAACACTTGCCGCAGGCTTTTTCACTCTACCTTAAGGCGCATAAACTGCCTCCATAACCTTTTTTCTAAGACTTGTTCTGCTTCTTCTTGCCTTTCAGCTTAGAAGTAGAAACCTTCTCTGTCACTAACACTGATGGTGGTTTCTTCACAACCAAAAGACCATCAGCTGCTTGGAGTTCCTTAAGAAGTTTCACCAAAGATAAATACATTTTGTTTATATAATAGTTCAGGCGAAATTACTTAAAACTCTCAGACTGCAGTGAGTTAAGAACGAAATCGATCTGGGTTTCCCCATCAATTTTAGCTCCAAGGATCTCTAGTTTATTAAGAAGAGCTATCATTTTCAGAACATGATCCTTAATCGGGGTCCTTTCAACATGGGTGACACTCACCAATTTTTTATAAAATTTTACTTTCTGTTATGTGGCATTCTCATTAGGTCTAGGAGGGCACACCTCAGACAGCACAAAAATTATGCCCTTCAGTAGTTAACACAATATCCAAGTTCCTTTTTCAGTCAATATAATTCGATCCAGTAAGTTTATTTTCTTTGAGAATAATGACAAGTGGATGGAAAAAATTCATTTTTGAATCTGAGAATCACATAATAACAATTATGAAGGGCAATAAAAACTTTGAATTTTATTTTAATATTGGTTCCCTCAACCACATGTTAAAAGAAAAACATTGGCAACCATACACACCGTAAAAAGCATGCCTCGATGGGAAGTCTCTACTCTTTATCATTTGTGTAGATAGGTACAACCTTTTAATTTTACTATCTAGACATTATACCGTGCCAAGCAAAATTAAATAGCCAATATAGCTTCGGTTTTATAAATAATAATAGTGACTCAGATGGTGAGGATACTATTATTTACAGCTAAGTGTATATTATTATCTAGCCCCATGACCCATTGTTCCATTATGAATTACCTCAGATGGTGAAGTAATTCACACAACAATTATCATAGACCTATCCTTTAAGGAAGTTTGTACCGATGATGACATAATTAATTTTGCCCGATGGGGGGGAAGGTTCTAAAACCATCACATAAAATTAATTACATCATCTACATATTAGTAATGGAGACCGTAGGATTTATAAAAAATAAACTCCCTCTCCCACTTAGTTATTTAAAAAAAAAATTGTGAGAGTTATTAAAATTTTCGAGTTTGCAAAACTGCGATCTAGGTTAAAGCCAATTATCACCATGTTGTCCCAATATGGTAAACTATCACATATGCAAACAATATGGAAACACAAATAATAAAGAAACACAAGATAAAAATCCAGTTATTATGGTCAATGATGCAATCTTTGAGTAATAAGGAATCCTTCCAAACTTAAAATCCTTAAGCAATAAGGAGTTCTTCCAAACTTGAAATCCTTAAGCAATCCTTCCAAACTTGAAATCCTTCAGCTATACTTGTGTGAAAGACTAAGATACTATGAATCAATCAAGGAAACCAAAATCCAACCGTGATTCGGCAAGAAAATTTGGATTTGATATATTCCCGCGTAAACTGCACAGCCTTCCGTATTTTGGCTATATCTTCCTCATCCGACCTCCAATTGAAGTGATTCAAATTGGGTTGGATTCAAAATTCAATTATCTATAACTTTTGTGAAGAACAGATTTTTTGATTCCAACGTTTACTGGGTCGAAATAGCCCTACAATCAAACCCTACGAATCTAGAAAAAATCTGTTGCAAGCCAAACAGCTTGTATCTTTTGTATCTATCATCTTCGATCTTCGAACAACCGTCGAATGCTATTACAATTGAAGAAACATACAAATATTGATCTTATGCCTCCATTAGAGTTCACATGCTACGTTAATTATTACAACCACGAAAAATAATCGTGGCACCAAATAAATAACACATGCTACGTTAATTATTATAACCATGAAAAATAATCGTGGTACCCAATAAATAACAATAACCACGAAAAAATTATCGTGGGATCCAATCACATAAAATCAGCAAAAATCATGTGACCATAATAGCTGGGTAAGAACGCTGCAAAACAGAGTTAGCACAGTTTTACGTTCTACCTTCTATAACCTACGGACAACATGGCAAGTTTAATCCATACGCGCGATTACAGCCTGCTCTAATACCACTGTTGGGAAACCGAATCCCCAAGACCCAGTAATGATGTGTACAGATTAGACAACAAAAATAAACTCTACAAGGCGGAATTAGGGTTTTACCATAACTCCCTGCGACACGAACGCTGGTTGAATTTGTTATAGTACGCCTTGCTATAAACCACGAATACTGCTCGACCATACCTTATG
>BPLS01000474.1:834244-853618 GCA_019656275.1 Rhododendron kiyosumense | reverse complement strand
TACAGATAGGAACATAGGAGAAGTTTTAAATTGTAGGATTCAGACTAGGGGATATGATTTCTTGCCTGGATCTGAAGTAATAGCTGTGATCTATAGAGTTTACTATAAGGTCATGAATACTATGAATCCTAAAGTTCGTAATCTGAGACCTGTTGACCAAACTGTTTTAATAGAATCCAATATGTTAACCTCAAATATAGCAACCAATAGATTGATTAATTGAGAAGAAATTACATTCCCTAAAAGTTGGACTATACAAAATGCTATTCCTCCTAGACCAATTGTCAATAGCATTGAACAAATAGTTCAGGACGATTAGGGTACTATTTTCTTGAATTTCAGAAATACCCAGCCTAATAGGCTTAATAGAAGCATAAGTTCTAGAAATAGCTTCTCTGGGACACAAGCCCCTTTTAGGGTTAGAATTCCAAATACTAGTAGGCACTCGACATCTGAGATTCCTGAATCTCAGCACCCAATAGAAGAAATAAATTTAGCAGGGATTAGAGTATATGAGAATCAAATTCCCCACGCTGTTTATAATAATTCAGTAGAATCGCCTACTGCTAGTGATATGAATTTTACCATCAACCGTTAATAATGATTATAGGTCCTGATTCAAGAAAGGAAATCAATAATGAATTCCAACAACCTAAATACCAAGAATTCAGAAATTGGTATTTTAAAAAATATGATAAAAACCAATTACAAAAATTCAAAGAAGAATTTTATAATTGGCTTGAATATTCTGGAAAAATCATACCATGTACCCAATGGTTCTATGGAAAACACTGGTTAGAAATTGATAGATCCATAAATGTTATCCAGGATTATCAAAGAAGTTGAAGGTCAATAAATGGAAATATTATACAAGCTGTTCAACGATACCTTTATCAATAGATGGGAGTTCGGATTCTGACTCTCACTTAGACACTGCAGCATTTGTCAAACCTACAACAACTGATCCTAATGGGAAGGTTCATAAGCAAAATAACCATACTAATGCTTGTCTCAGCACTATTGGAGACCAATAATTAGCATTGAAGACCAAATAGCTCAAATTAGAGAAGACATGAAAAATGTTAACTCTAGGAATAAGGATGAAGAAAAGGAAATTTCCCCTTCAAATATCTTACCACCAATACCCATAACAGGATTTAATTTGAGAAATCCTAATAAAAACACTGAGCTAGTACAAGAGTTACAAAAGAGATTAAAAGGATTAACTCTTAATGTTATAACAGAAGATCAAGAGCTAGAAATGACTAGTCATGAGATTACTGAATTAAAGAATAATTTTTTGCAAACTAATTCTGTTAACAAAATTGAATATCCCAAAAAATATAACTTTGGTGGAGCCGATAGGTACTATTATCCAAGACCTACTCCACAAGATATGCTCTATGAAGAATCTGGTTATAAAAAACAGATGTCTTATAATGGTCGTGCAATCTATGAATGGAACATAGATGGTATGATAGAATACCAGATTTTTGGTGTTGTTCATCAAATGATGATGTACAGTACAATACGTGTCAATAATAAAAATGAGGATAAAGACGTTGCTAGTTGGATTACTATGGGATTCACTGGCATGTTAAAAGGTTGGTGGGATAATGTTCTATCAACAGGACAAAGACAAGAAATATTAAATGCAGTTAAAACTACAAAAACTGGTGAGGTAAAGCAAGATGCTGTTTATACACTAGTTCAATCAATAATTCTGCACTTTGTTGGCCACTGGGATAACTAACGAGAAAGAAGTAGAGAATTACTTCAAAATTTGAAATGCCCAACATTAACACATTTTCATTGGTATAAAGATGTATTTTTGGCTAAAGTCATGCAGAGATACGATGCTAATAGTGAGCATTGGAAATCCAAATTTGTTGATGGATTGCCTTATTTCTTTGCTGAGAAAATAAGGAAAAAATTAAGGGATCAAAATAATGGTTTAACCATTAATTATAATGGTTTAACCATTAATTATAATGGTTTAACCATTAATTATAATGGTTTAACCATTAATTATAATGGTTTAACCATTAATTATAATGGTTACACTTATGGACAACTTATATCCATAATAATACAAGAAGGATTAACTTTATGCAATGATATTAAATTGCATAACCAATTGAAAAAACAAAACCTAACTGGAAAACAAGAGTTAGGACAATTTTGTGATCAATTTGGGTATTATTTAACTCAATTCCCTAAACCTACTAAAAATAAAAGTAGTAATAAAACCACTAAAAAATATTTCAAAATAAAATCAGGAAAAAAGAAGTCTAAAGAAAAAGATAAAGAAGAACAATCAAGTTCAAAAAAGACTTCTACTAAAAAGTAGAAAAATAAAGATAAAAAGAAAGTTACTGCAAAATGCTTTAAATGTGGAAAAATTGGTCACTACGCTAATAAGTGTAAAACCAAGAAAAAATTGGATGAACTCCAACTGGATGAGGAATTAAAACAAACTCTTTATAAATTGCTACTTAATTTGAGTGATTCAGAATCAAATGATTCTGAGGAACAAATCAATAATCTTTCTGATGGAGATAAGACCTCTTCCAGCTTTGAAGAGGAAGTTTTGGATACCAATGATTGCAGTTGCTCTAATATTGAATGTTCAACTTCTGATAATTATTGGAAGGCAATAGTTGAAATGAATGGTCTAAGCATTAATGTTCTGACCGATAAGCAACAAAGCTTATTAGACATAATCGATCAAATTGATGATCCTCAATCAAAAATAAAGATTATTGAAACTTGTATTTCTTCTAACAAGGAGGAAGAAGATGAGGAAAGACCTCAAATACCCAGTCAAAATATATAACCTTAAAGCTGTGCTTGATAGATTGGAACAGGTGGATAATCTCAAACCTGTTACAATACCTGATCTCAAAAGTGAAATTAACACTTTGAAAGCAGAAATAAAATTGCTGAAAACTTTTCAACACAAAGCTGCTCAAGAATTTTATGATGTTAAGACAAGATTAGTTGTCTTAGAAAATAAGGGAGATTCTAGTAACTCTACTGAATTAAGTTACTTGAATGCAATTAATAAGGTTGTCTACCAGAAATGGCACATCAAAGTTAATTTGGTAATACACAAAGAATACACAATCAATAACATAATTGCTTTGGTTGACAGTGGTGCAGACATGAATTGCATCCAAGAAGGTATAGTTCCAACCCAATATTTTGAGAAAACTTCTCAAAGCCTCACTAATGCTAGCGGAGCAAAAATGATAATTAAATACAAACTTAATGAAGTTTATATTTGCAATAAAGGTGTTTGTTTAGAAACAACATTCCTTTGCATAAGAAATCTTCAACAGGAATTAATACTTGGCACTCCTTTTCTTGCAATGCTTCTACCAATGAAGACTAGTATAGCAGGGATTTCAGCCAAGTAGATGGTCATGATATTTTCTTTGAATTTGTGTCCCCACCTGTATTCACGGAAATAGACAATATTATGAGTAAGATTTCTCATAAAGATAAACAAATAAATTATCTTAAAAAAGAAATCCAAATTATGAATATCGAAGAAACTTTACAAAAATCTTCTTTAAAAGAAAGAATTTCCCAAATTGAAGAAAATTTTGAACAGGAAATCTGTAGTGATATCCCAAATGCTTTTTGGGATAGGAAAAAATATATTGTTTCACTTCCCTATGAGAAGGGTTTTGATGAAAGAAAAATACCCACCAAAGCTAGACCCTCTCAAATGAAACAAGAATATTTGAAATTATGTCAAACTGAAATTGACAGTTTGCTTAAAAAGCAATTAATAAGGAAAAGTTACTCTCCTTGGAGTTGTACGGCTTTTTATGTAAATAAGAATGCTGAAAAAGAACGAGGTGCCCCAAGACTAGTAATAAATTATAAACCTCTTAATGAAGTTCTGATGTGGATTAGGTATCCCATTCCCAATAAAAAAGATTTACTTGATCGATTGAATAAAGCAGTAATTTTTTCAAAATTTGATTTAAAATCAGGATACTTGCAGATTCAAATAGCAGAATCTGATCGATACAAAACTGCTTTTATTGTTCCTTTTGGCCATTACGAATGGAATGTAATGCCATTTGGTTTGAAGAATGCCCCCTCAGAATTTAAAAATATTATGAATGATATTTTTTACACTTATGCTGAATTTGCAATATGTTATATTGATGATGTTTTAATATTTTCCGAGAACATTGACCAACATATCAAACATCTGAGAATCTTTAAAGATGTTATCAAAGAAATGGTTTAGTGGTTTCTGCCCCTAAGATGAAATTGTTTCAAACTAAAGTTAGATTCTTAGGGCACAATATTCACTAGGGAAAAATTATCCCAATAGACAGGAGCATTGAATTTGCTTCAAAATTTCCAGATGAAATAAAAGATAAGACTCAATTACAGAGATTTCTTGGAAGTCTTAATTATATCGGAGACTACTATAAGGAATTGGCGCAGGATTCAGCACCTTTATATGATAGGCTTAAAAAAAATCCTCCCCCTTGGACTGAACAGAACACCAAAGCTGTTCAAAAAATCAAATTAAAGGCTAAACAATTACCTTGCTTAGCAATAGCTAATCCAGAATGGAAGAAAATAGTCGAAACATATGCCTTTAATAATGGTTATGGAGGTATCTTAAAACAACATAATACTAATTCTTATAAGGAAGAATTGGTGAGATTTACATCTGGTCTATTTAAGAATTCACAGGCTAATTACAGTACAATAAAGAAAGAAATCCTTTCTGTTGTAAAATGCATAAATAAATTCCAAGACGATCTACTCAATCAACAATTTTTGCTTAGAGTTGATTGTAGTGCTGCTAAACAAGTTTGAAACAGGATATTAAAAACCTTGCCTCAAAGCAGATTTTTGCTAGATGGCAATCAGAATTATCTGCTTTTGATTTTGATATAGAATAAAAGGAGAGAATAATTCTCTACCTGATTTTCTTACACGAGAATTTTTACAGGGATGAATCATCTCAACTTTGTTCAGCAAAGAACAATATTTGAACAATGGTTGAAATTGAGAAGGGAAGTTTTTCAAACCGACATTGAGATGACAATTTTCAAAAGACCACATAATAGGTCTACTTTAATAAGATGGATAAATGCAAGAGAAGCATTGCTCCGACACTATCAACAATATGGATCTGATGATGATCAGGACTGGGAAATAGAGTCCCTCCACTTAACAATACAAGAGCTTCAGAGTAGTCTGAACGTTTTATCTCGTGTTTGATTTTGCAGAATGAATAGACCACCGGATCGGGGATGTGGTCGAGGAAATTCTTCTCGAGGCAAGGGTCGTCCAAGAGTGACCCAAGCAGATGTTGAGGCCTACTTAAAGGCTCAAAAATTACAATTTCCATCTCTTCAAGAGGCCAATTCAGCCTCTACCTTATTTCTTTCAATGGCATTAGTGTACCAATCTGAAGAGGTCTTCAGAACCTCAGAAACCACTGAAACAATTATGATCCTGGAATCTCAGGATGAACAATGGAAAGATGATCCGTGGGAAATTAAGTCCCGATATATGGATATAATGAGCTATCCAGTCCCTGAGGGCAAATACCGATCCTGTTATGAAGCAATGCTCTCACAATCCGATTCAGTGGAATTTACTCATACTTATGAGAAGATTGGTCTGAAGAATGGACCCATCAGCTATAGCAAAGTAATAATCAAAAAGGTTATTCCAGTTCACAGGTGGGGAATTCACCCACAAAGATCAAAAACTTTATCCCTAAAAAATGAACAAGGGATTTTGACAGTTCAATATAATTATTGGGATTATATTGAGGCATGGACTAAAGCCTTTTATTATCAAAATCCAAAACGAAAACACTCATGGTTTTTCAAAATGTGCCCCAATTCTATTGGACAATATGAATTTCCAAATTGGTTTATTGCTTGGTGGAATAAATTTGGGCCCCAGCCAAATTATTTACCTCAAGAATTAAGAGAGGAAATGGAGACCTCTATGAAATTACAGTCCCAATTATGGGGACCAAATGTTCCAAAAGGAAAATTGTTCCTTCAAGCCATGGCATGTTGTGGTACTCCCTGGATTTGGAAATGGGATATTCAAATTTCTACTGATAATGCAGGATTCCCAATATTGGAAAGATTTTACTAGTACAAATGGTGGAAGGGGCTACAAATGGATGAGCAAATGCTCACAATTAAGTTGAAAAATCAAGAATTGACGAATCAAGTTCAAAAGACGGAAAAACTCCCAATTAAGAATCCATTTTTGGAAATCTCTGCCCAAATCAAAGCAAAAAATCCATCTTTGACAGATGATGAAGTAGTGGTTAAAACAATGCAGTTTATGAAGGACCAATTTTTACAATCGGTTAATCAAGTCACAGATGATGCATCTATGACATCAGCCACAAGCAATGAGGCAGATAATAATCCTTTTACTTGTCTTGCTGGGGAATCCCAAGATCCTTATGAAGAAGATCCAAATGAGCCTACTTTGGGAGACTTTTGGGATAGTATGGTTGAAATTATGGTAACCCAGACGCGTAAGGGAAAATAGAAAAAAGGATAAAGCATCAATGATGGTTATCCTGACTTAAAGTCACAAATCCTGCAAGACTCAATTATGGAGTCTGCCTGAAGAAAGCTCAATTATGGAGTTGTTAGCAAGCCAGCCAACCAACTTTCGGTGGGAGTGAGTGACTGCGTCGATGGGGCCCAGTGTTGTACCCAGCAATTATTTTCACTTTCTTTTGGTTGTAATTTCATTTGGCTTTTATTTTCCTTTAATTTGGTTTTCATTTTCTGTTGTATGTCCTCTATATAAAGGACATAGTACTCTGGTTTGAGGCAGGTTTTCCTTTGGTTTTGCTCTCTCTCTCTAAAAACCAAACCTCTGCTCCCTCTCTCTCTCCCTTTGTAAAATATTTGCAGTCTCTTTCCGAAATAAAAGGTTAGCTTTCTTTAAATCGATCCTTTTGCATATTGTTTTGTGCATATATTTATATTTGGTATCAGATGCTCTCGGAAAGTGATCTACCCAATCTACCTAAGGCCGAGAGTTGAACCTATACTCTGATACCATTCTGTAACGCCCCAATTTTTTAAAGAATTTCGGAAGCATTAAACCTAAAATACACTAAATTTTGACAAACTACAAGGCCCCTATTTTGTCATTATACAAAATCTACATTAAATAAAATACAAAAGAAATCTAACATTTTATTTAAACATCTTCAGAGAGACTCTAGTGTTGATACAGATCTCAAGCATCCTCGGTCTCTGCCCTTGATATTTCTCCTGTGTCAAACAGTTCCACCATTGAACCCTGCACCATCTGGCAAATTGATCGCTAAAGCAAACGATTTATCAGGATACAAACGTATCCGTGAGTGATAACTCACCCAGTAGAATAATCCCAATCTTACCAACCTCTTACTCTACAATTGGCATTCAATAATAACAATAATATCACAATTGATAATACACGAGAAGTACAGAATTATAGCACATCATCTTTTTCTTTACTATCCATCATCTTATATGAAATCTAATGTAACATTCCTATATAAATAAGTAATATAAAAAAATTGAAATGTTAAATTCAAATTCATTGATCAATTAAATTAATTAGTTAAAACTCATGATTATGTCAATACGGGATAATTTACACTTTACGGTGCATACATTCCAAATTCTCTTTATCTTTAAAAAAAGAGACTCCTAACCAAAATTCTATCCAAACTTCCCTCCCACACTCAACTATTCTCTTACCCCATTCCAGCCGAAAATAAGGCTTCCCATCACCCCATCTGCAGATTGTAACTTCTCCACTTCTCCCTCTATGCCCTGAACCCACTACAAGTCTACAACACCCCACCTCCCCACTATCTCATTCTCTCCTATTTTACACACCCATATAATTCCGAAAATAAAAAAAAAACAAAGTTACTCCTCTCCATTTTCCTACTCAGTTCAAAGAAAGAAAGAGAGAGAAAGAGAGAGAACTCGAGTTCTCATCCATGGAGTTTTAAGAGAGAGAGAGAGAGAGAGAGAGAGAGAGAGAGAGAAATGGGTTCCCACATAACACTATTCCATACATCAAATTCGGGTTTCCAATCAACCACTACATCACCAAGCATCAACAGCCCACCTTCCATTCGTTCTGAGGCAGCCCCAGAGTTCTTCGATTCCATCGTCTTCTCCAATTGCTAAAAATCAACCGAACCCATTAATTGCTTTTTTGGCCGGATTCGAGGTAGATTAATCGCTTCCCTACTCTCTCCTAAGTATACAAAGTGTTTACGTATTGGTATTTAACGTTTCAGAGTATGAGAAATCAAGCCCGACGTCACACAGTGTCGCACGATATTCCCCTGTTTTCGTTTCGAATGTTACTGTACAATAGACGTGGAGTTTTAAAAGAAAAATGATGTTGATATTACACTTATCCCCCTGGGTTCCTTCAGTTTATCATTTCAGTCCAAAATGAAGTGTTTTGTCCACTTGTGATTTTAATGTGTACATATACCTGCAAATGATAAATAAATTCATAATCATATTGCTTTTGGTTTAAATTGAATACAACGGTTATGGAAGATAGAAATCTTAATTATTTGAGAACAGAATAGTGTATATAAATACTTTAATAAGTCTTTTGGATATTCCTTGATACAACAAAGTATATAGAACAAAAAAATTATTTTTGAGTAAGGAACAGCCAAATACCTTTAATTAAATTATTTTGATGGTCCATTATGATTTTTGTTCTATAGAATGATTACTAAGTAAGACAGTCTATATGCTTATCAAATGAATTGATAAATACTGTTGTTAATAAACTGTGACTAGTTTACTGTTTCAACAAAACTTAAATATCTAAAGGCATCAGTTCAATCATAAAACACTACATGCTTTAATTTACTTGTTCGTTCAAATATTAATAGTTATACTTTTTATCTCATTGAAATGTATCACACTATGAATTGAGTTGTTATTGGATGTATCATGTTGTACGTGCTAGAATGGACTTAGGTTCACTGGGTGGTTTCGAGTAGTGATTCACGTAAACGATGTTAAGTAAATGGAAACTGATAAGGTGTTGAGGTGTGTCACGCCCTCAATTTTCAACATAATTAAATAATACATTTTAATAAAAGAATCTCGAGTAACGTAAATAATACCCAAAAGGGTTCCCAACTGTTTAACTTTACAAGCAAGTTCCCAAAAGTTAAGATTATACAGCTTTGGCACCACGGCCCAAATCAACTTAATTACAAGTATGAATCTGTTTAGAATATTACAATCTCTTTAGCCAAAGGAATTTAAGAACAATTTGTTACAAACCCATCTTTAACAAAATTAAATCAATTACAAAGAATATTAAGTAACTAAAGAAGTTAGCTTCCAAAATCTTCATGTCCAAGCACATCATTGCATGTAGTCTATTGCCCAACATTTGAACATGAAAAGAAGGATTTTGTTGAGCTACACTAGCCCAGTAGGAAAATCTTTACCAAATTTATATGTAAACATGTTGACGTGTCCAAACAAGAGAGGTTGTGGAAATACAGCTCGGTAGACGATAACCAATCAATTTGCAAATGAACCCTTAACGAAATTGAATGCATGAACCATACGATGCCAACCCCTCTAACAATCCCAACTCAACTTACTAACCCAAACTCCCACCATCGGTATTTCCACCACTTGCGTTACCATATAACACCAAAAGGATTACCGTGTTACCACCACTTGCGTCACGGTGATCCCTAACGACTCGGGTTACCGTATTACCACCACTTGCGTTACGAAACCCTTTAAGTCTCCGTATTACCACCACTTGCGTTACGGGACTTCCTATCCCCTCTTCCAACCCAAAATCAACTATTTCTCATACAACACACAAACAAGGACTCCCCCATGAACACATTCTTAGATAGAACATCTTACGCTATACCAACATCGTCACAAATGCACCACAAATGATCACAATACCAACAATCTATAAAATGCACCTTAACAATGTTTAACTAAGTCAAATCTTATCCGATTCTTACTAACGGAAGTTCAACGGGTCTAGGAATACATTGAGCCATCATAGGAAGTCAATTAGACGAGCTTGAGATAGTTTAGGAGGTGTCCAAAAGGGTTTAGAAGTGATTGGAGGTCAAAACAATCAACAAAGAAGTAAAAGGTGCAAAACTAGAGTTAAGCTCACTGTATCGATACGCGCTTAATCCGTATCGATACACTATCAACTGTCCAAAAGATAAGCTCACTGTATCGATACGCGCTTAATCCGTATCGATACACGGGGCTACGGGTGGAACTTTCAGCAGATTTTCAGACATGCTCTACAACCAAAATTCGACAATCAATGGCACGATTCTACACCAAATCAACACATAAACATGTAAAAGAGGTAAAGAAGTCCCTACCTCGCAATAATGGTCGAGATTCAAGCATTTTTGAACGAGCCCTAGCTTTTTGAACTCCGAAACTTCGATTTAAACTCAACCGAAGGAACTCCGAGCTCAAGAACGCGATTGTAAGGCCGGAGGGAGGTTGTTTCTTGAAGATTTTGGGAGATGGAGTGGAGTTTTGGGTGAGAAGAGAGGAGAGAGAGAGAGATAACTGGTGGAGAGAGGGAGAGAACGGATGAGAGAGAGTGAGATGGGGAATTAAATATGATCCCCTACACACCACACACTCCTCTTTTATAGCCCTAAATCTATTTATCACACTCACACTCCCTCAAGTCTCAATTCTTTCACTTCAATCCTCAATTCCATTTACCACAAATAATCCACATTTCTCAATCATGCATTTAATAAACATTTCAATAATTAAAATTTTATGGGTCTCTACAAGGTGTGAGGTTGTGGATTGTGATTTGAGCCATGGCAATGGCAAGGGTAACCAATGGGGCCCTGTGTTGAGAAATGTTGTGACGTTAATGTATGATATGTCATGGGAAGTTTCTCTTGGGAAAGAGAATGGGTCCCATGAGACGGTTATAGTTAGCATGGGGTAGTGGATGTCCGACCCTAATGTACGATGCGTCATGGGATGACTTGATCCTCCTGTTATGGTCTTAAGTGAGAACATGCTAGATACATAATTTAGGTGCGCTCACCTAGGGCCTTGGTACAAGATAAGCAAGAGGAAGGGTGGACCCATGAGAAGGTTGTAGTTAGTGGATGTGGGAGGAAAGGGTCTCGTGGAGAGAATCCTTAGATTTCATGTAAGATGATGGATAGTAAAGAAAAAGATAATGTGCTTTTATGTTGTACCTATTATCATTTGTTATATCATTGATCTGCTAACTGTAGAGTAAGGGGTTAGTAGGGTTGGGATTATCTACCGAGTTTCAAAACTCATTATGGTGCCGTTGGGTTGGCGTTTTATGCCAGGTAATCAAGAGACCGAAGAGCAGAATCCTTTTCAAGACGACCAGTATTAGGGTGAGGACCTCCCAGCTGAGGAAAGGGAGTTTGTCTAGCCTTGGATGACTTAACCTTAGAAACTCTGTTAATTTAAAGTATTGCTATTTGAATTTCCAAAAGTGTTATCACATTTGTCAAACTTTGTTTTTATTTCATTGGGTTGTAAGACCATAAGTATTTTTAAATTTGGTATTTAAGATTTTCGTTGCTAAACTCTGTTTAATAAAATTTTATTTCTTAAATCAGTTTTATGGATTATTAAATCAATTAGAAATTATTTAATTACCGTGTCCAAAAATCGGGGCGTTACATCTAATTATCGTCTCCACGAGATCCTTTCCTCCCACATCCACTAACTACAACCGTCTCATGGGTCCACCCTTCCTCTTGCTTATCCTACACTAGGGTCCTTGGTGAGCGCATCTAAGTTATGTACTGAGCATGTTCTCATTTTAGACCATAACTGGAGGATCAAGTCATCCCATGACGTATCGTACATTAGGGTCGAACATCCACTACCCCATGCTAACTATAACCGTCTCATGGGACCCATTCTCTTTCCCAAGAGAAACTTTCCATGACGTATCATACATTAACGTCACAACATTTCTCAACACAGGGCCCCATTGGTTACCCTTGCCATTGCCATGGCTCAAATCACAATCCACAACCTCACACCTCAACACCTTATCAGTTTCCATTTACTTAACATCGTCTACATGAATCACTACTCGAAACCACCCAGTGAACCTAAGTCCATTCTAGCACGTACAACATGATTTATCAATAACAAGATAACACATACAAATGATACATTTCAATGACATAACAAAATATAGCAATTGATACGTGCAAGTAATTACACATAAGGGTTTTGGATTGGGTCGGTGCCTTTCAGATTATTATGTTTTTATTGAACAAATATATATTCTAATTAACTTTGAGAATTATCATTAGCATTTTCGTAACCCTTAGGTTTAATAATATTTATTATAAAATTATCTTATATCTATTTAACAGTTTCGTAACTCTAGAGTATTTTTGTAATCTGTTATTTTTCCAAATTCTATTATTACTGACTTAGCCTAAAGAAAAGATACTAAAAGTAATTTTATTCACTTTTTCCCTAACTTACAGTAGGTAAATTTTCTACTAATAAATTTATACTTTTACCATATAAGTAAAACTATCTTACATAATAAGTATTCTTACTTTATAATTATACTGGAGCACATTTTGTTTTAAATAAATAAAACTTGTTTCCTGTATACTAGTTTTTACCTAGGCTAGTAATAGTTTTAGTAAGTATATGTACTATTATATATAATTCTCTTCAGTATAGAATTAACATTACAACATCCATTTATCTATTTTCTTCTTCTTTCTATGTTTTTGAATTTATCTATCACTTTTGTTGTTGATAATAATAGAACGTTATCTTATCCAATCTAAATTGAAGTAGTTACACCATATATTTGTCATTTATGAACATTAAAAGTTAACGCAATATAACAAGGGAGATGTACACAATGGAGTAAAATCCATATTTGAGGTCAACTTGTAAAAGTAGTAAACCAATTGGGGTTAGACCCTTAAGCATACAAAGTCATGGGTTAATAGTGTAATAATAGCATACAAGTCAAAACAAAAGAAACAGATTACGCAAGAGGAAAAGAAAGATAGAGTATTGGTTTTGTTCTTTTCTATTCCAACATGGAATTCGATTCTCGTCCCTTCTAAGTATTAAAATTAATACATACGGCTAAAGATATATTTAGAGGAGAGTAGGGAAACGATTATTCTACCTTAAATCCTGCCGAAAAAGTGGGTGCTAGTTTGCGGATGATTTCGGTAAAATGAAAAAGGCGGCGGTGGCGGGAGACTCGAGGCTGACTCGAAATGATTGGAAGGTGGTTTGTGGAAGCTTGGTGATGTAGTGGTTGATTGGGAACCTGACTATGATGTATGGAGGAATTTTATGTAGAGATCTGTTTCTCTTTCTCTCTCTCTCTTTTCTAGACTCAATAATAGAATAAGGAGTGAAATAATATACTGGTGTTCAATTTTCAAATTTATGTGGGTATGTAAAATGAGAGAGAATTAGGTAGTGAGAAGATAAGGGATAAGTATAGAAGTGGTGGAATGGGAAAGGAGAGTGAATGAGAGGGATCCTGATAATTTTAAGAGGGATAGGGGACAAGTGCCACATTTGGTGGGGTTTTCTTTAATTCTAATGTATGTGGACGCGTTTATGTATAGAGTGAGAATGTATGTGTGAGACCCGACTCTTATTTCTTTTAAAAAAAAAAAGAAAAGGAAAGGAAAAAAAAATAGGCTTATTAAAAGTGAATTTTCTTTTCCTTTTTGTGGGTTACCAATGTAGATTCCTAAAACTATAGGGGTGTAAATGTAAAAAAAAAATAATGTGTGTGCTGGTGTGCACGTGTACAGCAAGGGAAGTGCTAGTGTGCATGTGTGACATATATCTAACTAAGAGAATTAAAAAAAAAAAAAACACAAACGGAAGAGAGGAAAAAAAGGAAGAAGAAAGAAGGCGCTTGGGAGAGGATCGGGAAAGAGCAGATTAGTGTTAACGGAAGTCGTGATCTCGGTAGGTAAATCTTAGCCTCTTTTCTAGATGGATTAGTTAGTATATATCTTGTAATTGATATGGGTAATTTGGGGGTTATGATACCAGTTGGGTTCAAATACCCTAATCAGGGTTGTTCTTTGCTGTTTTCTTTTTCTTTTCGGAATTATGATTGGAGACTGGAAGCACAAAAATTAGGCCTTAGATCATAAATCTTGTTGGAACTATGGCTGAAATCCTTTGTTATTGGTTGATAAGCTTGGGAAATTGATTGCATCTGTTCCTGCGTGTGTTTAATTAGCCAAGAGTGTTTGTTAAAGAGCAAGAATTGTGTGCTAGCATGCTGGAAATTATCTCCATAGTTGCTGTAAATGAATTAGTAAGTGTTGAATTTTATAGTAATCTGTTAGGATGTGAACCGAAATGCTGTAAATAAATGCCCAAGTGCTGGAACTGGGTTTATAGTTGCCGAACTCGACTGAACCAGATTTTGTGCTATTGGATTCTTGTGGCAATTTGTGAAGTTTAGACCATGTGGTTGTTCAAGGAAGGAACTGGGCTTGGTGTGTGGGTCAGAGGACATAGTTTCTCTTATGGTTGCCAAAAGGGTATTTTATCATGTGTGGACGAGTCTTGGAAAACATGTTACACTCTAGTTGCTATTGTCTATTCGGATAGCTTTTTGATTATGAAAATGACACTCTCTTATGTGGTTCGATGAGCTGAATTTTATTACGTGGTTAGTTTAAAAGGAACAAGATACTAGAGGAGTGATTGCAATCCTTTCGTTTTTATGAGTATATCACTAATAATACTCACATGTTGATTTATGTGTTCCACGCCAGGTTCGGAAGCGGCAACGAGCACCGCGACTCCACGTAGGGAGTGAGCTCATGTTGGTACCTTTTTGGTTGGACCTCGAGGTGGGTGTTCTTATTTTTAATAGCGGAAGATGAGACACGGTGTAGAGTTATTTTTCGTATTGAAATGGTTAACGTTTGGCATGAGCTCCTAAGCGAGAATATGATCATAGCCTTAGTGGCGTTATAATATGGCCTTAGTGGCGTTATTAAATATTGCCTTAGTGGCGTGACAACTATTGCCTTAGTGGCGTAAAGAATAATGCCTTAGTGGCGTGACAACTATTGCCTTAGTGGCGTAAAGAGTATTGCCTTAGTGGCGTAGATATGGAAAGTGCCGTAGTGGCGTTATGAGTATTACGTAATGGAACGTTATTGTGGAGCTGTATATTCTTGTTTAAATCGTTTGACAGCACTTGTCTTATTTGCTTCTCTTATTATGGATAAGAGCATTCACTGAGCATGTTGATAGCTCACACCCCCACAGTGATTTTATTTCAGGTGCATGACGGCACGCGGGTCCACTGCAGAGTCTAGACGGGAGTGATGTATATAGTAGTCTAGCTTTTTGACTCTTTTGATTATGTGCCTATTTTTGGAGCTTGTATATGTTGTAAATACCTGTGGGCACGTCTTGTATGACAGTTAATTCCGTATATATGCAAGTTAAGTTTCTTTTTGTATGAGTTGGACACCTGGCTGGTGCTTTTATTTACTGTTTGAGCAGGGCCAAGGTGTGGGTCCATCCCATCTGGAAAATAATTTAGCATGGTGTTTTTCGGGATGGGGTGTGACAGTATGTAGACGCATCCATGTATAGGGTGAGAATGTATGTGGACGCGTTTATATATAGGATGAGAGAGAGCGAAATGAGGGAACAAAATCCCTTAAATGTGGGGATTAGTTTGAAGGATAAAGATGGATGTGGTAGAGTTTGAGAGGAAAGTGGAAATTAGTTTGAATAGAGTTCGAGTTAGAGTTTAGATAGGAAGGATAATAGATGAATCTGAATCCCTGATTCCTCATATATCTAAAATATAAATATATATCTTATACAATAGTGTAAATAATATCAATTGTACACATAATAATATATTTTAATTATTCAATCTAATTAATTATTGAATTAGGATTTTAACAATATAAATTTATATTTAAAAAAAATTGGGTCGAAAATTCGGGTCTGTAACGCCCCTATTTTTAGGTACGTTAAGGAAATAATTTATTACAGAAATAAGTGAGTCATTGCTCATTATTACAACACGGCTCTCATAAGAGCATTTGAAATTACAAAATAGATAACAAAAGGGAACTAAGGTTCCTATTCTACGACTCCTCTTGTTTTTCTTCCAACCTAGCGAGTTTTTCGGCTCCGAATGCCTCCAAGGTGAATAGTTCGCACTGTTCATCTATCAAGTCTGACATATTATACCGGCGTCGCCACCCATATAATATGCCAAGGTCAGCAAAAAGGCAACACCATGAGTTACGGAGGCTCAATAGTATAATCCTAATACTAGCATCGATTTCCACATGATGAGTACATAAACTATAATAAAAAGACAATAGTGCTGACACATTCGCATTTGCTTTGTAACTACCGTTGGCGTTGACTCATCGTAAACCATTTCATTATTACCCTTTTTCAAAAACACCTTTTTAACTCACCCAACCTCGGTTCCGCCGTTCCGGGCTCCCGAGTATCCTCACAATGGTTCCGCCGCACCGGGTTCCAATTGGCACACATTGCATTGGCTCCGTACCGCGGATAACCAAGCTACTCACCCAACCTTGGTTCCGCCGTTCCGGTCTCCCCAGTATCCTCACAATGGTTCCGCCGCACCGGGTTCCCATTGGCACACACACGCACACGCACACTATTCATATAATACCCTCGAAATGGTCATTATGTGGTTTCCAAAGTACTTCCTTTTGAAAAATACATCACTTCCTTGTTAAACACACCCTAGGTGCCATGTTTCTAACTTTCTTGGTTTTCGTGTCTTGTTCTCATGCAAGACTCCGCGTGTGAGACTTTACATACAACATGCATTCAATCCAACTTTGAAATAGTACAATAAGAACATCTAAGCAACATAGCATGCTTGAATTCCATAAACGACATAATCATGCATTTTTATTTTTTCATCTATGATCAAGTAACTTTTTAAACTTTGGGAAAATTAAGTGGAGATTCAAGTAGCAAGATTTAAACTACTTATCGAAAATAAAGTAAGGATTTAACTACTTGAAAAATAGGTAAGGATCACTACCATTCTTCTAGGCGGTGGATTGGTCGACGGTTTTGATTTCGGTGGCGTAACGGCCCTCGGATTGGTTCGAAAGGAAAAGTTTTGTATTTTTTTTCCTAGAAACAACTTCCTAAGCTTCACTAAACTACTTTAAGGATCGTTGGGAGGTTTTGGAAGTGGTTTGGTGGTTTCGCTCAAGAACTCTCAAGAACAAAGAAAGTTTTGAACTTGGAACAAAGAATGCTTGAATTTCTAGAGAGAAGGAAGAGCTTTTGCTTTGAGGTGTCAGTTTGAAGCATAGAATGAGCTTCTATTTATAGGCAAGGGCTTCCCTCCCCCTCATTAAGGCCGGCCCCCTCTCTCTCTCCTTTTTCCCAATTTTTAAATGAAATAAAATCCAACTTTGATGGAAGATCAATGCGAAAATCCTAAGGTTGCAAGGCTATGGTGTCCTTAGATTGGATTCTTGTATCAATTGGATGGTGGAGATGAGATTGGTACAAGATCTAAGGGTTTAAACCATTGAAAGGTGTATAAAAGAGTACAATGGAGTTAGGATTTGGTTTGGAAGAATATAAATCTCAAAGATTGGAAGTACACAGGTGGTTCAATGCCAAGATTCAAACAAATCACCCTCCTTCTCTCCCTCACAACCTGCCCCCCTCTCTCCCTCTCTCTCCCACGGCTCTCTCTCCTCTCTCTCCCTCTCACTCTCTTGTCAAATACATATATGTATGTATACATGTGTTGTATTGCAAGGAAAATAAATAAAAAAGTAGTTCTTTGGTACTTAAGATCAAAGGTAGCTTTAAGGCTAGGATTTTGCCCACCAACTAATAAATAGGCCTTAGGTACTTTAGGTAATATTATATCCATCTTGGTACTAATATATATATATATATATACACATGTATAATGGGTGGTTAGAATCCCAATAAAAAATATAAAAGGGTACTTTGGGAATATAGGTACCATGTACCCCTTTGATTAAAATATTAAGTACTTTCCCATGTGGTTAAAGAAAAATATTAGTTTAATAATCCTATGGTACCTTGAAAGATTCACCTTATTACCCAATGGGTAAAAATTCCCCTAATTTCTATTATCCAATGGATAATAGCTATTAGGTCACTTTAAATATTAAAATAATCAAAAAGTACTTTTAACGTAAGTATACTTTTAATATAAAAAATGGGATTCTATTATCCAATGGGTAATAGTTTCCCTAACCATTATTGTCCGATGGACAAAGAATATAACCAATTTGATTAAAAGAAAAAGAATATTAAAATTCTTAGTCTAGGGTTCAAAAGGTTCAAAAGTTCCAATGAGGGGCAAAATGGTCATTTTACGGTGACTAGATAGCTTCCGAGTTTAATTTCTCCAACCGGAGGGTTAAAAGCTAACTAGGCTTGCTAAGTAGGACTAAAGCGCAAGAAATGAAAGTTTAAGGGCTAAAGTGCAATTATGACAAATTACAGGAATTAAAGTAATTCAAGCAATTAAAATTAATAACTCGAATAATAAATAACTTTTTATTCATTGAAATTCAGAGTTATTACAACCTATCCCCCTTAAACAATTTCGTCCTCGAAATTAGACGCACGCTAGGATTCGAATAGGTGAGGGTAATTCATTTTCATGGTTTCTTCTCTTTCCCAAGTAGTCTCTCCAGCTCCACGATGCTTCCACAAAACTCGAACCAACTTGATCGTCTTGTTACAGATAGTCTTCTCACTTCGGTCTTGAATCTCTATCGGCTCTTCCTCGTACGTTGCATCTTCCTCGATGGAAATATCCTCCCAGTTGATAACGTGAGTGGGCAATGCTAGATACTTGTGAAGCATGGACACATGAAACACGTTATGCACTTGATCCAGCTGTGGTGGCAGGGCCAGGCGATAAGCAACCTTCCCGATCTTCTCCACGATGTCAAAGGGTCCGATGTAGCGTGGGGACAGCTTTCCCTTTTTTCCAAACCTGATGACTCCTTTCTTCGGTCTGATCTTCAGAAACACATGATCTCCCACGGCAAAAGACAAGGGTCGGCTCCTTTTATCCGTATAACTCTTCTGTCGGCTTTGAGCAGTCTGAATCCTTTGCCTGATGGTCTTGACCTTCTCCGTTGTATCTCTCACTATGTCGGGCCCGATCAATCCCGTCTCTCCAACATCCGTCCAGCAGATTGGCGATCGACAGGGTCGACCGTATAGAGCTTCG
>BPLS01000474.1:794967-834234 GCA_019656275.1 Rhododendron kiyosumense | reverse complement strand
TACGGTGCCATCCCGATGCTTGCTTGATAACTGTTGTTGTAGGCGAATTCCACCAACGGTAAGTGCTGCTCCCAGCTCCTAGAAAAATCCAAGGCGCAGGCCCTCAGCATATCCTCCAGAGTCTGAATAGTCCTCTCCGTTTGTCCGTCTGTTTGAAGGTGAAAGGCCGTGCTAAGCCTTACGTCAGTTCCCAATGCTTTCTGCAATCCCTTCCAAAAATGTGACACAAAACGCGGGTCTCTGTCAGACACTATCGAGATTGGTACTCCATGAAGGCGTACGATTTCTCGAATATACAACATACTTAGTTGCTCCACGTTTTCCGTCATCTTGACAGGCAGAAAGTGTGCAGACTTGGTGAGTCGATCCACAATCACCCAAATAGCGGTATTGGACTTGGCAGATCTTGGTTATCCAGTGACGAAGTCCATCGAAATGTGCTCCCACTTCCAAGTCGGTATTGGCAAGGGTTGAAGGTCTCCTCCAGGTTTCTGATGTTCCGCCTTGACTTGTTGACATACCAAACAGTTGGATACGAACCGTGCTACATCCTTCTTCATTCCTTCCCACCAGTACGCTCTTCGCAGGTCATGATACATCTTTGTACCGCCAGGGTGAACTGCAAAGTTCGAATGGTGAGCTTCTCGGAGTACGTCTTCTCGAAGAGTTCCAACATTAGGTATGAATACCTTTCCTTTGAATCTTAGACTGTTGTTCTCCTCGATAGTCCATCCTGGCACCGCCTTTCCTTCTCGGATTCGATGCCGGACAAATTCACAATCCTGCTCGAAGGTTTGGGCTAGTAAGATCTCCTGATGAAGTGCTGGCTCCGCAATTAGAGCATACAACCGAGCGTTCCCGTTTTCGGATGATGGCCGCAAGTTGAACTCGTTGAGAGTATCAACCATTTCCCATTCCTTGATGGCAGTCTTGACTTTCTGTGCCCTTTCCTTTCGACTCAGGGCGTCAGCTACCACGTTGGCCTTGCCGGGGTGATACTGCATGGTAAACTTGTAGTCTTCCAAATACTCCATCCATCGACGCTGCCTCAAGTTCAACTCCTTCTGAGTGAAAAGGTACTTGAGACTCTTGTGGTCGGTAAAAACTTCGAATTGTTCTCCCCACAGGTAGTAACGCCATGACTTGAGAGCGAATACTACTGCAACCAATTCTAAGTCATGGGTGGGGTAGTTCTTCTCGTGCGGTCGAAGTTGTCGAGATCCGTAGGCTACGACCTTTCCATTCTGCATCAGCACACATCCTAAGCCATCTCTTGACGCATCACAGTAGACAGTATAATCGACACCACGCTCAGGAATGATGAGAATCGGTGCGCTGGTCAGTCTTTTCTTCAACTCTTGAAAAGATTTCTCACATGCTTCATTCCAATCCAGCTTCACTCCTTTCTGAGTTAGCCTGGTCATTGGCTTAGCTAAGATTGAGAAGTCTGGTATGAATCTTCGGTAATAACCGGCCAATCCTAGAAAACTTCTGATTTCAAACACAGAGGTCGGCTGTTTCCATTTCAACACTGCTTTGACCTTACTTTCGTCCACAGCGATTCCATCCTTGGATACTACGTGCCCCAAGAACTTAACCACTTCAAGCCAAAACTCGCACTTGCTGGCCTTGGCATAGAGTTGGTTATCTCGGAGTATTTGTAGTGCCATCCGAAGATGTTCTTCGTGTTCTTCCTTGCTGGCAGAGTAAATCAAGATGTCGTCAATGAACACTACTACAAACTTATCTAAGTAGGGTTGAAAGATCTTGTTCATGAGACACATGAATGCTGCTGGAGCATTGGTTAGTCCAAACGGCATTACTACAAACTCATAGTGGTCATATCTAGTGTGGAAAGCTGTCTTGACGATATCCTCATCCCGAATCCTTAGCTGATGATAGCCTGATCGGAGATCGATTTTGGAAAAGCAAGTTGCTCCTCTCAATTGATCAAACAGGTCATCGATCCTAGGCAACGGATATTGGTTCTTGATCGTGACTTGGTTCAGCTTCCTATAATCAATACACAGTTTAAGCGTTCCTTCCTTCTTCTTTACGAATAGGGCTGGCACTCCCCAAGGCGATGTGCTTGGTCTAATAAATCCCTTATCCAGTAGTTCTTGCAACTGAGTCTTGAGTTCTCTCAATTCGGCAGGGGCCATTCGGTACGGGGCCATGGAAATTGGAGCGGTTCCAGGTTGAAGTTCTATGGAGAAATCTATCTCCCTTTAAGGTGGTAAACCAGGAAGTTCTTCTGGGAAAACATCGGCGTACTTGCAAACGATGTGTGGCAATCCTAGTTCCATCCTGTCGGTTTCTTCCATTTGGAGACTGGCTAGCCATCCAAACAGTTGATTCTGCCACCTAGATCTCTTCATCATTGAACTCGTTGTCTCTCTATCGCCCTTAAAACGGAAACGGGTCCCTTCTGGGGTGTAAGCCGTCACAGTCTTCTGGTGACAATCTACGACTACTCGAAGAGCCGATAGCCAATCCATTCCAAGGATCACGTCGAAGTCCGCCATGTCGATTACTCGGAGGTCGCAGGTAAGGCGTAGATTTGCTACTTCTATCTCGCACCCTCTACACACTAGACTAACAGCTATACTTCCCCCCAATGGCGATATTACCCTTGTACTCTTACTTAGGGGTTCTGTTTCTAGTGCTAGAGCAGTTACGCAAGCAGTAGATATAAACGAATGCGATGCACCAGAGTCAAACAAAGCTTGTACGCAAGTACTATATAACGGTAGTGTACCTTGGATCACAGAGGGATCCGGCTCTTGTTCCTCGGTCTGCAGCGCAAAGATACGCCCTCCAGCGCCTTGCTGAGCTCCCATGGGCTGCTTTCCCTTGTTCTGCCCGTTTTGCTGCTGGGCTGAGCCTCCGGGGTTCTGCTTCACAAAGCTGGCTTGTCCGGCCTGTTGAGCCTTCTGGTTTCCGAAGCTTCCGTTCTTCTCCTTCTGAGGCTGGGGGCACTCACGCTTGTAGTGACCCATAGCCTGGCAGTTGAAGCACTGCACAAATGCCTTGTTTTGGCCATACCGCTGCGCGTCACCACGTCCTGGCGCAGCATTCTTCCAAGTCTGATTACTTTGACCCAGAGCAAGGGTTTTGGTAGGGTAGGGTCCACAGTTGCTGTTGTTGGAGGTCTGGGTTCGGATAGGTCCGCCAACATTGCCGGTTGCCTTCCTCCAGCGGGTCTTGAAATCGCTTTCCTCACTCTCCAGGCGAAGAGCGCACTTCACCACACCAGAATAGGTGGGGAAGGCCTGAGCTACCACAGCTCTCCTATCTGTCGTCAGCCCCCACTCGAATCTCCTTGCCTTCTTGTCCTCGGTTGCAACGGCATCTGGGGCATAGCGAGATAGCTCTTCGAACTTGGTCGCATACTGAGTAACGGTCATAGTTCTTTGCTTCAGATTGTTGAACTCTTGTTCCTTAGCCAAACGAACTGGCGTAGGGAAGTATTTGTCGAGAAACAGCGTCTCGAACTGAGCAAACGTCATGGCAGCCACGTCATGCGTTGCCTCCATCAGCTCCCACCAATAGCGGGCTTCTCCCTTCAGCTGGTATGTGGCTAAAGCCACACGGTCTCCTTTACGAGTGATCTCCAAGGTGTCCATGATCACATTGACTTCCTTCAGCCATGCTTCAGCCACGGTCGGGTTGGTATCATCGTTGAAGGTCGGAGGTTGACGCTTGCAGAACTCGTTCATCGCACGGGTTCGAGTCATAGGTCCTTCATTCGGGTTTGGGTTTTGGCCGACAGCGTTCAGAGCAGTCACAAGTGCTTGCATGACTTGAGCGAGGTCAGGGTTGGGGTTAGGGTTAGAAGAATCGCCGGTCTCATACCCTAGTTCACTGCGTCGGTTCACCATCTACAAGCAAAAATTGAAAAGGGGAAGGTTTAGTTTTTAGCTAAACTATTTTCTTTTGTTCAAAATGAGAAACAATCAATAGAGTAGTACGCAACAATATTCTTAAAACAAACAAGTTTTTCATAGATAATCGGAAGGTTACAAGTAGAAAACATTGAGTTCTACAATAAAATAACATACTAACAAACTTCCTACTACATGCTGCGATAATCCTACATGACAAACCTACACATCATACTACTTGGTTCTTTTAGCATAAATGCTTGAAAGGCAACTCAAGCTTTCGGAACCTTATTCTAATAGCACTCTTACTCTACTAACTAGGTGGAACGACTCCAAAGAACTCCCTCAGCTGAATCTTCCACTCCTTCTCCCTCTTCTCCAGCCAACGCTTTCCATCACGACGAATCTTTTCTGCGAGCTCTCTAAGGTGCAAGTCCTGAGGATCAAGGTCCTCGGTGGTGTCAGGTGAAAACACGACTATCTCGTAGAACTGGTCGTCAGTCTCAGGGTCACGGATCCCTGGGTGAGGTATCGGTGTGTGACTCTCAGGTGCAAGTAGTGCCTTGTAGTACAGGAGATCAGCCATGGTATACTCGGCAAAGAAATAGCTATCCATATCTACAATAAGGAAAGTTATATATTAGACTTAACAGTGGAAAGCGGAAATCATGCATAACGAGTAACATAGATCACAATAGATAAAACATAAGTCTTATATTACTTAAACAGCAAGTCCATCATAAACGGTTTACAAGCCAAAGCTTCCTACGGCATACTAGTTACAAAAGATCCTATCCCATTCCGCTTACAACAAAAGATACTACTACTTGCTAGGCTTGCTAGCTAGTCTAGAAGAGGTGAGGGAATTCAATCCTACAAGCTCCTATATCGTCCTCGAAGGGTGGTGGTGGCACGTCTCCAGAGTCAGCAGGTATGTCCATGTAGTCGGGCATAACCAATGCGGGTGGTATCACTCCGAAATCAACATTCTCTTCATCGTCGGAAACCCAGCCCATTGGTTCTTCTTCTTCAAACTCTTCAGGGTCTTCGTCCTCGGAATCGTCATCGTCAGATGGTAAGTCTGGGTTTGGCATGTTCATCAAATGCTCCCAGTCAGCTGCGTTAAGTGGCGGGTCATTGAACTCCTCGGGATCTTCCTCGGGATCCTCTTCTTCAGGGTCTTCCTCAACTTCCATGTTGTTGGGAGGTGCTACAGCTACTAGTTCGGCATTGATAGGTTCAGCATTGATTCCTTCAATTAGAAAGTGCACGTCGCCGGGAGGTGCGAGTTGGACAAGGACAGGTATGGCGTCAACTATGTCTTCCTCTTCCTCATTGATGGGACGGATAAGAGCGCCATGCTCTTGGTAGAAGTCGAAGGTGTAAGGAAAGGCATACGAAAAGTAGGGATCCTCCACTAGTTAATGTGTCATGGACCTCACGGTGCTTGCAAGTCGGTGAGCTTCGGTTAGAAGGTTGACTTGGTAAGGGCTTAGGTGATCCATCTACAATAAAGGAAACTATCTATTAGACTTATGATCAAGGCATAACAACATGTTTTTATTCATAGCATAACTGAAAATACGACTTTAGATAAGGGAAACTCTATTCCTTAACATCTTATACAACGGCTAGGGAATTTTTAGGGTGCTCTTCCTAGTCTTCTTCGATCTTCGAGTTTCCTCAATTTGGTGGGTTTCCTTCCGTGGCGTCTTCGTTGCCGGCGGTTCCTCCTTCCTCGTTCCCTATCTTGGTGTTTGGCATTAGGAATAGGAAACCAAAATACTCATAGAATGAGCTTAGGAGGGGAAACATGTGGGGAAACCAAGGGTCCTTTTCGACGGGAATGGGGGTATTCTTTTGGACTCTTATGAAGTCAAGCTGTTTTGCACGCATGGCGGCAATGAAGTTGGGGTCCCCCAAGTGCTGGGCTGCTATCCTTTCTAAGACGTAGTCTTCGACTGACAGATCGACTGAGGTTTCCATCTATAAGAAAATTTCATTAGTAACGTTTTGAAAATAAATAGTTTTTGGTAAAAACTATAAGGAAAACTTTTCAGATTTTCTACGTTCCACATTCGATCCTTGATTTAAGTCATCATCCAATTGTTCGGGAATTCCCAGCTCGGCGGTACTGCCAATTTCCGTGCCTTGCTTCAATCCGAAAATTGTTTTGACAGAATTCCACCCAATTAGGGACGGTAAACTTAAACTCAATTCACGTTTGTGCAATGGCCAAACTTATCTCATGGTTCTACGTGGTTCTACCCAATCTACCCATGGTCGAGGTTTTGAACCTAAAGCTCAGATACCAAGTTGTAACGCCTCTATTTTTAGGTACGTTAAGGAAATAATTTATTATAGAAATAAGCGAGTCATTGCTCATTATTACAACACGGCTCTCATAAGAGCATTTGAAATTACAAAATAGATAACAAAAGGGAACTAAGGTTCCTATTCTACGGCTCCTCTTGTTCTTCCAACCTAGCGAGTTCTTCGGCTCCGAATGCCTCCAAGGTGAATAGTTCGCCCTATTAATCTATCAAGTCTGACATATTATACCGGCGTCGCCACCCATATAATAAGCCAGGGTCACTAAAAAGGCAACACCATGAGCTACAGAGGCTCAATAGTATAATCCTAATACTAGCATCGATTTCCACATGATAAGTACATAAACTGTAATAACAAGACAATAGTGCTGACACATTCGCGTTTGCTTTGTAACTACCATTGGCGTTGACTCATCGTAAACCATATCATTATTACCCTTTTTCAAAAACACCTTTCTAACTCACCCAACCTCGGTTCCGCCGTTCCGGGCTCCCGAGTATCCTCACAATGGTTCCGCCGCACCGGGTTCCCATTGGCACACATTGCATTGGCTCCGTACCACGGATAACCAAGCTACTCACCCAACCTCGGTTCCGCCGTTCCGGTCTCTCGAGTATCCTCACAATGGTTCCGCCGCACCGGGTTCCCATTGGCACACACACGCACACCATTCACATAATACCCTCGAAATGGTCATTATGTGGTTTCCAAAGTACTTCCTTTTGAAAAATACATCACTTCCTTGTTAAACACACCCTAGGAGCCATATTTCTAACTTTCTTGGTTTTCGTGTCTCGTTCTAATGCAAGACTCCGCGTGTGAGACTTTTCATACAACATGCATTCAATCCAACTTTGAAATAGTACAATAAGAACATCTAAGCAACATAGCATGCTTGAATTCCATAAACGACATAATCATGCATTTTTACTTTTTCATCTATGATCAAGTAACTTTTTAAACTTTGGGAAAATTAAGTAGAGATTCAAGTAGCAAGATTTAAACTACTTATCGAAAATAAAGTAAGGATTTAACTACTTGAAAAATAGGTAAGGATCACTACCGTTCTTCTAGGCGGTGGATTGGTCGACAGTTTTGATTTCGGCGGCGTAACGGCCCTCGGATTGCTTCGAAAGGAAAAGCTTTGTATTTCTTTTCCTAGAAACAACTTCCTAAGCTTCACTAAACTACTTTAAGGATCGTTGGGTGGTTTTGGAAGTGGTTTGGTGGTTTCGCTCAAGAACTCTCAAGAACAAAGAAAGTTTTGAACTTGGAACAAAGAATACTTGAATTTCTAGAGAGAAGGAAGAGCTTTTGCTTTGAGATGTGAGTTTGAAGCATAGAATGAGCTTCTATTTATAGGCAAGGGCTTCCCTCCCCCTCATTAAGCCCGGCCCCCCTCTCTCTCTCCTTTTCCCCAATTTTTAAATCAAATAAAATCCAACTTTGATGGAAGATCAATGCAAAAATCCTAGGGTTGCATGGCTATGGTGTCCTTAGATTGGATTCTTGTATCAATTGGATGGTGGAGATGAGATTGGTACAAGATCTAAGGGTTTAAACCATTGAAAGGTGTATAAAAGAGTACAATGGAGTTAGGATTTGGTTTGGAAGAATATAAATCTCAAAGATTGGAAGTACAAAGGTGGTTCAATGCCGAGATTCAAACAAATCTCCCTCCTTCTCTCCCTCACAACCGGCCCCCCTCTCTCCCTCTCTCTCCCACGGCTCTCTCTCCTCTCTCTCCCTCTCACTCTCTTGTCAAGTACATATATGTATGTATGCATGTGTTGTATTGCAAGGAAAATAAATAAAAAAGTAGTTCTTTGGTACTTAAGATCAAAGGTAGCTTTAAGGCCTAGGATTTTGCCCACCAACTAATAAATAGGCCTTAGGTACTTTAGGTAATATTATATCCATCTAGGTACTAATATATATATATATATATATACACACACATGTACAATGGGTGGTTAGAATCCCAATAAAAAATATAAAAGGGTACTTTGGGAATATAGGTACCATGTACCCCTTTGATTAAAATATTAAGTACTTTCCCATGTGGTTAAAGAAAAATATTAGTTTAATAATCCCATGGTACCTTGAAAGATTCACCTTATTACCCAATGGGTAAAAATTCCCCTAATTTCTATTATCCAATGGATAATAGCTATTAGGTCACTTTAAATATTAAAATAATCAAAAAGTACTTTTAACGTAAGTGTACTTGTAATATAAAAAAATGGGATTCTATTATCCAATGGGTAATAGTTTCCCTAACCATTATTGTCCAATGGACAAAGAATATAACCAATTTGATTAAAAGAAAAAGAATATTAAAATTCTTAGTCTAGGGTTCAAAACGTTCAAAAGTTCCAATGAGGGGCAAAATGGTTATTTTACGGTAACTAGATAGCTTCCTAGTTTAATTTCTCCAACCGGAGGGTTAAAAGCTAACTAGGCTTGCTAAGTAGGACTAAAGCGCAAGAAATGAAAGTTTAAGGGCTAAAGTGCAATTATGACAAATTACAGGAGTTAAAGTAATTCAAGCAATTAAAATTAATAACTCGAATAATAAATAACTTTTTATTCATTGAAATTCAGAGTTATTACAGGGTCGTTACACATCTTAACTTTTGTTTAACTGGTTTTGCATCAGGATGGAGGAGAATTTAGTGCTGAACAATTTCGGGGTCTATTCCAGGCACGTCCTCGTAAGACCAGGCAAAAACATCTTTGTATTCTTCTAGCAAAAGGATTAGTTTTTCACTTTCTTGAGAAGATAGTGTTGCACTAATTTTAACCAATTTGGGCTTGTTTTCAGAGCTTGCGTTTGGTGTGATTATTTTCTTAGAAAAAGGTATGGCTTGCATTTCTTCTTCTCTCTCGATGAATTCTAAAATTTCTTTTGGAATTTCTTCCTCAAAAATTGGATTGTCAAAATCCACACAATTAATCATAGGTAAAGTGAAATACTCTAAATCTTCCTTCTCATTGCTAAAATTGCCAAGAGACATTTTAGAGTCGAATTCAAAATAAATATCATGCATTGGTGCTTTGATCGGGCTTTCCTCACTAGACTTGGTAGTTTGAAAAGATGAGAAGTTAGACTGAGACTGGGTTGACTCGGAGTCGGAATCAGAATCGAAACTAAGATCGGAGTTAGCGATTTTTACTTTGTATTTTAGAATGTGTTCCACGGTCCAGTTTGGGTAAGCGGTTTTAGTGGCATCCACAATCAGCTTAGAGCAATCTTTTTCTTCACCAAGGTTGATCATTAACACTTCATTGTCATCTTGATTTGCACTTTCATTATTGTCATCCTGCAGGTCTTGGAGGGCCATTTGATTTGCCACTGCTGTTGATTCTTCTAGTTGAGCTCCAATCTCCGCCTCATTGCTGTTGTTAGCTTTTCGTGTGCCAACAAATCCCCACCAGTTGCCAAACCTATCCGTGATGGGGTGGATCACCCTTATTTCATCATCAGTAACCCCCTCATCAAAGAGTAGGCTTAGCGACACTTCGTCTAGTGGATCATTGTCAACAGATTCTCCTTCCTTTGCTCTTTCAACTTCGAGGTTGTCGACCTCGTCTATTGGCTAGTAGTCGTCAGTAGGTGCATAGGGGTTATAGAAGTAGATTGGGACCCTACAAAACCCTTCTTCTTCAATTATGTCATCTACTTCTTCATCGTCGATTGTTCTTGTGAACATGATGTGGTTATCCTCAGAGATAATCACTGTAGGCTTTGGTTAATCTACCAGGGTGATGTACTTGGAAGGGTGAAGAATCTTTATGGCAGGATGGAACGGGCCAGACAGTTTGGTGACAATTTGAAAGTGCGAATTGAGCATAAACAGTGATGCAACCATTTTTACCTGAATTTTTTTTGTTTAGTTAGATTGGTTTAGCTTACCCCTTTCATATTGGTTTTACAAGTCCCTAAGGTTTAACCGGCAACAGAGAACTTTACAACATACATATGTACAACAGGTGTGAAGAAGAACTTTTATAAACAAATGCAAGTAGGTTCCTAGCCTGCAGGTTTCTGTCTTATTTTGATAAGTTCTATGGCTCTCTAATACATGTAAAGTTTGGTTAGTCTCATGGCTGCTCTTGTAACAACCCGAATTTTTGGTAAAAAAAAAAATTTCGTTAAATATTTGAATTTTATTTTAATTACTTAGATTGCTTTTAATATTTCCTTTTAAATTCCTATAATTTGTCATAATTACATTTTAGACCCTTGCAATTCGTTTCTTGACTAAATGCCCTACTTGGCTAGTATAGTTCACTTCTAACCAACTAGTTGGAGGAACCAAATTACCAATTCACCCAGTTACAATTTCCTAACCCTAGATGGACCTTTTTGACCATCTTTGAGCATTATGAATCTTTCCAACCCTAGATTAGAAAATTATTTATTTATTTTCTTTTATTATGTTAGTTTTCTTCTTTATCCATTGGACGATAAAAGTTAGGGGAACTTTTATCCATTGGATAATAGAAACCCTAAATTTTATATTAAAGGTATTTCATTGCTAGATTTGATTAAGTACTAATATCTATAAAAAAAATAGACTTTTATAATTGCATAAAAGGACATTTTTGATTATTTTACTATAAAAGTTTCCTTATTACCATTGTCCATTGGACAATAAATACTAGGGGATTTATTATCCATTGGGTAATAAGGTTAGTCTTCCAACTAAGTACTAGGGTTTAATAAACTAGTCATTTTCAAAATCCCCATGTGATGAAGTACCAATATTATAATATGTGTATGTACTTTGGATATAAAAGCCTTAAGATTTCCTAGGTACCTAATATTATTTTATATTGGGGTTTTGTACCCAATTAGATTAATTTAATTGGGAGATGATCTCCCTAGATTACATAAGTACCTATGTACATATTATATATGTACTTGGATGACTAAAGAATTGTCTTGGTACACATGTGCTAATTGATTAGTTTAATGGGAAAATCTTAGCCTTTTAAGTCTCCTTGACTCAAGTACCAAAAGTACCTATTATTTTATGTCTTTCTTGCACATAGTCATATATATATATATATATATATGTGTGTGTGTGTGTGTGTGTGTGTGTGTGTGTGTATAAACTAGTACAAGAGAGAGAGAGAGAGGGAGAGAGGTCGAGAGAGAGAGAGAGAGAGAAAGAGAGAGAGGAGGAAGATTGGATTGTACCTTGGGCTTGATCTTCCATGATCCTTTCAAATCTATGGTTATTTATTCTTCCAAGCAAAATCTATCTTCCAAATGTCTTATAATATTCTTTTAATCACCAAATCTTGTACAAACTATTTTCTTTTCCACAAAATCTTCCAAATCAACCCTAGAAGTACAAAATCTAGCCATGCAAGCCTAGGTAACCCCATAACCTAACCCATCAAGCTTGACAAATGAAAGAAATCAAAGATATAGAGAGGGAGAGAGAGAGAGAGAGAGAGAGAGAGAGAGAGAGAGAGAGAGAAATTCGGTTGGGAGAGAGAGAGAGAGGGGCATGCCTTGGCCTATAAATAGCAAGCCCACTTCAAGCTTCAAGCCACACCTTCACTCCTTTGCTCTCACTTCTCTCTAGAAACCATTTTCGTTTTTCCAGACAGCCTACTGCTCTTCGTAAATCCTCAGTTTTCTCCTGCTTAAAGTAGTTTTTAGAACCAACTCTCTTAGGGAAAGTTGTAGAACACTTCGAGACCTTCAAGTTAGACCCAAGAACCACCCCAATCGGTGAAGAAATGACAAAGATATTGGCATCCGAAGTTCAGTAAAAATCTCAGATTTCCATTTCCAGACAGCATACTGTCTCTTCCTTTATCACCGTTTTTCTTTTACCTAAAGTAGTTTCTAGGATCAACTTCCTTCACGAAAGTTGTAGAGCGCTTCTAGAGCTTTGATTTCAACCCAAGAACAATCATATTCGGCCAAAGATTGACCGAGTTACTACCATCCAAAGTTCGGTCCAGATTTGCGAGTTTCACCACCCGTAGAATTTTCCAACTAGCTTATTCGGCCCCGACTAGTTTCGGATCAAGGTAGATTAATCTCTACTCATTCTCCCTAGTATAACTCTCTTAATTATTTTCTTTAAAGTAGAAAAGGTTATCTATCATTTATAATAGTCGAAATGCATGATTGTTAACATCGGATTTTGTTAAGTAGAAGTATGAACAAGTTGAATAGTTATGAGTTTAAATGTGTGAATTGCTTGTATTACTTGTTGATAAAGCATAAGTGATATTCAGTCCAAAGGCGTCCGTACATGTGGCGTTGTGCTTTAAGTTGTGATTTGAGAATGCTAAATAATATAGAGTTGGATGATCTTGCTAGTTTAGTTTCAAGATTTCAAATGAATGATGAATACTTGTGTGGAATGTCCTACCACGGAGTCTATGCATGAAAATGAGACACCGAAATCAAGAAAGTTAGAAACATGGCACCTAGGGTGTGGTTAACAAGGAAAAAGTGTTCGAAGAAGGAAATATTTTTGAAACTACATAATGACCAATTTTGGTGGCATTATGTGAGTTGTGTGTGTGTGTGTGCCAATGGGAACCCGGAGCGGCAGAACCATTGTGCGGATACCCGGGAACCTAGAGCGGCAGAACCGAGGTAGGGTGTGTGGCTTGGTTACCGTGGAGAGGTGCCAATGCAATTGTGTGCCAATGGAAACCTGGCGCGGCGGAACCATTGTGAGGATACTCGGGAACCAAGCGCGGCGGAACCGAGGTTGGGTGTGTTAAAAACAAATTTTGAAAATGTTGATTTGGAAAAAGAAAAGTGGAAAATGGTGACACGGTCTACGACGAGTCGCGTAGGAGAAACTCTGAAATCTTGGACACCAACGATAGTTGAATAGCGAATGTGGAAGTGTCATTATTGACCGTTTTGTTAAATATGCTTTTGACCTTTGAAAATCGTTATCTTATGATCTGATGTGTGTAAGTTTAAGGGTTAGTGGATTTAGATTATTCTATTGAGCTTTTTAAGCTCATGGTGTTACCTTTGGTGACCCTGACATATTATATCGGTGGTGACGCTGGTATAATGTGTCAGACCTCGTAGACGAACATGGTGAACTCTACACCTTAGAAGCCTTTGGAGCTGAAGAGCTAGTCAAGATGGAGGAGAAAGCGGAGTAGTAGATAGGAACCCTAGTTCCTTCCCTTATTTAAATAAACGTACTTTTGTAAGGGTTATGATGTAATATTGAGCATGACTCTGTTTAAAATGCAATAAAATTGTTTGTTTAACGTAACCAAAATTCGGGGCGCTACTGCTCTGTTGTCAAAAGGGCATCAGTCCATTCACCAGCCCATCATAGGCGATAATCAGATGATTCCTTTTTTGATATACCACTAGGTACAAGTAACTGTGAAGTTTGCTGGAACCCCTAATATAGCCTGTGACATGCTGGGATATTAGGTGGACTCAACGAGGTTTTCCACTCGATGCAAATGATAAAAGAATTAGATAAAGCATGTATTAGTCTTATGTCGAACTTTTTGGTTATGGCTTTCAAGTCCCCAACAGAGTCTCCAAAAATTGTATACATCTCCCAAAGCGAGGCATCACCATACGGATTGATCATTGTTTGTTTGTTTGCTTCTTAAACCAAGATCCTGCATATTCCTATGGCTAGGAACATCGCCACACGACAGCGGTTATCATTAAAATAGAGTCGCTATCCAGTTTATAAAACTAGGAAAAACAAGTAGAGATTCCGGGTACGGGAGCCAAGAGTACAATAAAGGGAAGGTGTTAAGCACCCTTCTTTGCCTAGTCATAAGACTAGCCCATAATCGTTCAACATATGATTAGTGCTCGCTTTATTTAATTCTAAACATGTAAACCGATTTTAGCCTTTAACAGTTGATAAGGTGAGCCAGAAGGATAATTGAAGCATGCATCAAGATAAGCAGAAAAGATAAACTGTTCCAGGAAAATAGATCCCTCAGCCGGTGAATATATGTCATGGTCGAGGAATCCCACTGGGTCGATGTATCGGCCGAAGGATTGATCTCCCAATCGATGTTCTTCCTCACACCATACTAAATGATTAGCAAAAAATCACGATACTACGATTACTGTATAAAGACAAGAAATAAACCAAACCATAGGCCCCTAGGCCTCACCACTTTGATCCCTCAGTTGCTTGATTATTTCGAATTAAAGGGGATTGATTGATTTGCTTCTCGAAAACCCTAGGGTTAGGGTTTGTACTTCGGGGTTTGATCGTCGAATTGCGGCTGCCTTCGGAAAATTACGGCTTTTGAAGAAGGGATATGAGAGAGTATATATGCAAAATTTCGTGGCTAGAGAGGGTGTATGAACATGTTAATTTCGGAACCCAAAGGCTCCTTTATATAGGCAATTGGTGACTCACTCCAATCAATCAAAATGCACGATTGAATTGGTATTGTAGGGTAACACAAACTCTTCATGGCAATCTCTTTACGTAGCCCGAACGCATCAAAATTTGGCTGCTAGGGTTTTGTGAACTGATCGAACGATTGACAGAACATTTCAGAATCTGGAAAATAGACAATCTGGTGGCCGGTCAAAGGATCTGGCGGCTAAGGAATAGATTGGACGGCCGAATAATCGATATGGCTGCCGAAGAATCAATCTCTTAGGGAGATTTTCAAGAAACATGTTTCACGTGTGAAAGAATGAAGTTGAGACTATGAGATCAATGTTATGGCTGAAAGATGGATTTTCCTGGGATACTGTATTTTTTTCTGAAAGGCTATTTGGCTCTAAATTGGGTCCTCTAAGTGGCTAAAAGTACTCACCATAAGTCTTAAGGTTCACGAGAAGTCAATCAGCAATCACTGTATCCATATCATCATTGGGATGGTTCTAAGGTGGGATTGGAAATAATCATTAGGCCAAATTGTGGTGTCTACAGGCTCGAAAGTCCTCTTAGCAATGGGCTTAGATAAAGGGCATACAACTATGCGACTCGTAGCTTTGTGTTTTATAATCACTTCCTTTTGCGCAACAATATCTTTGACCGAACTAGGTATAGATTCACACTTTGGAAGCAATACATATTGTAACGCCCCAAATTTTGGAAATGTTAAATAAACATTTTATTGAAAACTTAAATGGAGTCTGGCTCATTATTACATCATAACTACATCATAACTCCCACATGAGTACTTTTATTAAACATGGAAGGAGAAACTAGGGTTCCTATCTACTGCTCCGCCTGCTCCTCCATCGTAGCCAGCTCCTCGGCTCCAAAAGCCTCCAAGGTATAGAGATCACCATGTTCATCTATAAGGTCTGACACATTATAGTAGCATCGCCACCAATATAATATATCAGGGTCACCAAAGGTAACACCATGAGCTACAAAAGCTCAATAGAATAATTTATACCCACTAACCCTTAACTTACAAACAATAGATCGTAAGGTTAACGGTTTCCACATAGTACACGCATTTTTAACAAAACAGTTAACAATGACACATTCTCATTCACTATCCAAACTAACGTTGGTATCCATGATTTTCTGTGTTTCTCCTACGTGACTCATCGTAGACCGTGTCATCATTTTCACTTTTCTTTTTCCAAATCAACATTTCCAAATCGTTTTTAACACACCTAACCTCGGTTCTGCCGTTCTGGTCTCTCGAGTATCCTCACAATGGTTCCGCTGCATCGAGTTCCCATTGGCACAAAACTTTGCATTGGCTCCTCTCCGCGGATAACCAAGCTACACACCCAACCTAGGTTCCGCCATTTCGGGTTCTTGAGTATCCTCACAATGGTTCCACCGCACCAGGTTCCATTGGCACACATACACCACACAATGGGCTACCAAGTCCGGCCACATTGCGGTTTTCAAAACATCTTCCTTTTCAAAACACACCTTGTCTTTAACACACCCTAGGTGTCATGTTTCTAACTTTTTCGATTTCTGTGTCTCGTTCTCATGCATAGACTCCACGGTAGGACCTTTCACGTAAGTACACATAAATCATTCATTGTAATCTTGAAACTAAACTAGCAAGATCATCCCACTCTATATTATCTATCACATTCAAACGCCACATGTACGGATGTCTTTGGAGTGGAGACCACTTATGCTTTATCACACCTCAAGACAAATAATCCAAGGAATCACATATACATGCTCATAACCATCATTAAGATCAAAATACGAATACTTCCAATCAAATTTATGTTTCGAAAATTTGTTCTTTCTTTCTTTTATGGAAGTTCAAAACAACATATATTTTTTCGGAAAATAAAGTCGATATGTTCAAAATACTCCCCTTCCTTTTCAAAACTTTAAGAAAAACACCTTTCAAATTCTCATGCATTTCCAACATACAAGCATCATACAATATACTTAGAGTTTAACGGATAAGGAAATTTTTACGTATACTTAGAGTAAGTAAGTAGAGATATTCTACCGTTGTTCTTGGCTGTAGGATGGCTACGGAAAGGTAAGTCGGCTATTGGACGGAGTGACTTCCTACGGTAAGCTTCCGGTAGCTTCGAAAGAGAAAAGGTTTCTCTTGAAACTAGTTCTTGACTAAATTACTAAACTTTTTGGATTGAGAGGGTGGTCCAGTGGTGGCTTTGGATGTGTTTCTTGAAAAACTCAAGAAGAACTCAAGTACAAAGAAGAACAAGCAAGAATACAAGAATTTCTAGAGAGAGAAGTTGAATGTGTGAGTTGAATGGCAAGAATGAGATCCTATTTATAGCAAAATGTTGGGCTCTTCCTCCCCTCTCTTGGCCAGCCATATCTCTCTCTCTCTCTTTCCCATGGATTTGCTCCATTGCCTTATCAAATCCAGCCTTTCAACAAGCCAAAGCCTTGTCAATTCATCATAGGTGTAAGGCTAAGTAATCATGGAGATTTCCTAAGGCTAAAAGGCAAATCCTAGGTAATTATAACCTAGGTTGGTAAGTCTTGCAACTAAGAGGGAAAAGATAGCTAGGCTAAAGAGTAGTCTTCCCATGTCTAGTCAATTTTAGGTCTAGGTTGTAGTCAATTCCTAGGTTGATTAAAGGCTAAGATTGTGTGCTTGAATAAGCCTAAGAATGAGTTGTCAACGGTCACTAGGTTGAGTGCAAGGTTGGCCAAAAGGTGTATGTGAGGTTGCTTGCTAGAGTACACAAAACACATGCACACACACTCACTCCTCTCTCTCTCCCTCTCTCGGCCTCCCTTTCTCTCTCTTCTCTCTCTCTCTCTCTCTCTCTCTCTCTCTCTCTCTCTTTCTCTCTCTCTCTCCCTCCCCTTCTAGTTCCATGTGTGTATATATATAGAGTTCTTTTCAAGTCCAGATACCTTACGGTTCGGATTGTCCGGACCTCCCATTTTGTGATCGATTTTTGATGATTTGAGCCGCTCAATGTGATTAGAACATGATTTTAAAGGTACTCGCGAGAAATCAGCAAAAAAAATGATCGGGAAGGGCTTGATCCGAATAGTTTTTTATTGAACGGTTCAGTAAAAAACTGTTCAGATCAATCTCTTCCCGATCATTTTTTTTGCTAATTTCTCGCGGGTACATTTGAAATCATGTTTTGAACACATTGAACGGCTCGGATCATCGCAAATTGATCAGGAAATGAAAAATCCGGACCATAAGAAAATTCAGGCAAGTGGACTTGAAAACTACTGTATATATATAGAAAATCTAGGAAAGTAAGCCATGGAGGATGACTATAAGGTTCAAGGCTATTAGTCCTAGGGTTGCATGCATGGCAAGGCTAAGTTTGCTTCTTTGAGAAGCAAAATGATGGCTTCCTATGGTCCATGAGTTGTCTTGTCAAATATATATAGACATTGGCAATTCTAGCTTCCATTATCCAAGAGACAAAAATTTTTCAAACATTTATTATCAAATGGGTAAAGGAATATTGATGATAACTAAGGTTGAAATGACTAGACATGGAGTATAATAATTACACATTGGCAAGTCTAGTTTCCATTATCTAAGGGATAAAAATTTCTCTAACAATTATTATTCAATAGGTAAAGAGGAAATGATGAGAAGGGATATGACAAGTCAATGGAAAGTGAAATGATTAATGGGTTGGCTTTTGAAAGTGACTTGTCAATGCAAAAGAATAAATAAGGCTTCCAAGTAGCCTTTCTAGGAAATTTTTAGGGTGATATACATAAATATATGTATATGTAAGTCAAGATTACTTCTAGGAAGAAGAAAGGAAGTAATTATGGGCTATTGGATGTGACAATACATAATCATGGTTGTTTGAAAGAACAAACTTTGGTCTTGATTAGACAAGTCCATGGTAGTACTATTTTCTAGACAATAGGAAGACTTATTCCTATTACCCAAAGGATAAGAATTACCCCATATTCATTGGGTAAAGAGGTAATGAGAGGTCAAGTCTAGAAATGACTAGTCATGAAGGTAATGATGACTTCCCTAGGTCTAAAAAGATTTATAAGGGTTAGAGGGGTTCATAAGACTCAAAAATGGTCAAAAAAGTTTATCTAAGGTTAGGAGATTGTAAGTAGGTGAAGTTCTAGTTCAGTTTCTCCAACTAATCGGTTGGAAATAAATTCTACTTACCATGTAGGATTTCTTGTCAAGAAATATAATTTAAAGATTGTAACGCTTCTAATTTTAGGTACGTTAATAAAAGGAATTTATTACAGAAATATCGAGTCACTGCTCATTATTACAAAACGGCTCACATAGGAGCATTTGAAGTTTAAAGACAACAAAAAGGAAACTACGAGGTCCTATACTACGGCTCTTCCTGCTCCTCCAGCCTAGCAAGTTCTTCTGCTCCATACGCCTCCAAGGTGAATAGGTCGCCCTGTTCATCTATCAAGTCTGACATATTATACTGGCGTCGCCACCCATATAATATGCCAGGGTTACCACAAAGGCAACACCATGATCTACGAAAGCTCAATAGTATAATCCTACTACTAACATCGATTTCCACATGATAGGTACATAAGCAGGGAAATAAAGGCAATACTAATAACATGTTCATACTCGCTTGTAACTACCGTTGGTGTTTGACTCATCGTTAACCTTTTCATTATTACACTTTATCAAAACACCTTTTTAAACTCACCCAACCTTGATTCCGCCGTTCTGGGCTCTCGAGTATCCTCACAATGGTTCCGCCGCACCGGGTTCCCATTGGCACAACAATGCATTGGCTCCGTAACGCGGATAACCAAGCCATACACACCCAACCTCGATTCCGCCGTTCCGGGCTCTCGAGTATCCTCATAATGGTTCCGCCGCACCGGGTTCCCATTGGCACACACACACACTTACGTAATACCCTTGAAATAGTCATTACGTAGTTTCGAAGATATTTTCCAACCGGGAAAACACAACAACCTTGTTACACACACCCTAGGTGCCATGTTTCTACTTTCTTGGTTTTCGTGTCACGTTAGCATGCGAGACTCCGCGTGTGGGACTTCTTCCATACAACATGCATCATACCAACTTTGAAATGGTAAAATAACAACATCTAAGCCACGTAGCATGCTTGAATACCATAAACAACATAAACATGCATTTTTACTTTTCAAACAACGTTCAAAGTCACATTTAAGCTTATAAAAAGTAAGTAGAGTTTCTCAAAGTAAGATTACAACTAATTTACAAAAACAAAGTAAGCTTTTGAAAACTAAATAAGGATTTCTAGATAGAGAAGGATAACTACCGTTCTTCTAGGCGGCGGTTGGACGTCGGTTGAATTTCGGCAGCGTAACGGCACTCCGATTGCTTCGAAAGGAAAAGTTTTGGAAAACTTTCCCTAGAAACAACTACCTAACCCCTACTACACTACTTTTAGGATCGTCGGGTGATTTTGGAAGCGGTTTGGTGGTTTCACTCAAGAACTCTCAAGAACAAAGTGAGTTTTGAACTAAGAACAAAGAAACTAAGAATTTCTAGAGAGAAGGAAGAGCAATTGCTTTGAGGTGTGAATTTTCAAGTGAGAATGGCTCTCTATTTATAGGCAAGGGATGCCCCCTCCCCCAAGATGGCCGGCCCCTCTCTCTCTCCCATTCCCCAATTTTTAAATCAACCAAATCCAACTTTTAAGCATGAATCAAGGAAAAATCCTAGGCTTGCATGGCTAGGTTAGTACTAGATTGGATTCTTGAATCAAATGGAGGGATGAGATGAGATTGGTACATGATCAAAGGGTTAAGAAAATTCCAACTTTAATGGAAAAATCAAAGGAAAATCCTAGGTTGCATGGCTATGGTGTACCTTGGTGAGATTCTTGCATCCAATGGAGGGTTGAGATGAGATTGGTACATGATCAAAGGGTTGAGAAGCTTGCTAGGTAAATATTGGAGTACAAAAGTGTAAGGATTTGATTTGGAAGAAAATAAATCTCATGGATTTGAAGTACAATCACAAATCAAACCAAGACTAACATCAAATCTCCTTCCCTCTCTCCTTCCTCTCTCTCTCCTTTCTCTCCTCTCTCTCTCTCGGCTTCTCTCTCTCTCTCTCTCTCTCTCTCTCTCTCTTATATATATATATATATATATATATATATATATGTATGCAAATGTGTCATACAAAGAAAGAAAATCAAATAAACAAATAGTTTTCTTGGTACTTTTGAATCCAAGGTAGATTCAATGCTAGGATTCTCTTACCAACTAATAAATAATCCTAGGGTACTTTAGGCAATAGAATATACAACTAGGTGCAATACATATACACACACACACACATATATATATATATATATATATATATAAAAGTGATTGAAATCCCAATAAAATATAATAAAAGGGTACTTTGGTAACTATGCACTTTTGATTAAAATAATGGTACTTTTCCCATGTGATTAAAGAAAGGAATTAATTAAATGATCCAATAGTACTTGAAAAATTTACCCCTTTTATCCAATGGACAAAACTTCTCCTAACATCTATTATCCAATGGATAATAGTTATTAGGCCACAAAAATTAATAAAGAAATCAAAAAGTACAATAAAGTAAGTTTACTTTTTAATATAAACAAATGGGATTCTATTACCCAATGGATAATAATTCCCCTAACCATTATTGTCCAATGGTCAAAGAAATAATCCAATTTGAATAAAAGAAATAGAATAACAAAATTTAAAGTCTAGGGTTCAAAAGGGTCAAAAGTTCCAACGAGGGGCAAAACGGTAATTTTGCCAAGACTAGGCAACTTTTCGGTTTAGTTACCCTAACCGGATTGTTAGATGCTAACTAGGCTTGCTAAGTAGGACTAAAGTGCAAGAAATGAAACTTGAGGGGCCAAAGTGCAATTATGGCAAAATTCACGAATTAACGTAATTCAAGCAATTAAAATTAATAACTCGAATAATAAAAATAACTTTTTATTCCATAAAATTCAGAGTTATTACAAAGATTTTATTTAACTTGCTAGGAAAATATACAAGTGCTTCTACAAGCATACTTGTCTTTAGAAAAGGACTAAATTGTCCGGAACAAAAAGATATAATTTTACAAGTCTCAAATCTAATTATGATGGATTATTAGAAATTAAAGAGGATTTTTAAAAGAAATTTCCAAGTAATTAAAATAAAATTCAAATATTTAACCAAATTTTTATTTACCAAAAATCAGGGTCGTTACACATATAATCAGCAGTCCCTAAGAGATATGTTAATATTCTCTTGACTGCTTGTCAACGATCACAACCAAGATTGGAGCAATAACTACTTATAAGTTGTCAATGGTACTTGATTGAATAGGGCACGTGGGCCATCAGTTTCAATTCGTTAGGAGTTTTAGGTTCCACATTAAGCCTTTAAGTTTGTGGGCATGCGCCCCGAAAATCGCCCGATTTTGGTTTGCGGCCCTTTTTGGAAAAAACAGCGCGGCGAAACGCTTCGATTCAGAGTCGCCACTCGGGTTTTAGCGGTGAGGCACCCAAGGAACCGAACTCGAGAACGTTTGCTACGTTTTGCTTTGATTTGAAAAAGAGGTTTTGATTTGATTTGAAAAAGGCGTAGACTGGTCCGTCGCCACCTTCGATATCTGAGGTTCGGGAGCCAGATTACGAGAGGGGAAGGGTTTTATGGCACCCCCTCTCGCCCGATCCGGAAATCGGTCTCTACTCGGGCATTTTGTAAAATGTTTGCATTTTTCTCTCATTTGATCATTTTTAGCCAATTAGGGCGGGGGAACAGTTAATGGGATTTAATACTGTAACAGTTTGCAGTCATATGACAAAATGCTTTAAGGATGACAGTTTGCTTGCTCGAATTGAAATAAACGTAAGAACATAGATTGAGAACGAGCACTGTAAAGAGTTCAGTGAGATGATGTACGCTGCTCGCCGGGTGCGTGAGCAGGTGACATGCTGGCACGCAATGGCAGAACCATTGCACGCCAGCAGACCCTGCGCACGCCACCTCTGGGCTGGCGTACACTACCTCTCTGATTCCTTACGGCTCTTGATCTCAACCCTCTGGGCTCTGGAACGGACCAGTGCACACCCAGGACAAACCACGCAGTTTCAGGATATGAGTTAAGTACATATTACAGGCAGACAGACGAGATGAATGGCTAAGAGCCAGGAAAAAGGCACAACAAACCCCATAAACAGAGTGGGGAAGAATAAGAGGCCAGGATTGACTCATGATATAAGAGCCACACACTGACTTGTATCAAGCGTGCCGTACGCCACCCCATGGGGGCCGTACGCCAGGTTTGCCTATTAGCCAGGGTTTGGTTTTACATCATCTGGGCTCTGGAACATGACCAGAAAGATCCCAGAGGCCTTCTAAAGCTGATATGAACAAATATTGAATGCTACAACTAAACGGTTCAAAAATACAGAAAGTAGTAAACTAGTTTTTAGCATGCAATAAGGTGATGAATAGACAAGAAATGGAGCACAAAACAAAGGTCTGGGTCCCATTTCGCAACTGGAGTACGCCAGTTTCGGAGGGCTCGGACCTTCGGTACGCCACCTAAAAGGTGGCGTACGCAGGGTCCAGACAGATCCCAGACAGATCAAATTTTAAAACTGTACGTACTGTCACGGACCGGCGTACGCGGGTCTATGTTTGGCGCACGCCGATTCTAGTTAGCAACGATTTTTTTGTTTTTGAAACTTTGATAGCTTTAGGGCCAGCACTGGTATTGATTACCAGCCTTGACCCTGTTAGCTCCCCCTCAGGGATTAGAACAGAAAAACAGTACCAAGGATGTATACCTTTGGTTTTGAGATTTTAGAGATGTTTGAGCTTTGAGCTTTGAACTTTGAACTTAACGGTTGGATGATGGATGGTGGTGGATGTTTGACTGTGAGAGGTGTATGGAGGGGTCTCTTGCTTACTCTTTCAATGCATGAAAGAAGAGCAAACAAGAAAAACAAAGAAAAGAGAAAGGAATAAGCTTGAAGCTTGGGGAGCCAACCCTTTGGAAGACCAATGGAGGGGGTATATATAGGGGGAGAGGGAGAGAGAGGGGTTAAAGCCAGTCAAAGTGACTGGAGCCTTAGCCCTTAAGTCTATACTCTCATTGGATGAGAGGGAATATGATGATGGGATTTGTGTAAGAGATGTCCCCCGGCCGAGATTGATTTTTCAATGGATTGGAAGGTTCCCATGTATTGTAGACCCCTACCCATGGCTTCTGCATGCTTAAAAACACAAGTTTGACCGGAGGTTGACTTGGCGTACGCCACTAAATACCTGGCGTACGCCAGATCAAATCTGGTCAACGGTCAAAGTTGACCGATGACTGACACGTGGCAGAGGACCAGCGCACGCCAGGAAAGTATTGGCGTAAGCAAGTAGGGTTTTATTGAGGCCTTTTGGCTCTAGCTTAGAGAGTTTGAAAGGGATTTGAAAGGGTTTTTGGAATGCTCAAAGCTCAAACACACTAACATTTCTGGGGTGTTCTTGATCCGTTTCATCATCGGGGAATTTAAAGACCATAAGTAAACTAATCTGGAAAGTCCAAAATAGGGTGTCTACAAAGTTTCACCTTTAACAATAGAAGTGTTTATGAGTTTACAGCTTTGTCTCCATAATCGTTCTAAAAATATTCTTAAAGAAAGAATCTTCCTAGAAGGATCCCTTAAGCTCTCAACTCTGATGTCACGCCCTCTATTTTAAATATAAATCTATAAATCATTTTAATAAGGGATCCTCGCATAAACTAGATAATGCCAAAAATGCATTTCCCACCTGCTTAATTACAACAAAGTCCTCAAGTTTTAAGTAATTACAACCTTAGCATCACGGCCCAAATTAACTTCGACACAAGAACAACATGTTAGAATATTACAAATTTTAATTAAAAGATAATTCAAAAGTTAAATTAGTTACAAAGCCATCTTTAATCAAAAGCAAGCCTATTACAAAGATGAGAGAGTAACTAAATCAAGTTAGTATTCAAAAATCTTCATATCCAAGCACACTATAGCATGCAATCTATTGCCCGGCATTAGGACCTGAAAAGAAGGATTTTTTTGAGCTACACTAGCCCAGTAGGAAATTCTATACAAAACTTATATGTGATGAGATGATGAGCATGAATAAAGTGAATCAAGCTATACGGTAAGTCCAAAATAACACATACCAAAAGCATACACTGGCATTGCACACTCATTCACACATATACGTATAAACTCTTCTTCCACCAAATTTCCACCCCTTGCGATATTATGTCTCCACCCTTTGCGTTACATATACTCCACCCCTTGTGATATTGTGTTTCCACCTCTTGCGTCACAAATACTCCACCCCTTGCGATATAATAAACTTCACATTTCACTTCCCAATTATAGCCACGTTATCGTCACTATCAAATACCGACACCACATACTCGTTCCACACATATACTAACATCATCAAGCATGTCACAAATAACTCATGAACTACAAGCATCAAGACATATGTTCATCATTCATAAATATATGAAATCCATAAACCCACAAATCTTCCACTCGCACCATAGATAGCATTCAAACACTAATGTCACACGAAGTCACCACAATACATGTAGAGGATGAGAGAAATCCCTACCATGATGGGTTTTGAGCAAAACCCTAGGTCTACTAAGAACAATAAGCTTGAATCCTTCAAAGACAAGCTTCACCCAAGCTTGGATACAAGATCTAGAGCTAATAAAGCCCAAAAACATGAATAACAAGCAAAGATCAACAAATAATTGAGAGGAGAGAGAGAGAGAAACGTGATAGAGCTTCGAGAGTGAGAACAAGAACACAAAACTCACCATTGGTTCACCAAATGCAAGAATCTTGTGATTTTGAGGAAGAAAACCCTTGGATCTAGGAGATTTGAGGTTGAAATCAATGGTTTTGGGTGAGATTGGAGGGGGGTGAGTGAAAGGGGGTGTTTCCAGGTGTGTTTCGTGGGTTTGGGAGTGAGAAATGACAAAAGGGAAGTATTTATAGAAGTCCAAAAAGCATGTTGAAAATTGCAGAAAAACGCAGCGGGTATCGGTACTAGGTGACTCCCAATACTGGTACTGGAGCCTTTTAAATGTCAATTTGATCAACGTCTGGACAGTGGGTACCGGTACTAGGCAACAACTAGTACCGGTACTAGCTAGGCAAAAAAGTAAAAAATTTCAACGTGTAGACACCCTATTCTGAACCATCCAAATTAGTTTATTTATGGTCTTTTGATTCCCCAATGATGATTAAAGGTTAAGAACATCCCGAGATTGTTGGTATGTTAGAGCTTCGAGTATTCTGAGGCTCGTTTCAAACCCTTTCAAATCCTTCAAGCCAAAACCAAACGGCCTCAGTAAAACCTTGCTTGCTTACGCCAGTATTGTGCTGGCATGCGCTAGTACATTGCCACATGTCAGTCATTGCCCGTTGACTCAACTACCACTAGCGCACGCAAGTACAATGATGGCGTACGCCGGTCAAAGCCAGTCAAAACATCACTATTCAACCACGTGGTCAAGACTTTTGCGGCTCCCTAGTATGTTAAACAGTCTCCTGATGATTAAAATCGGGCAGGGGATGTTCCCCTCTCTCCTACAAGCCCTTTCAAGCAAGTCCCATGCATTTAATGCATGGAGACTCTCTCCTCTAACTCAACCAGCCCTTAAACTCAGTTGGTTGCACTCCCACACCAACACATTTTGGCTATATATATATATATCCCCTTTGCATTCATATGCAAGGGGTTACCACCATTAAGACTCCAAGTCTCTCCCTCTCTTTGGTTTTCTTGCTTCCTCCTTCTCCATTACTTGAAAGATAAAGCAAGAAGCTTCCCTGCATTCTTTTCACCTTGCTACTTTCATCATCCATACCTCCATCTTCAACCTCAAAACTATTTCATTCCATCAATCTCAAAATCAAAGGTGTACCACCTTTGTATAGCTTTCTGTTTTGACACCTGGGGGTGGCTAATAAGGTCCAGGCTGGCAATAAATACCAGTTTTGGCCCTAAAACTGGCAAGTTTTCAAGGATTGTGTATAGCTATTAGTGGCGCACGCCAGTAACAATAAGCCGTATGCCAGTTATTGCCGAACGTGCAATACTGGTGTGGTGATCACTGATTAGCTATTTTCTTCTTTCATTCTTATTTTATCACCTTACTGCATGCTAATAACCAGATTCTAGCTTTCTGTATTTTAGAACTGTGTAGATTGTAGCATCTCAATACTCGCTTTTATTTGCTTTGGTGGGCCTCTGGGATCCCTCTGGTCTTGTTCCAGAGCCCAAAAGATGCAAAGCCAAGCACTGGATAAGAAATGTAATTGGCGTATGGTCTCTCCTGACTGGCGTACGGTAGTTATATCATGATCCAGTGGCTGGCCCTTACATGGTAGCTTAGTCTTGGCCTCTTGTTATTTCCCCACTCTGTTTATGGGGTGTTCTGTTATTTTCATGGCTTCAAGCCATTTCACCTGTCTATAACTATGCATATGTTGCTATATTAATTGCGTGATTTGTTCTGGGTGTGCGCTGGTCCTTTCCAGAATTCAGAGGGTTGAGGTTAAGAAGCTGTAGGTTTAGACTTACCAGCGCACGGCAATCTCAAATTGGAGTACGCAGGTCATCTCTGCATGCAATGGCATTGCCAATGCATGCAAGTTTCCTCCTGCGTACAACCTTCCGGACCGATATTTTCCAGTCTGTCTAAAACACTCACAGGTGCTTGTTCTCAATCTATTTTATTTGTTTCAATAAAGCAAATCACCCATCATATTTTATCACATAACTGCAACTCGTTACAGTCTTAATCCCTATTAACTGTTCCCCCGCCCTAACTGGCTAAAAATGATTAAGGAGCAAAAAATGCAAATGTTTTCATAAAATGCCTGAGTAGAGACCGATCTCCGGATTGGGCGAGAGGGATGCCATAAAACCCTTCCCCTCTCGTAACCTGGCTCCCGAACCTTAGATATCGAAGGTGACGACGGACCGGTCTATGCATTTTCAAAATCAAACAACGTAGCAAACGTTTCAAGTTTGGTTCCTTGGGTGTTTCACAGCTAAAACCCGAGTGGCGACGCTGGATCGAAGCGTTTCGCCGCGCTTTTCAAAAATGGGGCACCCAATTTTATACCCAAAATAAAACTTCCTGGGCCGTGTGCCCACAGTGGTGACTCTGCTGGGGATGGCATTGCATTGATTGGTATTTGGCAATTAATACATGAATGAACAATTTTCATAAGCCTGTCAAAATAGTACGCTCCGCGCTGTTGAAGAACGGAATGGTAACGTAACAAGATCTCAGCATCCGACCAATCCGAACTGGGGCTTTTACTGTTGTTCACTTGTGTAGTTTTCTCCAAGTATTGATTAATAAAAGTGAGCCAAGCTTAAAAAGGAATTTTTCAAAGCATTGCATTTCTCTCTCATTGAATCATTCTTCGGCATTCTTCATGTGCATCGATGTTGGCTAGCCCTATTTAGGTGTTTTGGGTAATCGGCACAGTTTACTGGAGCCCGGGTTCCTCGAACGCCAACAACCTTGGACGATGATGAGTGGTAATACCGTTTGACCGTTGCTTTGGTACACGTGTTGCAGCGGAAGGTATATCGCGGCTCTAGTCAAGGAACCCCTTTAAACCAAAACCAGCCTAGACATGCGTACAAAGCACTAGAACCTTCCAACCTAAGACAGGAATCCACAGGGTAGGATTACTTGCATCTAACTTCCATAAACTGTCTATGTATTATTGCTTTCCCTGTGGCATGCCTGTACATACATTCATACCGTTTTGCGTAGGAGTAATGCTAGGGCGGCTTTTAGGTTGTCTTTTGTCGAGTCTATCTTATGACTATTAGGACGTTGCCTTGAACCGATGAAGAGTCGTGCATCTTGACGGTGCACGTTATCAATTTTCAAAATCCTTTGATCAACGAGACTTTGAGAAATCGATATTTTCTAAGTCATTGTCTAAAACCCGATCGATATTTCAAACAGAAAACTAGGAGCAACAAAAAGAATGCCATGATACTTACACCATCCAGGTTAAAAGTGCTAATCACTTACATCACTCAGGCTCTGGCACAGTGCTGCTTGCGCCGTCTCAGTTATGGTATCACGTCGTCTACACCGAGTTGTTCTGAACTCCAACATTGAAACTTCGAGAGGGGAATGGCCGAAGGCTTAGGCTATTTTGACATCTCTTAGTGTTAGTTGATTCAATCCAAGATACATCCGTCAAAAAGAAATCCGAGGATTCAGACAGTGTCCGAATGTCATGAGTCGGACTCTCTCTAGTTGTAGAGTCTAGGAGAACACTGACGACGTTGACATGCGCATTTTCCATCTTTCAATTCTTTCAAATAAATTGCTGCAGGCTGTCACTGAGCTCTTATACTTTGCTGTCTAGCCACCAATCATGGGAAGCTCCGAGATCAAGAGCTAAACCTACTTGGGAACGTCCGCCAGGTCTGTCTGAAGATTTGGTTGGGTGATTACCTTTCAGTCTATCACAACAGAAGCTCAGGCCTGCACTCTGTCAAGGGAGGACTCACCACCAACTACTCCGCACGAGTCTCCACCATCTCCACCTGTATCGCCAAAGTTGGTTAAAATAGAAACCTTAGTCATGGCAGATATCCCACCTCCGAACCTTGCTACCGTCTTAGCAGATCTTCAGCACAACCTAGCCATCATGCAACAAAGGGTCGATCAAGCTGATACCTCCATGGCCAATCTGCGCGCTTTAATCGAAGAAAGGCTCCCGGCAGGGGGAGGCGGCGGTGAAAGGCGTGAGCGTGAGCCTGCGGCCGAAGAAGTTCTTCAAATCGAACATCCTGTCCCAAATCCAGAAATGGCTGCCTTAATTGCCAAGATGGCAAAACTCGAGGAAATAGTTTCCAAGTCCGAAAAGATTGGTGCTGGGAGTTTGGACATGGACTGTCTTTGCCTGTTTCCAAATGCTAGGTTGTCGGAAAGGATCAAGATGCCGGACTTTGTGAAGTTCGATGGGACGGGAGACCCAAAGACTCATCTTTTGGCTTACTACGGTGCAATGAAGCTACACGGGTTGAAGTGGAGGCCGTGGCTTAGCTGTTCCCGCAGACTTTGGCTGGCCCTACTTTCCAGTTGTTCCTATCATTTGACATTTTCAAACGCCGGACATGGGAGGATATTAGCGCCCCATTCAATGCCCAGTACAGTTACAATGCTCAGCTCAAAATGACCACCCGAGAGCTGAAATCGACCAAGATTAATGCAAAGGAGTCTTTCGCAGACTTTATCCAAAGATGGAGGGCCAAGGCAGCTCTCATGACTGATCGTTTGAGCGAGAATGATCAAATTCGCATCATCTCCCATAACCTATAGCCTGATTTTGCTAAGAACCTTCTGCTGGTTTAGGGTGCAAATTTCGATACCTTCTTTGAATCCGGCCTTGCCATTGAAGAAGCTTTCCAGACAGAAGTTTTGCCGCAAAGTGACACCTCTTCCTCTACCTCTGCTGTAAAGACCAAGCCTCACGCTTACACGGGAAACATCACTGCTCTGTTTGACGGTAACAACTACGCTAATGCAACATCTACCAGCAACAATGCCACTCAGGGTTCCAACCACATCGCTGATGTCAACTAGGTGCAAACCCCTCAGAAGCCTTGAAACCAAAACCAACCCGAAAACTTCGCCAACTTTGAGGCTCCACTTTCCTCGGTGTTGAAGAAGTTAGTCAAAACCGGTCATCTCAGGCCACTGGCTCCAACCCCACTTCCTCAAAATCCACCTTCCAGCCATAACCCAAATGCTTTTTGTGCTTACCATCAAATGCCCGACCATCACACTGACTCTTGCTATCGTCTTCGTCATGCGATACAAGATTTAGTGGACAATGGCACTCTTCCAACCCCGCCTACTAAACCCAACGTCATCACCAATTCCATGCCCAAGCACAATACCAACCTCCGTGTGGGGGATCGACGTTATCGGAATGATCAGACTTTTTGCTTGAAACGGCCATAAGTTCATACTCATGGCAATTGACTATTTCACTAAGTGGGTTGAGACCGAATCTTACAAAACCCTGACAATGGTGCAAGTTGCGCATTTCATTCGAAATAATATTATCTACCGGTACGGTGTTCCACAGGCATTTGTATCAGACAACGGAAGTCATTTTAAGGGCAGGGTTTTGGAACTATTCGAGGAATTCAAGATTGAGATCCACCATTCCACGATCTATCATCCACAGACAAATGGAGCAGTCGAAGCCGCAAACAAAAACATCGAGATGATCGTGAAGAAGACCGCTGAATCTGCAAGGGATTGGCACGAGCAACTACCTCTAGCACTCTGGGGGTATCGCACGTCAATTCGCACTTCCACAGGTGCAACTCCATTTTCACTAGTCTATGGGATGAAGGAAGTGCTCCCTATTGAGCTTGAAGTTTTTCCGTCAGTAAGCAGTGAGTGTTTGCGTCAAACGGTGGAGAGTTCCGCAATTGTCATGTGTGGTTAGCTTGGGTTTGTAGCCTTTTTGACTCGAGTGATTAAGTTTGTTGGGGTGTTCTCTACATCTAGTGCCCTAAAGCCGTCTGGTTTGGGTGTCACTAGTCTAAAGCTCGCTACAAGCGCCAAAAACTTGATGTGAAATTTTAATGCACTCGCAAGCGCACGAATCATACCGAAGTATAGTAATGCAAGAGCGAGATTGAACCCACAGGGACTTATGATTTTTTTGTAGGAAAACTAAATAACTTAAACTGATTAAACCCTAACCTAGTTAACAAAAGTTGTGATTGGTTTTTAAAGTAAAAGCGAAAAGTAAAAACAATGAACTAAATTATGAAAGACGAGAAAATTAAAGCTTCTTTTTAATCAAAGTAGAGAATACTAGGGTTTCGGAATCCACACCCACTAACTCATATCATTATATATTCCTGATCATTGATTTTACTCAAAATGTCTTCACGATAATCTGAAAGCTAATTCTGTTACCATGGAAAATATCATCGTGAAAGTTCATCAAAAAGTCTAATGTTTGTTCCTCTCCGCTCGCAAGTAGAAAACCAAATCATTAATTGTATCCGCTTTTAACAAATCACAATAAATATCCAGTTTTATAATTAATGATGAAAAACCAGCTTCAAATTAATACTAAAGACAATTCCAAATCATGGGAAAAACGTGATTGAACTCCTATCCAGAATCTATCTCTAACACTTGAATTGGAGTAAGAACAATTTAATCGAATCATACCACATATTCAGGTAAAACCAAATCTCACAAATATATAATTGATAGTCATTAATGGGGTTTCATCCTCAACCCTAGTTAAAGAGTTTAGTCGCTCATGAAATACGGAAACATTTTCATATAATAATGGAACTCCATAGAACAAAACTTACGACAAGAAAACAAATACTTTAATTCTTTTCCTTCTTTTTCTTCCCTCGGCCAAAATGGTGATGCTGCTCTGTGGTAGGCCGAAATATTGCTAAGGCGTGGTGCTCCCTCTGAGCAAAGCCTAATGCCCTTTTTAATACACACTGCCGAGATTTATTTCCTTAATAGGGAGAATCCTTGTTTCTCTCAATGATTACCTTTCCTCCATATATTGCCTGATGATATAATTATAGCCTTGCCAAGATTCTTTTAAATTTGCCCATAACCTTCCAAAGAATCCATGTCTTGACTTGGCCACAATTCCGTTCCGTGCAAATCCTACGGGAAATTAGGCTCTTGAAATGGTATAAGATTTTATGCAATCTCCTTGGTCACTGTAGATGGCCCTACATCCCTTCTTTGCATCAATTGAAAAATCATGAACAAAATAATTATTATTATCATATTTTCCTGCATATTCAATCATTTAAAGTGCATGATACAAAGATAATAATAATGTCTAATTAAGCACAATAAACAACTAACAAAATATGATTTTGGGACCTTTAAGTGTCAATCTTTTGTGCTCATCAGTCATGGCTGAAAGTGGTCTTGAGGAATCTGAGTGGCTTGTTGAGCTCATGTTGTTTGATGAGAGAAGGCTCCGCGCTCACTATCATGTTCAAGGGTATCAGCGTCGAATTGCTCATGCATTTGATAAATGGTGAAGTCCAGGGGTTTGGTCGAAGGGGACATGGTCAGAAAGGAGATCTGTGCTCCAGTGTTTGATCCTCGCGGGAAGTTCCGGCCGAAGCGTTCCGAGCCGTACATTATCAAGACCATCCTATCCGGGGGTGCTGCTAAGCTCATCGATCTCAATGGAACGAATTCAATACCCTGGTCAACCTGGATCAGCTCAAGCGGTATTATCCTTGAGAAATGCTCGTTGGGTCGAACACCATAAGGGTGGGCGATTCCAAGCAAAAATTAGAGCAGCCTACTAGATCGAAAACCTAAGGAGGCGGTCTAGGCAAAAATAAATAGGCAAAAAGTCGAAAGCTCGCTAGACTGAAAACCAGAAAAGGCGGTTCTAAGCAAAAGTTAGAGTGTAAAAGGAGAGGTAAAATACACGAGTGAAGCTTGGCCTGAACTACATTCTGACCTGATTCCCTGAAAAGGGATACGTAGGTAGTCTCTCCTTGAGACCCTGTCATACTCTATCAAGTCGATCTATGGTTTGACATTTTGGGTTCGCATCAAAGGTCGAGAAGGTCGAGAACAACTCAAAGCTGCATTAGAGGATCAAAAGGGAGAAAACCTTCGTCTTTCAACTTTATTGCAAAAGTACTATTTCTAACACATAAGCTATGCATAAAAGCCTTAAAACAGTAAAGCATGAAAAATAGAACAAAATGCTTATGAAGCCTAACGGCACACAACTTATTCTAAATACAGCAAAGTGGTCCGGAGTCGGCCAATATTTTCTCTTGCAAATACATCTGCTCTCAGCCACTGTCTATATCGATTCCTCAGCCTTGGGGTAAAATCTGGCACTTCTGCCTGGAGAACCCTAAGGCCCCAGCGCCTCTGATAACCGTTAAGTGTTTGAGCATTGAAGTTAGGAACGCGGAAATTCCCAGTACTGATACGATTGTTCTCTTAAGGAGCGCCCATCTGGCAAAGGATGCGACCGGGAATGTAGAAGGTGAAGATGGTCAACCCTGCGATAACCATCCTGTCGAATCCATCAGAATGGATAGCCATGTCCGAAAGATCCAACCAGGGGCACCTCCCGACGATCTTGTCGGGCTGCATCTGTTGCATGAACTCGTACCAGTCCTCTATGTCCAAATCAGGGTACCGCATCTCCCTCTGATGGATTCTCTTTAGAAAAAGATTCTAGCCCGCCACTAGTGGGTGCAGCAAACCCAGCTTGTCCGACAGCCATAACTACATGAGTGAAAAGACAAGTAAGAAGCTAGATAAAGCCTGAGCGGAAAGACAAGTAAGGAGCTAGGAAGCAGCCTAAGCCGAGTGTCAAGATAAAATGAAAACATGCGAAAAACTAGAAAAAAGGTGAGCTGAGTGAGTTTACCTGGAGCAAAAGCAGGCTGCCATTGAAGATGGTTGACTGGCCTGTACACACTAGATCTAAGCCTAAGAGTGTCTCCGCTAAGACCAAATGGACCACATTCCTTCATGTGCCCATCTGAGCAGCCACGCTCATGAGTAGGGGACTGACCTGCCCATCAACAGGAATGAGCAGGTAGGCAGCCAGCAGACAGATCACTAAGGCAAAGCGATGGTGAGCCTGCACCTAATCACTAGTCAAATCACCGTCTGGGCTGTATCTCTCGATCAGGCGAATGATGTTCACTTGGCCGTCCTCAAGCATAGTGTTGGCCAAACCCCGAGAGATGTTGAGTGAAGTGGCCAACAAACCAGGCATACTCACTTGATACGACAGAACCACGATGGTAGGAGATGCGAAGGTTTGAAGGTATGCCTGGAATTCCTCAACGATTGGGCATATTTTGTTGTCGCCAAAGTGGAAGACGTGGACATCGGATCCCAGAACCGGAGAGCAGCTCTTTAAAGCGCTGGATGGAGCGGCACGTGCTGAAGGTAGCGGAACGAAGCGAGACTGTGGTATTGGAAATTTAGCCAGTTAACACTCAGAAATTGCACTAACCAAGGCCGGAGCAAAGTTGGGAGAGGGTTTTCCATTGAAAATGCTGAATTATACTGAGTGTAAAAGAAGCAGTGAAGGTGTGAGTGCAAAAATATGTACATGTTCTCTTTATAGGCCAATGACATTCACTTACTTTCACGTGCTTCATTCAAAGCCAACCATTAACATCCAAGCAACATTGTAAGAAAGGACTCTGCCTTCTAAAAACCCAGAACTCGTGTGCAAACCGCGTGAGGGTAAAAACAAGGTGTCCCCTGAGAAAGGACAGTTGGTCAGACAAGTGGATCTGCATCCCAGATATCTGGCATACACTAGTTTCCTACTGGCGTATACGTGTCCCCCTGCTACTAGCGTACGGAGCCAAGAACCTGGCGTATGCCAGTTAGGTGCACCAGAAACCAGTTTGCAGCAGCTATTGCCTTCAAATGGTCATTTTCAATTCCAGGGCTTGTTTTGGCTTTTGGTTGGTTCCAACAAGTCACAAATGGTGTATGGGACTGTAGCAAAGCATCAGATTTCAAAAGCCATGTTCAATGAAGATTTCAGACCCACGGCGGCCCATTTCAAGTTCAAACCAACATTTCAGAAGGTCGAAATCTGTTCTGGGAACTTTTGCCAAGTTTTGTCATGCCGCGAATGTCATATGGACCAAATGTGACTGTGCGGGGGTATCGATCTCAGTCCGGGACTATATCGAGTCATCTTTTGTGTCTTATGTCCATTTTTGCGGCATTTTAGCATTTTTTGGTTTATTTCCTGTCTCGGGATGTTTTCTTCGACTTCATCGATTTGCACAGGTCATTGTGCAGCCATGTGGCCTTTCAAAAGTGTCAGTTTCTGTCATTTGGAGAATTCCGAATTTTGGCCCATTAATGCTCGAAATTTCGTTATTTTCCGCGTGTCTTTTCTACCATTTTTCTTCGAGCTAACTCAATTTTATGCTTGTGCGAGTGTCTCTTGTCGATTCAGATCATTCATTAATGCATGTTAGAAATTCATGGATGGTTTATTCTTTCCTTTACCAAATTCTCATCAAAAGGGGATCAATAAACATAAAACGCAGATATTATATACTATCAGGTCAATATCCAAAAAGCAAAAGGTAGAAATGTATCAAAGCGGCACAATGTCCCAAGCAAAACCAAAGTGTACTAGGCACATCCGCCTGAAAGTCAAAAGGTACGCAGGCCCCACCAAATAACTAGAATGTCAAAGTAAAAAAGCAGCAAAGTAAACTAAGGCTTAGTGATAGCCCTCAGTCGTCAAAAAGGTCCTCGTCGTCGTCCTCCTCCTCACTCTCCTCTATCTCTCTTGGGTCTCTCTTGTACCCCAGATTGTCGGCGAAGTCGTCAGAGCCGCTGCTGAAAGGCGAGCGCTCATCCTCTTCCTCTTCTTCATCCTTGTCCTCCTCGCTCTCCGCAGTCTGAGACATCGTCACTCCTTTTCTCTTCTTCTGTGACGGCCCCTGAGCTGGCCTCTTCTGTGCGGGCCTTTTCCATAGTTCCAATCGAAACCCTGGCTCGTCGCTAATGGAGACTATCTCCACTCCTCTTTGTGTGCTCTCCGCGGGCCGTGAAGTGCTCAGTGCCATCTTCTTTTGTGGAGGAGGCCATATGCTCTTCCTCTTAGGAACCGCCCTAGCCTGTCCTTGCATAGTCATTCAGTCATCTATCATACATTGTACATATTGTATATATTGAAATGCTGAATGCAGGAAACATCAAAAGTAGTTCTATTAAGTATACTGGCAAGAGTAAAATGGAAAAGGGCTTGTGAAGTCATACCTGGGGCTATACAGCGGGAGCTGGAACTGGTGGTGGGTAGTGCAACTGCAAGGAAGTGCTGCCAGCTATTTTATGAAACTCTTTCTCCATGGCCATCATCGGCGCACTGCTTCCCGCACCTATTCCATTGGTGCCTGTGTTACAATTTTGTCAAAATCAAGATACAGACCAGATATATATCAAACATGGTGCAAAGGAAAAGACAAAGCTGAAAGAATGCCATACCGGTCCTGTGATCTCTGCTGGCTCTGTCCGGGCAGGCTTAAACCGAACTGTGGCTGCCTCTCCTTGTGCGTCCCGCACTGCCAGTATCCAAGAAAGTCGGGGAATGCCAGTCGCTGTAGCATAATCGCTCCTTTCCCTCGAGCGAGCAGTCCTGCCACTCTAACTCTGCCTCTCCTCTCCAGCCTCCAAGGCCTCGCTTTCCACTGCTACGTAGTCCATCACCCCAAGTGGCCTCGCCTGTTACTGCCTCCGATAAAATGCATAGTTCTGTTCAGGCCTCAGGAAGACGGTAAGATCCGCTGGGACGGTAAAGCGTTGCAGCTCAGCCAAGCTGTACTGGCCTATGTGTGAAGCACGAGGCGGAAGTGGCCCAGGAGTGACGAACTTAGATGAGCCGAGGGATTGCCGTGTCACTCGGTCACCCAAGTACCACTGCCATTCAAAGGCTGACTCCAGAAGAACATGGCTTGCAGCCACTACCCTGCTCCTCGCTAGGTACTCAGGCTCAGCCTCTGCATTTCTCCATGGGTCCCATTCAACTTGCAAAAAAGTCAAAGGTCAAAACCAAACGGGCATCAGCGATAGCATTAAAGAAATTCAAAGGCGATGGTAATTAACGAAGGCTAAGTTCACCTGAGTGCCCAACAGCTCGTCAAGGTACGTCCTGAAGGCTAGGAGGCTCCTTCTAGACTTCTTCTTGCACTTGTACAAAGGCCCCCAGATCATGGCATGAGGAAGCATCCTCAAATCCGGGCACTTGTTCTCTGGAGGATACATCTTCAGCACCTCGTAGGCCCACAGCTGCAAGTGTTCAAACAATCAAAGCATTAGAAGCATAACATTCATAATTCAAAGGAAGGCAAATGTATGGAATTTAAATTGCAAGTTTTATTCCTTACCTCCCACACTCTACAGTACCTAGCAGTCGCTTTCTTGCCCCGCGAGAACTCACCCATGAAACCATAGCAAGCCCCCAAAGCCGCTCTTCCCCAATCGTATCTGGAAGCAGTGCGCAGGTTGCGAAGGGCTGGCAAGTAAGTCAAGTGTACTGTAGCCCGTTTGTTTGGGTACAGTGTGGCCCCAAACAAGTATAACAGGTAAGCTCTCACCATCTGCTCCTCGTCCTGCTCTGTGGTCGGAACTCTGCCCTTCAGATACCTCCTGAACTGGTCGTAGTAGACTGTCTATGCACCACCCTCCGGCACCTGCCTTAAGAACCACCCCAGCGCGGCCGTTTCCTTGTGGATCCCCGAGTCAAACGGGATGGGATCTCCTCCTTGGCCGTCTCCGTCAATGGTACTTAGCTCTTGGTGAGTACCGACAGCTGCAACTGAAACAACTTCCAACCCTTGATCAATTTATCTCAGTCCTGCATACACTCTCAGGCCGGTCAGAGCCGCAAAGTCTGAAGGAGTCACTGTCATTTCCCCAATTAGGAAGTGGAAGGTATTGGATGAATCCCACCACCTCTCAGCCAGAGCTGTGAGCAAGGCATGATCGCTCTTCGTTGCCGTCAGAGTAAGGATAAACGGCCTGAATCCTACAGCATCTATCAAGGCCTTGACCCGCTCAGGCAACCTTTTGTACAACTCAAGGAAACTAGCAGGGCCGCCATGTCCTCATGTGCTAGCTGCTCCCCTCTGCACACCACAAAGGCCAACATAGAAAGGTGGTCATTAGTATATGCAGTCTAGAATTCAACAACTAATTGAGTCAACAAATTCAAGGTAATCTTATAGTCAAATCAAGTTACAAGTGTTCTACAGTCGAATTCTGATATATAACCACGTCTCGGGATCAATTCAAGCATCGTAGTTACAGTGTCAAGTCGGTTATCATTTCAATGCATATTATCGGTCGAGCTAAGTTATCATGGCGTTCTATTACTATTTCAAGGGGTATCATTCAGTCGAATCAAACAAGTATGGCATTCCACCAGTCGAGTTCAAGTTCCACAATTACATTATCAGTTGAGGCAATCTACGATCGATTCAAACTCATTATCAACAATTTCCATCAAGTTCTAAGCATTCTACAGTCGAATTTAGTTATGTTGAGGATTCCTATCCGTTGAATCAAATTTCAAGCCGCATTACTAAATCCAAGTCAACAAGTCGGGTTCATGTTCGAGACACATTCATTGCAAGCTATATGGCACAACTTTAAGCGTATTATGGTACAATAAAGGGAAATGGAAGCTAAAAGCAAGTGTAAAAGTATACCTACGCCCAAGACACAGACAAGTGTCTCTCGGGATCTCTCAGCACAAGCTCTGTATCATAGCTCTCCTGTCGGGGCACGTAGCTCTCAACCCTGGATGGCACGAACAGGTGCGGCTCCGGTGGAGTGTAAGTATCCGCCATGAACTTAGCACGGGGCGACTGCCGTATGGACTCGGCCAGTATCCCTACGCGCTGATGCTCCCAAGACCCCTCCTCTTGAGCCCTCTCGGCCATCTCAGTCTCCCTCATGAAGGCCTCCTCCTCGACTTTAGCCTCCTCGGCCTCAATTCTCAGGCGCTCCTCCTCCC
>BPLS01000474.1:775113-794957 GCA_019656275.1 Rhododendron kiyosumense | reverse complement strand
TGGAAGTCCAATCGTTGGACCTGTAGGCCCCTTGTCTCAACGACAGCTGGCATACGCCCTACCTCTCCTGGCGTACGCCACCCATTGCCGTCACCGACCCCTGTTGCATGGCCACCATTGCCGCCACCGCTGGCTGAAACCTCTGCACCAATGGTCGACAATCCACCTGGGGTCGTTTGATCATCGATTTAAGACCCCAAAGTCTCGATTTCAACCCCAAGTTGGTTTTCCTCCTCTCCGGCGCCACCATTGTCACTGCCACCACCGGATTCCGCCATGGGTGAGTGTGAGTACGTAGGTTTTGGAAAGGAACAGAAAAATGAGAGTAAGGTTGGGAGGTTTGAAAGGATTTGAGAGAGTTTGGGAGTTCAAAAAATGAAAGATGGCAGTTTCGAAAGCTTTGCAAAAGTTTATATGACATGGGAGAGTCTTTGGGCCGGATCTGGGCTGGATTTGGGCTGGATCTGATCAAGATTTATGGCACACGCCAGTTTTATGGTGCTGTACGCCAGTGTTATTTGGGCCTCAGGCCCAAAACACTCTTGGATTTGAAATTCATTCTCAAATAAAGGCCCAGGTGACCCAATGTTACATTGATGCCTGTGGTGGAATCTTCCCCAAGCGGTCCACCCATCTAATTTCAAATCAACGACAGTCCACCCGTCCAATTTCAAATCAACGACGGTCAGCCCGTCCAATTTCAAGTCAACGACGGTTCACCCGTCAAATTTCAAATCAACGACGGTCCACCCGTCCAATTTCAAATTAACAACGGTCAGCCCGTCCAATTTAAGTCAACGACGGTCAGCCCATCCAATTTAAGTCAACGATGGTCCACCCATCCAATTTCAAATCAACAATGGTCAGCCTGTCCAAAGATTTTCTTTCCCCAACAGAGTTGATACTTTTGCAACAGATTGTTCCCTAGAAGAGTCCGCCTTCTACGATAGCCTGTTCTGTCCTTCCGATTCAATCAATCAAGCGACGGTCCACCTGTCCATGTTATCCCCAGCAACGGTGATCTTCCTCAATGATCCGCTCGTCTAAACTCAACCGATCAGGTTCTTTAAGTTTCGTGTTTTCTATGACTCATATGTTCTGTTCTGAATAGCTCGGATGAATGTCTAGAAAACCTTTGATGTTACTTGTACCAAGTCAATGGTACTCCAAGTGCTGTCAAAGGGGGGCTACTGTAGACACCCTATTCTGAACCGATCAGATTAGTTTATTTACGGTTTTTTGATTCCTCAATGATGATTAAAGGTCAAGAACATCTCGAGATTGTTGGTATGTTAGAGCTTCGAGTATTCCGAGCCTCGTTTCAAACCCTTCAAGCCAGAACCAAATGGCCTCAGCAAAACCCTGCTCGCTTACACCATTATTGTACTGGCGTGCACTGGTACACTGCCATGTGTCAATCATCGACCGTTGACTCAATTACCACTGGCACACGCAAGTACAATGATGGCATACGCAGGTTAAAGCCAGTCAAAACATCACCATTCAACCACGCGCTCGAGATTTTTGCGGCTCCTCAGTATGATGAACAGTCTCCTGATGATTATAATCGGGCAGGGGATGTTCCCCTCTCTCCTACAAGTCCTTTCATGCAAGTCCCATGCATTTAATGCATGGAGACTCTCTCCTCTAACTCAACCAGCCCTTAACCTCAGCTGGTTGCATTCCCACACCAGTACGTTTTGGCTATAAATATCCCCCTTGCATTCATATGCAAGGGGTTACCACCATTAAGACTCCAAGTCTCTCATTCTCTTTGGTTTTCTTGCTTCTTCCTTCTCCATTACTTGAAAGAGAAAGCAAGAAGCTTCCCTCTTTTCACCTTGCTACTTTCATCATCCATACCTCCATCTTCAACCTCAAAGCTTTTTCATTCCATCAATCTCAAAATCAAAGGTATACCACCTTTGTATAGCTTTCTGTTTTGACCCCTGAGGGTGGCTAGTAAGGTCTAGGCTGGCAATCAATACCTGTCCTGGCCCTAAAGCTGGCAAGTTTTCAAAGATCGTGTATAGCTATAAGTGGCGCACGCCAGTAACAATAAGTCGTACGCTAGTTATGGTCGAACGTGCAATACTGGTGTGGGGATCACTGATCAGCTATTTTCGTCTTTCATTCTTATTTTATCACCTTACTGCATGCTAATAACCAGATTCTAGCCTTCTATATTTTAGAACTGTGTAGATTATAGCATCTCAATACTCGTTTTTATTTGCTTTGGTGGGCCTCTGGGATCCCTCTAGTCATGTTCCAGAGCCCAGAAGATGCAAAGCCAAGCACTGGATAAGAAATGTAACTGGCGTACGGTCTCTCCTGACTGGCGTACGACTGTTATATCATGATCCAGTGGCTGGCCCTTGCATGGTAGCTTAGTCTTGGCCTCTTGTTATTTTCCCACTTTGTTTATGGAGTGTTTTATTATTTTCATGGCTGAAATCCATTTCTCTTGTCTGTAACTATGTATATTTTGCTATATTAACTGCGTGGTTTGTCCTGGGTGTGCGCTGGCCCTTTACAGAGCACAGAGGGTTGAGGTTAAGAAGCTATTAGTTTAGACTTACCGGCGTATGCCAATCTTAAAGTGGAGTATGCAGGTCATCTCTGCATGCAATGGCATCGCCAGTGCATGCAGGTTTCCTCCTGTGTACGACCTTCCAGACCGGTATTTTTCAGTCTGTTTAAAACACACACAGGTGCTTGTTCTCAATCTATTTTACTTGTTTCAATAAAGCAAATCATCCATCATATTTTATCACATAACTTCAACTTGTTACAATCTTAATCCCTATTAACTGTTTCCCCGCCCTAACTGGCTAAAAATGATTAAGGAGAGAAAAATACAAATGTTTTCATAAAATGCCTGAGTAGAGACCGATCTCCGGATTGGGGGAGAGGGGTGCCATAAAACCCTTCCCCTCTCGTAACCTGGCTCCCGAGCCTCAGATATCGAAGGTGACGATGAACCGGTCTATGCCTTTTCAAAATCAAACAACATAGCAAACATTTCAAGTTCGGTTCCTTGGGTATTTCACTGCTAAACCCGAGTGGCGACTCTGAATCGAAGTGTTTCGCCGCGCTTTCCTAAAAGGGCGCACCCGGTTTTATACCCAAAATAAAACTTCCCGGGGCGTGTGCCCACACATTGGATTTCGGAACGAATCCAACTTGATACCAACACCTCCAAACAACAGTACAACATCGAAACTTACATTTTACTATTTTCTAAGAATCCGATACGCAACCGAATACGTATATCTGTACACCCCCACAGACATACGTACAACTTTAATTCTTAAACTATTTTTTTACACACCAAATAATTTTTGAAATTAAAATTATTTTATGGGTCGGTACAACCTATCCTCCTTAAAGAAATTTCGTCCCGAAATTTATAATTCAAGCCAAATAGTATCTTGCATCAAGTACACATGCTCATGTCACAACATATATCACCAAACAATGAATCAACAATCATAGGATTTGAAATTTCAAGACTCACATTGATTAATTCTGAAACAAGTGCGGATACTTCTCTCTAACTTCATCTTGCCTTTCTCACGTTGATTCCTCCTTTCCAAGAGTACTCCAAAAGAACTTGCACTAACGGTATGGTCTTACCCCTCAAAACTTGCTCACGCGAGTCTAGGATACGTATCGGCTCCTCTCCATAAGATGCATCGGCTTCCAATTCTAATTCGGACCACTCAAGAACATGTGGCAGATCCGGCTCGTACTTCCGCAACATCGACACGTGGAATACATCATGAATGCCCGATAACCTTGGTGGTAAAGCCAATCAGTATGCCACTTCTCCAATCTTCTCAATAATGTCAAACGGCCTGATAAAACGAGATGAAAGTTTCCCCTTTTGCCCAAAATGAGATAATCCCCAACGTGGTGACACCTTAAGGAACAGATGATGCCCCACATCAAACGATAACGGCCAGCGACGACAATCAGCATAACTCTTCTGTCTACTTTGCGCGGTTAACAACTGTTGACAAATTACTTTGACTTGATCGGTGGTTCTCCTTTGTGCTTCAAGAAGATGTTGGCGGATCGCTCTCATGCTCTCGGACGTTTCTTTGATCAAATCCGACCCAACTAACGTAACCTCGCCCAACTCGGTCCAACAAACGGGTGATCGACACGGTCTCCCATACAAAGCTTCATACAGCGCCATCTCAATGCTAGATTGGAAGCTATTGTTGTACGCGAATTTGACTAACGGTAGGTGATCTTCCCAACTACCCCAAAAATCCATAACGCAAGCCCGAAGCATATCTTCAAGAATTTGGATTGTTCTCTCGGATTGCCTATCCGTTTTAGGATGATACGCGGTGCTAAACAACAAGTTGGTGCCAAGAGCGGTTTGCAAACTTTGCCAAAAACGCGTGGTAAACCTTGGATCTCGATCGGACACAATAGAAATTAGAATCCCATGAAGACGGATAATTTCACGAATATATAGTCAACTAAGTGCATCAATTGAATCCGTAACCTGAATTCACAAGAAATGCGCTGACTTGGTCAATCGATCGACTATCACCCAAATGGCATCATGCCCCCTCGGTGATCTCGGTAACCTGGTAACGAAATCCATAGTCACGTTCTCCTACTTCCATTCGGCCACTAGCAACGGTTGTAACTCCCCAGCGGGTCGTTGATGCTCGGCTTTGACTTGTTGGCACGTAAGGCACCTGGACACGAAAATAACGACGTCTCTCTTTATTCCCAGCCACCAGAACTGTCTACGCAAATCATGATACATCTTCGTTCCCCCCGAATGGATGGCCAAAGGTGAATGGTGAAATTCTCTTAATCTTTCCTCCTGACACAAAAATGGGTACGAACAATTTTCCTTGGTATCACAAACCTTGATCGGCAAGAAATTTGGCGCGAAACTCTCCCGCTTCTTCATCATGTTGTTCGGCCTCAATTACTTGAGTTGACAAGGTCGATTGAACAGTTAAGTTACATAGGGTGACTCCTTCTCGAACTTCCTCGAAATGGAAGGCATAGGCACCTAAATTGTTTGTCATCTTCCACTCATGAATGGCTAGATTCGCAAGGTGTGTCGATTTTCTACTTAATGTATCCGCTACCACGTTCACCTTCCCCGGGTGATATTGTAACTCAAAGTACTAGTCTTCTAAGTGCTCCATCCATCAGCGTTGTCGCAAATTTAGCTCCTTTTGTGAAAATAAGTACTTTAAACTCTTGTGATCGGAGAAGACTTCGAATCTCTCACCGTATAAATAATGACGCCAACTCTTCAAGGCAAAAACGACGGCCACAAGTTCTAAGTCATGGGTAGGGTAGTTCCGTTCGTGAGTTTTCAATTGCCGCAATCTATACGCTACCACTCTCCCTAGTTCCATCAACACGCATCCCAATCCCTTTTTCGAAGCATCGTAATACACGGAGTAACCGATCCCCCGTTCGGGCACAACCAAAACCGGTGCGGTAGTCAACGTTCTCTTCAATTCTTCAAAGGCCTTCTCACACGCGTCATTCCAAACAAAATGAGTCCCCTTATGAGTTGACCTAGTCATCAGAGCCGCTAAATGAGAAAAATCAAGGACAAAATGGCGACAGTTACTGGCCAAACCCAATAAACTACGGATCTCAAACACACTCTTCGGTCACTGCCAATTCATTATTGACTCTATTTTCCTCGGGTCAACGGACACCCCATCCTTTGATACAATGTGACCCAAAAACTTAACTTCGGACAACCAAAAATCGCACTTGCTAAGCTTGGCATACAAATGGTGCCCTCTCAAGAGTTCAAGAACGATGGAAAGGTGGGTTTGATGTTCCTCCTCTGAAGGCGAATAGATAAGGATATCGTCTATGAAAACAATCAAGATAGGCATGAAAGATACGGTTCATTAGATCCATGAAAGTTATCGGTACATTCGTCAATCCAAAAGGCATAACAACAAATTTGTAGTGGCCATAACGAGTACGAAAGGTGGTTTTAGGAATGTCTTCCCTCCGAACCCTCAGTTGATGGTAGCCGGACCTTAAGTCAATCTTAGAAAAATAAGTTGCACCTCGAAGTTGATCGAATAAATCATTGATTCTAGGCATTGGGTACATATTCTTAATGGTGACACGGTTCAACTCATGATAATCGATACATAGGCGAAGCAACCCATCTTTCTTCTGAGCAAACAATGCCGATGCACCCCACGGTGACATGCTCGGATGGATAAATCCCAAACCTTCCAATTCTTGCAATTGAGTCTTCAATTCTCGTAACTCGGCGGGTGAGAAATGATAAGGAGGTATGGAAATAGGAGCGGTGCCAGGAAGTAAATCGATGGTGAACTCAATCTCTCTCTCGGGTGGTAAACCAGGTAACTCCTTTGGAGATATGTCCGGAAAATCACAAACAACAAGGGGCAACTCCCCGCGTGTGGACACATCCTCATCTAAGGGCAAGCTCGCTAATAAGGCATACATCGACTCCTGCTCCCGAGACCAACACAAATACGCACTACAACAATTATGAATTTTAATAGCATTAGATAATAGCGTTCTTTTAAAAATGCTATTGTAGAGATACATTTATAGCGTTTGGTAGGAGAAAAGGAAGAAAAGGCTCGCGCCTAATTTACAATAGCGTTTCGTTTACTTTATAATAGCGTTCCACCAAAAAATAAAAGGCACCCTAATCCCACAACCCTTTCCAAAAAAATTCAGAGATGGGAGGCACATATCCCTTCAGATATTCGACCCCAGCTCTCTCGCTCTCTCCGTCAGATCTTCGACCCCGGCGACCAACAATTGCCATGGGTAGCTAGTAGCACAGCAACATCTTCCGCCACCACTAGCACCACTGAGTTGCGACGGCTCTTGGTGCTCCCGCCTCTAGATGTGCATCTCTCGTAGTTTCCCCCACCAGGTATTATCTTCTCTCTCCTCTCCCTTGTACGCATATGTGTATGCTTATACTCGATTTGCCGATCCCCCATTTACAGGCCCTAATTTTCATCTAGGGTTTTGTATTAGGGATTGCTGCCTTTGTCGGCTAGGGCTCGTTCGGTGGGTTTGGGTGGAAAAAGAAGACAAAGGAAAGAAATGGTGAAAGGCACTTCATCTCAGTATTTAAGCCATTTTGGTTTGTTAATAGGTACTCTATTTTCTCCCCTTTATAATACCCGATTTTGCATGCCAATCTAGGCTTATAAAAAATTTAGTTAGTGTGTGTGTGGCTAGGATTTATGTTATTGTTCAAATCATTTGTGCCTCTGTGTTTTTGATTATTAATGGCTGCATGTTTTTCATCTGATTGCTTACGTCTTTACTTCGGGAGAATTTGGAGATATGAATGCAACCAACTTTTTTTTTTTTTGCTTTTTTCCCATGTCGCCATCGTAATAAGGAGAGTGTGCTGGCTAGTTAAGGGTATGGAGAGAGTTGCTAAGTGTGCTGAGTGCTTAAAGAATGAGGACACAAAGCCGTTGGAGTAATGGATAAACAGAATCACAAACCTAATTCAGAAATTTCAAGAGTTATTCATTGCGACATTTTGTCGAGCAATCGAATTACAATTTCTTATTCGGACGTTAAAAGGCAAGTGGTGTTTCTTTGGAAGAAACTAATTATAGCAAATGAACACTAATAAAAGGATCGACAATTGTGTTGTTGACGATGTGGTTCCTGTTTTCAAGCTAAAATTGGTTGTCCAAATAGATATTTTAGTACACTATGGAACTGTGATATCGCAGTTTGAAGTTAAAGAGGTGGATGTTATTCGGAAAGAACTGATTGCTATAAGAATTTGTTTCCTAGTTTATATGTTGAAAGTGGTACTCTTAGTTGTAGAGGCTTGCTTCTTATGTTTCTTTTGTTTGATCAAATTTTCTGTAATGCCCCGAATTTTGGGTACGTTAATGAGGCATTTATTACATAATAAAGAGAGTCTAGCTCATTATTACATCATAAATACATCAAAGGGGTACATTTATTCAACAAAGGAGGAACTAAGGTTCCTAACTACTGCTTTGCTTGCTTCTCCATTCTGGCAAGCTCCTCAGCTCTGAAGGTCTCCAAGGTGTACATCTCACCCTGTTCATCTACAAAATCTGACACATTATACCAGCGTCACCACCAGCATAATATGTCAGGGTCACCACAAGGTAACACCATGAGCTATGCAAGCTCAGCAGAATAATCCCATACCCGCTAACCCATAGCTTACAGACAATAGGATATAAATAAATATCGATTTCCACATGATACATGTATGCACAGCTATAAAAGACAATAACAATAACACATCCACAATCGTTATATAACTATCGTTGGTGTCCAAGATTCTCCGAGTTTCTCCTACGCAACTCATCGTAGATCGTGTCTCCATTTCCATATACAAATCAACCTTTTTAAAATCATTTGCATTGGCTCCATACCGCGGATAACCAAGCCACACACCCAACCTCGGTTCCGCTATTCGGGGCTCCCGAGTATCCTCACAATGGTTTCGCTGCACCGGGTTCCCATTGGCACACATTGCATTGGCTCCATACCGCAGATAACCAAGCTACACACCCAACCTTGGTTCCGCCGTTCCGGGCTCCCAAGTATCCTCACAATGGTTCCGCCGCACCGGGTTCCCATTGGCATACACACACGCACACACCGTTCACATAATACCCTCGAAATGGTCATTATGTGGTTTCAAAAGTATTTCCTTCCTTGGAAAACACATCACTTCCTTGTTATCAAACCCTCTGTGCCATGTTTCTACTTTCTCGGTTCTCGTGTCTCGTTTACATGCAAAGACTCCGCGGTAGGACAAGAGTAAGCATGAATCATTCATTGTAATCGAACAGAATCATCCAACTTCATAATATACCACAACTAACATAATCAATTCATGTATGCAAGCTCATCCTCCTTGAAATATCAGAATACGAATACTTCGATTCACATGGTAACGTTTTAACTTTCGAAAACCGTTCTTTCTTAAAGATCAAACAACATACGTTTTACTTGGAATAAGAAAGTAAGTGAGTAAGGATAAACTTAGAGTTAGGGTAAGAATAATCTACCTTGATCCGAAACAAGTCGGGGCCGAATAAGCTAGTTGGAAAATTCCACGGGCGGTGAAACTTTCAAATCTGGACCGAACTTTGGATGGCAGTAACTCGGTCAATCTTTGGCCGAATATGATCGTTCTTGGATCGAAATCGAAGCTCTAGAACACTCTACAACTTTCGTGAAGGAAGTTGATCCTAGAAACCACTTTAGGTAGGAGTAAAATGGCGATAAAGGAAGAGACAGTAAGCTGTCTGGAAATGAAAATCCGAGATTTTCACTGAACTTTGGATGACAATATCTTTGTCATTTCTTCACCGATTGGGGTGGTTCTTGGGTCTAACTTGAAGGTCTCGAAGTGATCTACAACTTTCCCAAAGGAAGTTAGTTCTAAAAACTAGTTTAAGAAGGAGAAAACTGAGGATTTACGAAGGGACAGTAGGCTGCCTGGAAAAACAACGAATGGTTTCTAGAGAGAAGTGAGAGCAATGAGAAGGTGTGAGTTGAATGGCATGGGAATTGCTCTATTTATAGCCAAAAACTTGAGCTCCCTCTCTCTCTCTCTAAGGCCGGCCCACCCCTCTCTCTCCATCTCTCACTTTGACACTTGTCATGAAATCCTTGAAAGATCAAGGTCTAAACCCTAGGCTTGCATGGCTAGATTGTGTACCAAGGATTTGATTCTTGGAAGAAAAGGAGAGTTTGTACAAGATCTTGTATTAAACAATTTGATAATTGGTACAAAGGAGGTTAGATTTGGCTAGGAAAATATTTCCAAGGATATGAAAGTACAAGGAAGATCAACCCAAGGTACAACCTAACTTCCTTCTTCCTTCCTCTCTCTCTCTCTCTCTCCCTCCTCCTCTCCCTCTCGGCATCTCTCTCTCTCTCTCTCTCTCTCTCTCTCTCAAGTACACACACACACACACACACACATATATATATATATATATATGCATACAATGTACAAGAAAACAATAAACAAAAGGTACTTTGTACTTGAGATCAATGGAAACTTAAGGGCTAAGATTTCCTATTAAACAAATAAATGAGCACATGAGTACTAGGGCAATATTTAATCAGCCAAGTACAAATATAATATATACATAGGTACTAATGTACCCTAGGAAGATCAACTCCCCGCTAAACTAATCTAATTGGGTACAAAACCCCAATGGAAAATAATATAGGGGTACTTTGAGAATCTTAGGTCTTTTAAGACCAAGGTACATACACAATATAATATATGTACAAATATCACATGGGGTTTTTAGAAAAAGACTAGTTTAATAAACCTTGGTACTTTGTTGAAAGATTACCCTATTACCCAATGGATAATAAATCCCCTAACTTTTATTATCTAATGGACAATAGTCACTAGGAAACTTTTATATTAAAATAATCAAGTTGTCCTTTAAAAGCATGTGAACAAAAACCCTATATTTAAATATGAGTGTGGTACCAAGCACCCCAATTAAATAAAAGGCTAGGATTCTCCCCATTAAAATAATAACAAGTACAAGTACTAGTTTAATTAATAAAGTACTTTAGAAATCTAGGGTTTAGATATACCCCAATAATTTAATGCTTAAAAGTACATGGGAATCCCAATCTTGACTATTTAAATAAAACCTTGTACTTTGTTGGAAGATTTGTACTATTACCCAATGGGTAATAGTTTCCCTTGTAGTTATTAACCAATGGATAATGGGAGGGTGGGAGAATACCCAATAAATAAAGAATAAAAGTACTATGCACATGTGTTTAAAACATATATGATATTAAATTCATGTACTAATCCACATATTTAAATAGGAGGCCTATTATCCAATGGACAAAGATTATCCTAACTTCTATTGACCAATGGTTAAAGGCAAAAAGGTTCAAGAGGTTCAAAAGGTTCATCTAGTAACTAGGTTAGTTTGGTTCCGCCATCTAGTCAGTTGGAAAACTAACTAAACTGGTCAAGTAGGGTTTCTAGTCGAGTGTTAACCAATGACCAAAATCTAACTATGATGGATATTATCAAGAAATCATATAGCCACTCAAGATCAAATAAGTAATTCAAATATTTAACGAAATTTTTACTTCCAAAAATCAGGGTTGTTACATTTTCTATTTGGCTATGTAGCAATGGATATATTTGTTTGATAGATTTTTTTTTTTTTGTATGTGTATGTATTGTGCTTACAAACTTGAGATAGGTATGTATTGTGTTGTTTAATACCAAGCTCGAGAGTGCTTGTTTAACTATCTAGTGATGAATTGATGAAGGAAAAGACTAGTATGATTGCTCATAGATGTCTTGCGGCGGTTAATCGTTGTATTTCTTGGTTAATTAGGCATACTTTTGAAACAAAAATATTGCAATGCATGAAGGTTTTCTTGTTGGATTGAGGACCCATCATAGCATAATTTCCATCTCAATTTCCACCTTCTCATGGACTCATGGTGAGATGCAAACTTGTACTTGAACAAAACAAACCTGAACAATGTTAGTCCATTAGTCTTATCTTGTTGATGTCTATCTTTTTGAGTTGTATTGATTAAGATACTAAAGAATTTCAGTCCTAAAAAACCTTAAAATAAGGAATATATCTTTTGCCTCTATCATATTATTTCATCCTTTACCAATCTTGAGCATTAGAATCTTAAGTGATTATCCTAAATTCCACACTATTCGCAATTTTGGAAGGATTTAGTATGATTATACTTCAGTTCACTTTGATTAGGTGAAAAAAAGGGACTTTGTCTCTTTGATCAGTTGATGAACTACAAAATATAGTCCTTTCTCCTTATATTTCATTGGCAACTAGCTTTTTATGGATGTCGTGAGAGCAAACAATTATCCACCACTTTCACTTTCCTTTCAAAATATATGGTTTTCAATAAGATGGCATGCAACACAATTTATTGGTTCACTCTATTGCAGAGTGCTTGATTTATCTGTAAGGAAGGTGTAACGAAACATGTTTGGAAGTGAAAGGGTCATCCGGTTTTCTATAGCCAATCTGTCATTTACCACTCTTGAAACAGCCAATCTGTCCCTGTTGTTTAAGCTGTTTTGCACAACAGGCCACAAAACAATACCACCTACAAACATTTTTGTCAAAACATTAACAAACTAGCTTCTGCCAATTCTAAACCAGTAAACCTCATAAGTTTTCCTCAAAGCTTTCCAGGCAGACTTCATGGTGTGAAGTTGTAAACCCCATGTTGGGAAGGGTTCTAAATAAGTTGATCCTCATTGGAAAGATGAGGGACTGGCTCACCATTAAATGAATAGTGATTTCCTAGATAATACTGCTAATGTGTCTTGGCCACTTCCATTCCCCATTTTGAGTTACAGTTGACCTTTGGCTTAAAGAGACCTTCCAAGGTTGAAGCTAACCGTATCCCAATACTTCTTTTTCAAAGCACCCAAGGGTGCCAGTCATCCAACTATAGTAATGTTGACTACCCAGTATCATGAACCAGAGACTGACCAATTCTCTATGTTTGAGAACCTTCCCAATCAAGTATCATCATTTGGAATGTTCATATGCCATAAGCTCCAATTCTTGATAATGTAGGTGTGAACCCTCTTCAGCCACAAGGTATCACCAATATATCATAAGCATATGCCCAACTCACTGCAAGTTCAAATTAAATGCTTTATATCGAATGGAAGGGAAGTCCCGAAATAATTTTCTAAAAATTTAAAGAGATGTCCCATCCAACATTACTAAGCACGCAAAAGGGAAGCCTTTGTTAGAAGTGTTGAAAATAAGAAGACCAAAATAATTCTAGTTGCAGCCCCTGATACCAAAATGTGAAAAAAAATAATACAGAAGTAGATGTCTTAAAAATGTGAGGATTATGTCCTTTGAGAGCTCTGATCAGCTCAAACTTGCCTATTTTATCGTGGTTTTAAATGTGGTATGGGACAAGTATCAATACCAGAAACGACCATTAATTTATCAGGTGATATTACATAATATAAGGCCAATCAGACGACATGTTGGTAAATCTAGAAATCGAAGGTCCAAAATCCTAGTTCTATACATATCGACTGACATCTAAAACCTTTTCATTTGTTGTTCTTCTTGGGTTGCTTCATAGTGTTGATTATGGCCTTTTCAAAATCTTATTATTATAAGTTATATGCATGGTTTGATTCAATAACTAGTTGGTTCTTTTGTGCTAATAGGTGTACTATGATTCATACTAGAATGGGGGAGAGAATAGGTTTTTAAGCAAATGGTTGAAGTGTGGCGAGCCTCGAAGTCAAGATTAGTCTCGAAATATGACATGCTACAATTGAAGGCTACGACTCCAGCCCGATAATATCAAATCAGTCCACGATTGGAAGGATTTTGTGAAGGAAAAGACTAGTAAAAAGGGTAAGGTATGTGCTATCTAGTTTATCTTTAACATTATTACCATCCAAAAAGGAATTCTTTATTGATGAATGGATATGGTTGCAAGACTAGTGGTTTCAAGACTAGTGTTTTACAGAAATAAGAAAGAAATAGATCGGCATACTTTGAGCCGTGAGGGATATGCACTGCTTAAACTAAGTGTATTCATAACCTTGTAGTTGTTATTGTGGAAAGCAAAAACAGGAGAGCCCTCTTCCATAACTATACATTTTGTTTACTATTTTAGAATCATGCAACTGTTCTGCTTTGCCAACTTGGTGACCAGGTTTTTATGTTTACAGCCCCCTCTCTCTAGAATTTGAAACATCGGGATGTTTAGATGGGTTTTGCTAAACATAAATGTCATTCGCAATTGTTTCAATTGGTCAAATCTCTTGGCTGAGAAGTTGGAGGAATAGATTTTGCTGGCTATATTCCATTGATTTTGTTGAAGACTTGCGTGAATATTGGATGAGGTGAGAGGAGTTATGTGTTGAACCAATATCTTGCTATAGAAAAAGGTAGAAATGGAGGATAGGTAGAAATGGAAGATTGTAGAATAAACATGCTTCTACTAGGAAGACCCAAAGTACCCAAGCCTATTTTTAACCTAGTTGTTTTGTTTTGCCCTTTGTCTTTTATGTAATTCTTCCTAAATCTTTGGAGACCAGTTTGGACAACCACATGGTTTTTTCCTAAATCTTTGGAAAGCAGATCCATAAGACAATGTTGATGTGCCTCTTGCTTGAGATATTGAGTTGACTATTGAAAAGGGGAATCAACACTGCTGCAGGTACTCTAAAAACATATATTGACTGGAGACACTTGGTCGAATCCATAAGCCCTCCTCCTATGTATATGTGTCGGATTGCGACCTTCCTTTCTTGCCTACTAATTGCTTAGTTCATTTCTTGCTTACTGATTGCTTAGTTCTTTTCTTGCTCACCAATTGCTTAGTTCCTTTCTTGCTCACCGATTGCTTAGTTACACGCCTATGTGAGGTTTTTTTTTTATTGAACTTCTCTTTCATGGCTTATATCTAAGTACTGAGCAATTTTTTAATCCTGAGTTATTGGAGTATGCATCTTGATGATACACTTATGTAGTGATCCACTTATTCAATTATGTTGGTTATGCTTTTATAGTATGAATACTTCTGCGAATCATGAGCTTATTCTACATCCGTCTATTGATCCAAAATTTTCTATCACATGGAATCAAGAAGATTGCATCAATTCCACATGCTTGGCTTTGGGAGGAAAGAGAGACCAAATTGCTCGAACGACATTTCAACAAGCTTGCAGCATAGGAAATTTTCTAAGTAAAGAACTCAATATGAGCTTGTTCATGGCTACCTTGGGTAATATTGGACATTTTAGTATTAATGAATCTTCGTAATTTTTGCTGCCCTTTCATATAATTTGTGTTTTAGAATTGTTTCCAAAGTTGGTGTAATGAATACTTGCCCCATTGAATGAATTTGTTTAATTACATTGGCAACATCGAAGTTCTAGATTACAATTCCTATTTTTGTAAAAATTGTTTTACAATTGGTGTTGATTGTAATATATATATATATATATATATTAAATGAGTTGTGCAATGACAAAAACGCTATTAAAAGAATCTCAAAATTAGCATGCAAAAAATGTTATTAAAATTTTTCCAAACATAGTGTTCTAAAAATGCTATTAAAAGTTCATCTAAGATAGCGTACAAAAAATGCTATTAAAAGTTTATCAAAGATAGCGTTCAAAAAATGCTATTGAAAGTATATCTAACACAACGTCCAAAGAAACCTATATAAAGGTCTTATACCATAGCGTGCAATGAACGCTGTGAAAAGTCTTGACTTTTAATAGCATCGGCTAATACAGTGTTCTCCAAACGCTATCTATTACATTCAATAGCGTTTTTCGAATGCTATAAAATGTAATATTTGTTGTAGTGACAACTTTAACGGTTCTCGACGCTCCCTAAAGAACTGAAAACAAGAACCCCTAGGTGGACAGATACGGACCCGATGCTTGAAGCAATTTATGGTAGCGTGAAATGTAGATAGCCAATCCATGCCCAAAATGAGGTCGAATCCAAACATATTCAACACAATGAAGTCAAAGGTAAAATGACGATCTCGAATAATGAGCTCACAATCCTAGCAAATACGATCTAACAGCGATCTACCCCCTATAGGTGTGTCAACAAACAACGGAGGACTGATACTCCCGATTTCCAATTCCAATACACAAGCAAAAGATGCAGCAATGAATGAATGCGATGCTCCAGAATCAAATAATACTCTAGCAAATGAGTTAAACAAGAGAAATGTACCCCTCACAACCGAAGTTTCCGGGGCTTGAGAAGTAACAGGAGGTGGTGGAGGTGGAATAGCGGATGTGATTGCGAAAGCCCTTCCTGAGTCATCAGACTCTGAACATGTCCACCCTGCTAACCTGAACCCTGTGTAGGCGTCGAAGAACTCACTCCTATCACACTCTGAGATCCTGAGCTAACGTGGTCTGACGAAAGTGAGGAGGCTGCTGCTGCCTCTATGCCTTGGAATGATTGTCGACCATAACTCTGACCACTCCTCAGTTGCTGCACTGAACCCGACTCGCTTTGCATCCCTTTCCCCAATGGACAGTTTCTCACATAATTGTCATTCCTGCCACAAGTAAAGCACGTACCCAATAGCCACGGACACTGAGCACGATTGTGTCCCGCTTGACCACACTCGTGACACATAATCGGAGGCCTATTCGAATTTCCTCGAGCCCCAAAAGAAAAAGTTGACGAAGGCCTAAAGTTCGATGGACCCTGCAAAGCTGAAAACTGATCTCGTTGCCTCTTCCTCCCCTGCTTGTCAAAACTCCCTAAAGAAGAGTTCACACTCCCTACCAGTTGCCTTGGTTCCCAAGCCTTAGGATTTTGTGGTGCCTCCTTAGGTGTCTCGATGCTCCTCACACACTCTACAACCTCAAAAAACCTCCCTTTGCGTTGTGCCACAACAAACTTTTTCATGGTTTTGTGTAACCCTCTCTCGAACTGCCTACACTTCTTTTCCTTGGTAGCCACCAACTCCGGTGCAAAATGGGACAAAGATTGGAATTTTAAAGCATACTCTGACACAGTCATATTCCCTTGTTCTAACTTTTCAAACTCCTCCCTCAATTGGTCACGACTAGTTTTCGAAAAATATTGCCCCTCGAAGAGCGCTTCAAACTCAGCCCAAGTTAAGTTCTCCCAGTCCGGCACATTCGCTTGAGCCGCAGTCCTTACCGCTATCCTCGTGTCCTTTCTTGATTCTAAAACTGACTCCCACCATTCATTCGCTTCCCCGGTTAGTTGAACAGCCATAATGTTGACTTGCAAGTCATCCTCCGTGATTCCAAGAGCCCTGGAAAGCTTTCGAATTTGAGCTTGCCAATGATCGGCTACGAGAGGGTCACTACTTGACCCATCGAATGTCAGTGGATTTCTATGACTGAACTCCCTTATAGCTAACAACGCACGACTATCTACACTTTCCCTAGGAGCTGGGTTTTGAAGATTTGCTGCTGCAAGAGCCCTAACAAAATCCCTAGCAAAAGGATTCTGAACTACCAGTACTTCCTCTCCTTGACTGTGCCCGACCCCTTCCCCCGGATTTCCATTCAGATTCTCTCTATGCTGGCTAACCTCATCCTCAGTTGGCTCCTTTCGGCCACGACCACGACCATGGCCACGACCACCCTGACTCTTAGCCTCACCTGCTCTAGCACGCGTTCTCGGAGGCATCTTACTACAAGTTATAAGAAAAGAGACGCTCATCAATAACGACATTATTTAATGAGGTCTAAGCCCCCAACTATCCCAACACGGGCAAAACAACTCTACGCTACTCCATCATATTGAAATGCAATGCTAAGTAATCCAAATAATGTCAATGCACTCAACCACACATATGTTTACGCAAAAGGCATGACTTTTGAACCCACGAGACTAGAAGTCTCGCCACGGTCTCAAAGTATTCAAACCTAGATGCTCTGATACCAATACCAATTTGTCACGCTCTTGATTTTAAACATAAATCTATAAATCATTTCAATAAGGGATCCTCGCATAAACTAGATAATACCCAAAATGCATTTCCCACCTACGTAATTACAACAAAGTCCTCAAGTTTTAAGTTATTACAACCTTGGCACCACGGCCCAAATTAACTTCAACACAAGTACAATATATTAGAATATTACAAATTTTAATCAAAAGATAATTCAAAAGTTAAATTAGTTACAAAGCCATCTTTAATCAAAAGTAAGCCTATTACAAAGATAAGTGAGTAACTAAATCAAGTTAGCTTCCAAAAATCTTCATATCCAAGCACACCATAACATGCAATCTATTGCCTGACGTTGGGACCTAAGCAAAGATCAACAAATGTAGAGACCCGTATTTTATTTTAATAATTTTAATGCGAGATTATACAATGAAATGCGAAATATGATGTGAATAGGAGATTTGGGGTCAATGTGGTAAGGTTGTTAGTGGAGGGGTGTGAGTGTGATTGGTGTTGGTGCTAGTATAAATAGGTGGGGTGGGGTGTAGAGAAGTAAAATTCTTTTTTCTCTTTCTCTCTCTCTCTCTACTCTCCCGACCGACTCTCTTTCTCTCCCTCTCACCTCTCCTCCAAACTTCTCTCTTCGATTTTATCGCCTTAGAATGAGATTTCGGAAAAATCCCAAGTACTAAAGTTGTTCTACGCGACGAGATCTTCCTATCGATCCAAGAAGAATCATGATCGGGGCACTTTGAGGTTTCCTCCATGTTCGGGCTTTCTTCTAACGTTCGAGGTAGGGATCTCCTGCCTTCTTTACATGTTTAAGTGTTGGTTTAATGTACGAGAATCAAGCTTGATCATTTATTTTGAGTCTTGAACAAATCTGGTCTGTGCTGAAAATTTCGTGGGTTTTGGAAATCTGTCTTTTGGGAGCCCTTCTGCTAGGATTCAATTTTTAAAGTCTTCATAACAGTTAAAGTACGTTTCAATACGAAGATTTCAGTACCAAGATCATGAAAAACCGATAATCATACAATTAGTTATGAATTTTTGAATACTGGCTGTTTCCTGGATGCGCGAATCTGCGCGTGGCTGTCTTCTTTTAATTTTCTGGGCATGTTGAACACCTTGAGTGGCTTTGGGTCTTTTACAGGAGCTAGACGTTTAAGTTAAGAAGGGATTGGAGTTGGAATCAAGTAATTTGGTTAGGTATACAATTTTTTGTGAATTTCTAAAGCAGGGTTTGTTGACTGGTGCGAAAATGGTTGCGAAACTGTTTTTCTTTTGATTGTTGGGTTAATCTCCTCTCGTTTCTGAACCTGGGATTTTTACTGAGTGTAGGGCTTGTCGTGGTGCAACTTTTGGCTTTGGTTTCTCTATTTTTGGGTTTAAGAGGAGAGAGCTATGATTTTTCAAACAATGTTACTTATTTCCGTGTAGGATCTGACAGTACCAGCGGACTTTGGTAGAATGGCCATAACTCCTAGCTCAGGACTCGAAATGACGCACCGTTTGTTTTGTTAGAAACTAGACACATAGAGCTTTCCAACGATACATCCCATGCATCATGGGTATGTCCGAGCGATAACAGATTTGCATCCAAAGTTGACCCAAATCTGCCTTTGCACTAGTTTCACTGTTATGTTGAGTTATAATCACGGGGCCGAAGTAAGGTTACTTGAACTCTGTTTTTGACATACGACCTATCAACTCGAAGAAGAAGAAGTCTACTTTTCAATGGTTTAAATGTCGTTCTTAAATTTATGTTATTTGATCGGATATGGTCAGAACTTGAAGTGTGAAAGATTAATTTCACCTATTGGATATGTGGGGATATGATGAGTTGATCTAGGTGATTAATTATTGGGATATGAGAACTAGTGAGCATAAGGGTTAAATACTTATAAACGATTGGAATAGAAAATGGATTAGATGGATAATATGATTGATGATAAATTAAGTTGTAGAATGTTTGACGCGATGTGTAAATTATTCGATGCCTTTCCATGAGATTGAGTCTTTGGGCTTGCGGGATACTTGCAGTGAGTTAAACAGGATTTGGTGAATCATTTGGCATGAGTGCATGGTTGTTAAGCATTGATGGGTACTACATAGATGCGGATCTTTATAGGTATTTGCAATTAGACTCTTAATGGAGATGTCACAAGGAGGGGATCCATTAGGTGGTAAAATGAGATGTGAAATAAAAGGTCGATTTACTATGTGAAGGATGTGGGTTTTTGTGCTTTCTTTATTGAAATGATGAAGATGAGATTATTTACGTGTAATTGAATCTAAGTATTGGTGTGAGAGATATGTTTTGCTAGGTGTGGGGA